>OZ018339.1:58902002-59214502 GCA_963969495.1 Ceratothoa steindachneri | reverse complement strand
CAACGAGAGACATCTGAAGTCCTTCCTACCCAGGAGAGGTACCAAAACTACGGTGATGAATTACCCTTGATAAACACACCACTTCCAAAGCGCTTACCCAAGTTACTCCCATAATTTAATGGACGAGAATGTGTGACTTAGAGATACGGATAGAGAGTGCCATAATAATACATATATGTATATTTTAATATCAATCGTTTTAAACACTTCCTTTCGTTCAAACATAGTATTCACAATCATATATTTGGTTTAAATGCTTCCGCCAAGATATTTCGCTTGTATAATTCAACATTTCTTCTTGAAATTCTCAAATTCCAAATATTCTGAATATTTGATTATCAAATTGCAAAGTCGAATTTCGGTGGGAATACAATATGATACCCCTTGTTTATGAGAAGAGAGAGGCTGGAATAAACAAACATGGTGTTATTTGTTTTTCTATTTAATGTGCTTGAATTCATAGGGGAATAGGCACACCAGCATGGTGGTATTCACTCAGCTAAGCGATAACAAAAAAAAACATAAAGAAACGAAGAAAATGAACGACAAATTCAAATTTGGAAACCAATTTTAATATTGCGAGGGTTCGGAGGGGACATTCAAAACTACTCGTTAGGGCTGGAAGAACCCCTTTCTAGACTAATAAAAGGATTGATAAATGAATTTATTCGATAAGTAAGACCAAGAATAGTGAAAATAAACGTAAATATGAGTAGGAAGCCACGAAACAAACAAACCTTTGTGTTGGGACACGCTTATACAAAGTTCTAAGAACAAGTTTAGACAAGAACCTTTTCCTAAGGCGAAAACCAACCAGTGCATAGCCACCTAATTGATGAATGTATGGAGGTGGGGTTGGGGGGTACTAAGAAAGTGAAGTTTAAGAAAGAAAAAATGTGTAAAAGAGTACATAATTGAGGAGGCTTAGTGCGACGCTGTGGAGCGAGCAGGAGAACATTGAATAGCCACCATCTGACATCATCTGAATCTGAGAGACAATGATTGTAATTTTTTTAAATGTCTGTGAAGACAGTTATGAAAGGGAATGCGAAATATGAATAAGTATAGGAGTAGATCTGGCTTGTGTGGGACAACGGCCAAGTCTTTCCCCAATAGAACTTGTAGACACTAACACGGCCTTCACGGGCGAGCAAATAATTTTCCGTTTGAGTGTCCGTCTGCCTTTGGGAAGCGAAAGAGAGAAAAGATAGAGAAACAATCCTTCTCTGTGTTTCGCAGATAAGATTTTTGCTCTCTTTCCGTTTCTTCCAGGAGCAACTTTCCTAAGAACGCAATTCTTCTCCAAGTTAGGGAAAACGACAGACTACCTCGATTATAAGAGCAATAAAACCGACTCGTCAAGAACCACTTCAGATAAGTCAAATGAGTCACGCTACAATTCGTTCCAACTTCCTGCACATGCCGAAGAGACACATTCATCAATCGAAACTCACTAATCCTTCGCTTATATAAATGGTAAATGTGATCTTTTAACCAGGCTACAATATCCTCACCTCATTTCAAGACAAAGCTCGAAATTAATCACGTTATTCCCAATCGTCGAGGGACTACAAATTAAAGTCATCGTCCGTCAATTTTTTGGCAAGTTTTCCACATTCGTTTATTATATAAAGTCACGGAATTTATAGGCCATTTAATTCACACAGTACGTTTATAAACCTTAACGTAAGGCGAAAAGCATAATTATCAATTCCTTTATAATTACGTTGTTTTCCTAGTGCCTAAAGAGAAGCGAATATGTTCGGTGCCTAAAGTGAAGCGAATCAGTTTAGTGCCATAATAGCAATTTAATTTATCATTGAATTGAATATTTAATTTTTTTTAGGTGTTACAATATCATTTCGCGAAATAATTTAATATATTTCAATAAATCATTTTTTTTTTAAATAAATATTCTAATCGCTTTTCTTGCGATCCTCCAGATTTAAGAGTATACATTCAACGTCCAGCAAATTCACTCTTAGCAGTCAATGCCCTCATTAGTTTCGGCGGCGAATCAAAGAAAACGTAAATATTTCCTAATGATATACAATTTACTGTCACTAGTGCCACACAACAATGAGTATCACGTGTTTGGGTTTAAGCCAGCAATGTATATATAATGCAGTAGAATTGCAATGCTCAAATGAATTTATGCAACTTGGAAGCGTAGTGAATTGCTTGGCTAAGTAAAGAAGTCAAAATGATCGCAAGACTGTCAGTCCATTTGAGAATGGCAAGGAACTGAATGGAAGCCGTGGCAGAATTCATCATAAGAAAATTTTGACAGCAACTTCAAGATATGAAAGCGAGGTTGACATTTGGAACCGCAAAGGAAGACCAAAAGTAAGAATGGCCCAAATGAATGAGTAGGGTTGTGTTGGTCTCAAAATATTGTGAAAGATGAGAAACGAATATGTAACAAAAGCTTATGAAGTAAAGATGTATATTAATGATGAATGAAATATAGTGAGACTATATCATCACAGAACTACGACCAGGAAGAACACTAGGCTCCACTCAAGGCCAGTACTAGAGGTAATCAATTAATACCACCTCAACAAATGTCTGAATAAATCTAAACGTGTGAATGGATGCAGATAGAGAGACTATAGAATGTTGCTAAGGGGGTATTGTAGTCTAAAGCGAAGTACCAACAAAGATGAAGCCTACAGAAAGCAATGAACCTATAGAAAGTGGAAATATGTGGAAGAAATATAGCTGCAGATCTTCTTAGATTCATTGGTGCAAGAAGGTTTAACTGAGAATGTTGGTGGCTCGACGGGTACAAAACCCTCCAGATGTACCTGACATCCACTTGCGGATGCGGAAGAAACATGGGGAAAAAGAGGTATACATTTAGGCCCCACCTGGAGAGAAGATTTTGAACTACGTCGTTAACTTCACCTGGTTCAAGTCCAGAGTCTACATTTAGACTAAGTCTAACTAAAGATTCAGAACTACCTTAGAAGCTCGGCTTCAGCCAAACCCAGGGTTTACATTTATTAAACCAGGCCTATGTCAAGCTTAATATAGGCCCGTAATATAGTTTATGCCGTGGCTCGGTGAGGCAAATTTTTATTTATATACAAAACCATCGCAAAGAGATCAGAACGCTCGTGTTTCTATCGCATCTTCAGTAACTTTTGCCAGAGAAAATCCAAGGTTTCTAAAATAGGTGAGCAATATTCCACATATATAACACAAGTATAGGCAAATTTTATGCAACTTGAGATAAATAAAATGAAATTTATCAGTACATATAATCAATTTACAAGAAAAATTGGTGTCCAAAATTATCCGAACGATATCGGAAGCAAATTTCTATTGAAAACTAAGGATCAAATTATTCGTGAACATTTATACAAGTTATAAGTAATCATTATTTAGTGTAGGGGCCTTTACTCTCGATAATGCCTTTAGATCTGCCGCAGAAACGCACAAACTATTTACACTCTTGTGCACTAATCTGGCTCCATTCATTTTGAAGAATTTCCAAGAGTTCTTGAACCGTTTTCGATTCATCGCTTTAAACATATTTCCAAGCGTCCTCCAAACATCTCCAATGGCATTAAGATCCGGACTCTGCGAAGGCCAATTCACAAAAGTGATATACTCGTCGTTCAGGAAGGTCTTTGCCGACTTTGCCGTGTAGCATGTGGTGTTATCCTACATGGAAATTGTACGTTTGACTTCAGAGGCTCGCAAATGAGTCAAAGAATGCTATCGCAACAATGCCATGTACATTGGTACATTAATTGCACTCCATAAGCACATACGTGTCCCGGTGCCTTCTAAGGAAATCACGCTCCAGAATATGATGACATTTCCTCCACCAAACTTCACCCTCATTTAGTGCAATTAACAGACAATCTTTCGTGGCCCTGCGACAAACAAATCTCTTGTTATAGGATTCGAGAGCTTCAATGTATTATTTAGTCCTTAAGGCTTAATTTAAAAGCCAAACCAATGTACTGCTTGATTTTATAGTATAATACGAAAATTTTGAAAAGAAAAAAAAGAGGAAAAATTGGGAAGATCATCGGTTAATTAACTTATGGAATGAAAAGGCGATTTTTAGCGCCGGAGTTGAATTCGCTAGTTTAGATCAGCTGTTTAAGGTAAAAGATAAGCAGGGGGTTTGTATAGAGTGAAAGAGTTTGTTTATTGATGTTTGAATCAGGTTGAATGTGTTTTGACGTTTGAACAACTCATACTCACAAACAATATTCTGGTATATAAGTTTGAAATAGAAACAGAACTTAATTAAACTTCCCCTTGGGCTATAGTAACATTAGCGGTTTTGGTTTGAATTACTACAATAAATAAAGTAAACTTGATGGGGAAGAGAAAAATGGAGGATTTAGACTGAGGAAAGAGAGAATAGGCGCCTCGGAGAGTGAAGAATCTGCACCACTTCATCTTATCTTCACGAAGTTTGAGATAGTTGTGGCAGGCTATTATTTGGCCAGCCGTGACTGAGTATTTATATATGGTTGGAGAGGAGGTGTCCTCCAAATCCGTCTGAGATGGGGTCTTCCATGTGAAGACGGGAGGGGCCATGGCTAGTATATATTTAAGTAACGCAATCCTTTTCCTTTGGATCGTGACAAGATCTCCGAGCGGATAATAAAATTAAGAATGACAATCGCTGACAAGCCGAGGCCAACAGGAGCCGATCCTAGCTTGGGGGGATGAACCGGATAGTATTGACTTTTATATCAATCTGTAATCAAAAATTTTGTCTAGACACTTAAAAACGATAACCAACGAGGGCGTCTCCTGCAGAGTTTGTAAAAAGATATCTGTGACAGAACTGGTGAAGTTTGGGAAATGGAAATATTTGAAAGTGTTAGAAAAACTCTTAAAAGCCCCCTACGTATCAGTACATTTCCATAATAAATCATTTTCATTCCCATTCATTCATTCAAGCTTTTAATAGTAGTATTAAGTTAGATAAGTTAGATTCTAAGATAGATAACAAGGTAGATTTAAGTGTACAGCCCAAACGCAAAGCCGCGGTGGAGGCTTTGAAAAGGATCCAATCCATGTCTTAAATAAAACTTTAAAATGAAATATAGATATATATATATATATATATATATATATATATATATATATATAGTACAGGAAAGAGAAATTTGACGGAATGAGCAATGAGACAAGAAACAGGAGTCTTTTAGAGGTAAGAGAAAGGGACATTAGAAGAAGACTAGAATCAAAGAGAGCAGAGGGCGGCACAATGAAGGAAATCCTTTACCGAGAAGACAGAGATAACGCCAGGGGAAAAAAGTTTGAAATTCCTGGCCGGGACTCGAACCCGGGTCTGCTCATTGCCGGTCAGATGATCTACCGCTGAGCTACAGGCACAGTGACTCTACTTCGCCCAAAGCGTCACCCCATCAAACCCAGTATCTCTCTAAGCTAGGAACCTCTAAGGAATTTTTATAACTCATCTTCTTACCCGCTCACAATTTAAAGGCTCATCCCCAAGTCACATACAAAGAAGAAGGAGCAAATGCAAGTTCTGCGGCTGAAAAACAACCACCACAGTGCTTTCGCCATAGATGGGGCCAATAGAAGTGGGGAAGGGGGCAAAAGAAGCGGCTATGCTAAAAAAACTCCCCTCTATCGTGGCCAAAAGGGAGTGGTGCCCCACCCCCCAAAACACACACGCAACCAGGCTCCGAAGAGTGAGTGGACGAGAGCTGACCGGCGACTAACCTTCAAAATTAGCGGCCAGCTGAGCAATATGGGTAAGATGGGGCCTGTAAGGGAGGAGCGAAGGAAATTCCTATAAGGAAAAAAGCCCAGGTAGTTTCGATCGCGTTTCCGTCTACCTAGGGCACAGGGGCCAGGAGGGCGTGGCACCTATCCAAGTCCCAGGTTTATCCGGGTATACCTGGGCACTCTCTTGCGGAGTAGCGATCGGAGAACTTTTTATGGCCGTTGGGGGAGATCTACTCATTTCCCGCCATGGGTGTATAAATACCCCTTGGGCAGGCACCAGGACGGAACAAAGAATGGATGTGTTTTGAAGACAGGGAAAGGAAAGCCAGTGGTGTAATTAGCTATACACAAGTTGACTCGAGTAAGGAGCCCGCTTGCCCCGCTTGGGGTCATCGAAAATCCTCCCTTCTGAACACAGTGCTATTATAAATGGTTATTTGGGGGTTTATGCCCACCCTCGAATTTTGTGGGCGTTTTGGTATAAATGTCTCTATTTTAAAAAATACACAAATGCTAAGTAATCACTTTCATTACTTAAATTTGGGCAAATTTCTAATTATGATGTTATGGAAAAAATAGATTGGCGGCCATTTCGCCATCTTGTTTTAATATTGTTTTAATCCATCGAAAGAATCGGTTCGGTAAAGTTTTATGTAGTTTGATTTTGTTGTTTTTTAAAACACTTAAAATATTTCTTTTTCAAATTACGATGCTATAATTATGTATTTACATGATTCGGGAGTAATTTTCCTCGTTCAAGGCCTAGTCTAGTCTAACCTAACAACACCTAGCTCCATGTTGTTAATAGGAATCGCATCCTATTGTATTATCTATCATTTTGAAGGGATTTTTTTCTGAATTAAATGTATTAAGTACTTTTCATAATAACCAATTTTAAAGAAAATATCATTGATTTAAATATCATTCAGGGGTGAGGTCAAGCAACACAGTTTCAAAACTAGAGTCCTAACGACATTTAGCAATTGCCATTTGGATTCAAACCAAAGGTTAGGCTTTCGAATTAGGAATATGAAAAGTTTTATTTATTACTTGGGGGGTGTGGCGCGAAGCCTGACATTCAAAATTACCTTAAAAATGATAAATAATACAATATGATGCGATTGCAATAGGCTAACAAAAAACGCCACTCAAAAGCAATATTATATAATTTGCCCAAGAAAAAACATGGTGTACATTAAAAACCAACAATTGTTTTCAAACATATATATATATATATATATATATATATATATATATATATATATATCTATATATACCGATGAGGAAGACGTTCCTTAGGAACCTAATTCGCAGGAGGAATATGAAGACCCATGTGATCTCTCTAAACATTTATTTGCCGGACGTTTCGGTCTTTAACAATGACCATCTTCAGCGGATTGAACTCTAACACGAATACAAGAAATAAAAAGAATTAGATGACAAAATTGCAAAACTAGCACAAACAATTCAATATTAGTTACAATATGAAAAATAAGTCAGACTCAACAAGAGAGGAAACAGAAATGAAATCAGAATGATAAGCAGGTAGTTAAATATAATTAATTTATGGATATATGATATAAAAAAATATGTTAAAAACAGTTGAATGCAAAGGATAAAGCGATCAATAAATACGTGTTTAACCAAGAAAGAAAAAAATAAAATTTGAAACTTAATTAAACAATACTCCCGGAAATAACAAATATTAATAAAAAACCTGAATCAAACTCAATAGGAATAAAATAATTTGTTTTTAAATTAATACCCGAAAAAATTGTAAGGGTAGGGCGAATAATGAAAAATGGAAGGTAAGTAAAATAAAATAGCCAGGAATCCGAAAGTAAAACAAAAGCAAATCAAACAGTTTAATATAAGTTAGTAATACAAATATATGATAGGAAAAAATATAGATAAAAAACAGTTGAATACAGGGGGTAAAGGTAATTCAAACGATTAATAAATGCGAGTAAACTAGGAAACGAAAGTTTAAAACTTAGTGAAGCAACAAAATAAGAATGAAAAACATGAAACTTATGGAAAAATTTATATATAAGATCATTTAGATACGAAGGGGACAGATTTTTTAAAACACACAAAAAGAATAAAAATGAAACTAAGAAGTTTTAGACAGAAACTAACCTTTTGTTGGAGCTGATGATATCGACTGATTACTATGATCGGGACTAGCCAGGATTAAAGCTATGTAAGAGTGGGGATTTGATTGGTTGTATGTTTCTTTATTTGACTATATAGTGAACAAGTTGAGTGAGAAGGAATAATCATTAAGTTCTGGGTTTATTTGTTTAATTAAAAGTGATTCACGAACTTTTAACTCCAGAGAAGAGGAAGCGGAAGATAATAAACTAAAAGAATCAGGGTCGAGCGGGTGGTCAAGATTTTGAGAGTGTTCTATTATTCAAGAGTGTTCAGGTTTAGAGATAGGAATGGTAGTTCGATATGACACTCCCATATGCTTAGCAATCCTACATTTTAATTGTACATCAGTTTGGCCTACATAGCGACTTTGGCAGGTCACACACGTAAATTTATAAATAATGGAGGATCGCGAGCATAATGGGAGTGATTCATTGTGTCGAAAGAAAGAATTGATAGAAAGAGGATTAGAAATAATAGGAAAGAACTGGGATTGAGGAAAGTACTTATTAGCATCGATAGTAATTTTTTATTGAATTTAATATAAAAAGATGAAGATATGAAAGCTTCATGAATATTTTTTGTTTAAGGACTGTATTTGGTTGGATTTGGTGAGAAACTTTTTGATAAGAAATTAGAGGTTAATCTGTCAAATATGTGGTCTGGGAAGAAATTGAAATTGAAAAAGTTCCTAAGGTATTCTATTTCAGAATTAGAGAAAAACGAATTTGAACAGATTTTGTACTCTCTTTGTATAGGGCATTTGATGCTAGCAAGTTTTAAATGTGTAGGAGTACAACTAAAGAAATGGGTGCCAAGTTTGGTGGTAGTGGGTTTACCGTAAACTGATGTACAGAATCTGGGGCCAATTTTTGTAACTATGACAACAAGTAAAGAGATTTTGATTGTTGTTTCGTTTTCATTTAAAATTTAATATTAGGGTGTTGTTGATTTAAGTAATTAATAAATAAAGGGGCATGGTCTTTGTGTTTAAAAATGAGGAAGCAGTCGTCAACATACGAATATCTTTTAAACACTATGAGTTTAAATTCATCGGGGCAGTTTCTTAACCAGTTTTTTTCATGGTAACAAAGAAGAGTGTTTGTAAAGTATATATATATATATATATATATATATATATATATATATATATGAATTTTTTCAAAAATAGCCTGAGAATTAAATATAGTGACTTATTTTATTTCTCGTTAGAACTTTTATATTTATTTTTTTTAATTATAATTATCTCACGTAATTATTTTTACTCCTTGAAATTTTAATTATTTCTCGGTATTATAAATATTTCTCTTAATTATAATGATTTCTCTGAGCATATGTAGATTACGGACCCCAAGTATAAGTACCCCAACTTTGGCCTTATATAGATTAAAAGCCCCATTCTTGTCCAAATGAAGAATACAAAACTTAACTAAAATTAATAAAACAAATTTAATATATTTTTTTAATTAAACTGAATGGTTAGGTTAGTTTTCTTGTTTTTACTACACTAATATAAAAAAGTTGTCTTTGATTAATTAAAAGGTTATTATAAAATGTCATATTTATTATTAGTTTAATTAAAAGAATATTGTGAATTAATGGTATTACGAAAAATGAAAAGATGTATTGTTTATGTGCCTTTCACGCCACATAAATTTGTCTAAGTATGAATTTAAGTGTAATCTCCTACATCCATTCATTGATTTTATCCAATGTTTTTGCCTATTCCAAGAGCTTTCGATAGTTTGTGTGTGTATTTAAGTAATTGGATCAATAAAACAAAGCGAATGATTCACTTTCCTGTGAGTAAATCCAATATCTTGTTGAATGCGCCTTTAAGCCTTCCATTCGTCACTATGAATTATAGTTCCATGTTTTACTATTTTTTTGTACAATTAGTAGTAACATTTTTGAATTTCTCTTGGTGGTGGTGGTGGTGGAGACCCCGTACCCGGCCCGATAGTGGGTCGGGAACCCTCACACCTATTCCAGGCCCCACCTCAGCTCCCCGGACCATCGCAGAAGCAGACCCGCATCCTCCCGGGGTCTCTCCCAGAGATCCACCGGGCCTAGGTATGTGTGTATCTGTGGGCAGTTGAAGAGATGTTTATTTTCGTGTATCTGTTTTAAGCATTTGGGGCAGTTTGGTGTTGTATCGGTGGTGGGAGATATTTTATGCATGTATGACGTCAGGAGGGGTGATTTGTTTGTTCGTATATGTGCTAGTATTCTTCTAATCTGTTTTGTGAGTGTTTGTTCTGAGTTGTGTATGGTTGGAGGGGGCGCACTTAATATTTTGTTGTGGGTTCTGTTGGTCAAGTATTGTTGTGTGATCTGAGAGTGGATTGTTTTCATGTTTTGCTTGATTGTGTCTTCTGTTGTTGTGTTAGGGTCTGTGTCTAAGTTGGCCGTGTAGTTGTTGTTGTTATAGAAAATGGTTTGTTTTTTGTTTCAGTGATTGGGTGGTTGTCTTGTGATGTGGTAGAGGGGGTGATTGGGATGTGTTTTCTGCCTGAGTTGTGATGCATGGAGTTTTAGGTGATTTTTGATTGGTATGATGTACGTCTCATCGAGTAGATGTTGGGTGTTTATATCAAGACTGCATCTTGTGGCAGTGCGGAGGGCTGTATTTTGTATTGACTGTAATGTTTTGGTATTGGTTCTGTAATGATTGGATACCAGATTGTGTTGACGTATTCTAATGCTGGTCTTGTGATTGTCTTGTATGTGTTAAGCAGCGTTTCCTTGGTTTTTCCCCAATGTGTAGTTGTGAGTGCCTTGATGACTTTGAGTGTTTTCGTGGCCTTAACTATTGTGTTTATTATGTGTTTTGAGTATGTGAGTTTGGGGTCAAAGGTGAGGACAAGGATCATTAGTTCTTTTGTAGTGGGTAGTGGTATTTTTTCTATGTTTAGGGTCGTGTTGTATTATGCAGGGTCTGGTGTGAAGAAAGTGGTCATTGTTGCGGTTGGCGTCTAGCTTTAGTGAGTTCCCTATTGTCCATGTGTGTATTTTGTTGAGGTAAGGTTGTATCTCTTGTGCAGCGGCTTCTGGTTTGTTGTGTGATGAGAGTATTGTGATGTAGTCTGCCTAGATGACAATCTTAACTGTTTGTGGGGGAGTTGTGTCTGTGTGTCTGTGTTTAGATTTTGTGTTTTATATTTGGGAGTCGTCCCCCGATGTAGTGTGCTATTCTTGATGAGGGGGGTGGGTATGGTGAGTTGGTGGATCTTGTTGATTAGTTTGTGTAGGTCTTCTCTGTCAAATGCTTTGGACATGTCATTGGCGACTGCTATGTTTCTGTGTTGTCCGAAGATGGCTGGCGTGCACAACGTCGGACTGCAGCCGAGACCGAAGCAGAGGTCTAAGCCGGGAACACCGAAGCAGAGATGGAAGCAGAAGCCGAGGGTCAAATCAAACAAGACGCTACCTGCCCCCCCGCAAGGAAGCCCAATATCACCTGCATTTCTCCTTTTCACAATCTGTATATATGCTACAGCAGGCTTATTGCTTGTGTCAGCAAGAGCAAAACCCCATAATGGCGTGCTAGGAAATCTTCCACGATGGTGCATGGGTTCGTGTGAAAAAACATGACTCGTCGATTTCTACAATAATTCCCGGACCACCAAGTTGTACTGGATTATCTGCAAAATATTTAGAACACACATATCTGAAAATACTATATATATATATATATATATATATATATATATATATATATATATATATATATATATATATATACGATAGTTTTTTCTGAAACATTAAGCTGATTCATTGCATCTTTCACTCCAAAGATTTATGGCGAATATCCATGTCTTCAGAGATAGCTTTGATTGACTAAAAAAAAGATTCAGAACGTATTGATATTTTTGTTTGTTTGGTGCTGTCCGTAATATGGCATTCCCATACAAATTTGTGTAGGGATGAGGAATGTTTAGTCTAGTTTATATTTTGATGACAGCTGCAACATTTCATTTCAATAGCCAGAAGGCACTGTTGTTTCATCCAGTTAATAACCGTTAAAGTCTCTTCAGTTGATATTAGAGGGCACACGACATCTAGGAAAATAGATCTATTCATCATGGGTAAATTGTCTTAAGAAATAAATATATTTTTTATGGGATGAGATTATTACTTCATTATTCTTTTGAAAATGACTGCTGAAAATTTAAAAGCTAAAAAAACATTAATATTACACAAAAATTGAATAATATTTTATTTCGGTGAAGCAACTTTCCAAATATTAAAATTTAACAAGAAGTAGCAAAAACTTAACATATTAACCCAATGGAGAAAACAGACCCAAGAAAAAAAAATGAATATTTTATTTCGGTGAAGCAACTTATCAAATATTGAAATTTTACGGAAAACTATAAAAACCTAATTAAAATGGCCATATGGAGAATACGGACCCCAAACAAGGTTGGGGTCCGTAATCTACATATGATACCCATTTCTCCTAGTTATAATTATTTCTCTTAATTATAATGATTTCTCTTAATTATAATTATTTCTAGTAATTAGAAGTATTCCTTGTAATTTTAATTATTTTTCCTAATTATAACTACTTGTGATTATAATTATTTCTTGTAAAAAATTATTTAACTTTAATTATTGTTATTTCTCGTAATTATAATCATTGCGATGCTTTTTCACTAACTCTATAATTTAAGAAGGGGATTTTTTTTTGAGTATTTGAATAATAATTTCATCTTAGTTTGGTTATGACATTTTTTTATCAAGGTTATTTTTAATAATTCTTTTATAATATCAACCAGGCAATGGCTTCTCCACTTCCCCCTACGGGGGGAGCTTGCGCTTTGCTATTAAAATTAAAATTTTAAATATAAAGAAAAGCAGCCATAGTTAAATTTTAATAAATTTTCTGAACTTCACCAATTGTAATTTTTTTTCTTTTAAAACATTATAAAAGAGCATTGGATTATCATATTTTTTCTGAACTTAACCATTTTGTATTTTCAAACTCTAAAGAAATTCATATAAATTACCTTGATAAAAATTTAAAATATACTTACATAACTAATAACAAACTAAGATGAAATTACTATTCAAATACTCAAAAAAATCCCCTTCTTAAATTATAGTTAGTGAAAAACAAAATGGTGAAGTTCAGAAATAAATATAGGTCTCGAAAGTTTGTGAATTTTTTAAAACCCAAAGAATTACAAATGGTGAAATTCAGAAAATTTATTTATATTTATCTTCTATTCTATAACTCTATATTTTAGCAACGTGATATTTTGAAAGGGAGGAATTTAGTTTAAAGTCCCCTTTTAAAATTATTATAATTGGCGAAGTTCAGAAAATTTATACAAATTTAACCATAACTGGTTTTTTTTAGATTTTAAATTTTAATCTTAGTAGCGAAGCGCAAGCTCCCCCCGTAGGTGGAAATGGTAAATCCATTGCCCGGTTGTATTCATAATTTTAAGTCGGCGTTTCCTAACCTCTTCTACCAAATTTTGTCGTCCTGCGATCGATCCTTAGAGAGCAGTCATTTGCTGTCATGGTTACTGTGGGAAAATAAATCCCTATAACAATCCATTTTCCCCATACAGGAGTAGCTCAGCGCATCCGCCTATAGGCAGCCAATCCCCTCCATACTGGTGTTTTGTGTCAGCGATCGTTGGAATTGAACCCGATACCTAGGCGTTGCAAGTCCCACTTTTTATCGACTAGACATTGGAGAGATCCCTCTATGGTCGTTACCAGCGAATCCTCACTTATATTTTCATTGCTTTTCCAATTTCGACTATCATACTGCCTCTTTATTTTCCATTTAATTTCCTTTGACTATCACAAGAGAGGGGATATAGTTTGTGTATCTAAAACCATCTTCTGGTTTATAGCTTGTCCTCAGGGGAGGCTGAGAGCGTCTGTTCCCATTAATTCATCTCGATTTTAGGTCGATTTCTCTTTGCCAGTTTCTTCTTCATTTTTTTGCCCTTTCTTCCAATATATTTAATGTCTGATCCCACACTTTCCAATATAGATGCACAATAATATTTTACTATTGGTTGTGGCCTCTTCTATCCAACCATGGTTGGTTAATCTCCCACCTATTGCCTTCGGACTATCCGAGTGAAAACAATTCTTGCAGGAGGCGCGAAGTTAGGTTCGGTTAATCGCCAGATTAAGTGTTGAATCGGGCAGACTTTGGAGCTGCTGCAATATCCTGTAGTAACCCATTGTTTGGCTTCCACATCAAGATGAATGTCCCCACTGAGAAAGAAAGTCCTCAATACAGAATACAAATGGGTGGTAACAACCGCACCAAAACAAATTTCACCTCCTATAGGTAAACGAGGAGATCATTGTGATATTTCTTATTCCCAGAATTTAGGGACATCTCCTATATATTTAGATTTTATAAACAAAGGAAATCATAGACTCCAAAGAAATAATCCCGGGTACAAACGTTAGACCATTGTTCAGCTCGTCAGTACATTTATCTGTTTTCTATTATTAGCAGAAAATACAGATTCTTTACGGCATTACAAATCAACAGGACGCTAAGACCGCTAAAGGACTGTTCCGAATAAGGAAAAAGGGTGGAAAGGAGAGCTAAATTAAAGATAAAAGATGGGAAGATATCGAAAGAGAGATAGGAAAAATAAAGAACGAGAGGATATGGATAAAGAAGTAACAAGGATAAAGGACGCGAACATATGCACAAATCATTAGGAAATACAAATGACAAGGAGATATGGATAAAGAAATAATTTTGCAAAACTTTTTTATCTAAGGTAATAATTTCAAGTAATATTTATCAATTCTATTTTTAATGTAATTTGTTCAAAGACATTTCAAGCCAAGTTATTCCAACTCAGTTATTTTATAAGAAAATAAATTCTTTTCTATCGCAGGGTTAAATTTTTGTTTGTTATTATGAAATCGTTATTTCTATTTCCCGCTCGGTTATCTAGCTCAAATATTGAGTCTTAATTTATATTAGTAAACTCGTTAATATTTGAAGCAATTCAGTAAATTGGCCGCGCCAATGCCGATCCTTAAGTGAATGTAAATCGTAGTGCCTCTCTTCGCATGCATGATTACGTGCTTTTCCATCCCCAATGAGTTCGGTGTATTTGCCTTACCAATGGCATGGAGGTTAGTCTATTTCTGGAGAGTTGCCTGTCCCGAGCATCTCAAGAAGTTTCTTCTTAACACAATTACAACAACATATCTTCCACTCGTTGTCAATATTCCTTCGCCACATTTTACTCTTAAGTAAATAGCAAAAGCAAAGACATTTTATTACAGATGCTCTCCGTAGTTTTCACTTTCTTAGTTGTAGTTAAATAAAAACACATCGCGGTAGAGAAAGTCTCTGTTTTTCTCATAATTTTATATTTTAAATGCAGTTTTTTTCAACTCAACTTCGGCCATCGCGAATACTTTCACAAATCTTTGGGTCGAGCGGATCACGTTTGAAATCTCACATCTTTAAATAACTGTTATTCTCTTTAGCATGATTGGGGAACTTCTAGAGTATTCTCTTTACCGTATGTTGGTAATTCACAGATTATTCTAGTGACGGATGCTAGAGATTTCTAAATCAATCTCTTGGCCATCCGTCGGCAATGCCTAGACCTTAGGTTGAGAACTCCTAGAGCATTCTCTTGTCCGTAGTTTGGGAACTCTTAGAATATTATCTTGACCTTAGGTTGAGAATTCCTAGAGCATTCTCTTGGCCGGAATTTGGGAACTCTTAGAATATTATCTTGACCTTAGGTTGAGAATTCCTAGAGCATTCTCTTGGCCGGAGTTTGGTAACTTCTAGATTATTTCTTGACCTTAGGTTAAGAACTCCTAGAGCATTATCATGGCGGTAGTTTGGGAACTCTTGGATTATTCTCTTGATCATAGGTCGAGAACTCCTAGAGCATTCCTTTGGCCGGAGTTTGGTAACTTTTAGATTTTTCTCGTGAACTTATGTTGAGAACTCCTAGAGCATCCTCTTGTTCGTAGTTTGGGAAATCTTGGATTATTCTCTTGATCTTAGGTTGAGAACACTTAGAGCATTCCTTTGGACGGGGTTTGGTAACTTCTAGATTATTCTTGTGAATTAATGTTGAGAACTCCTAGAGCATTCTCTTGGCCGGAGTTTGGTAACTTCTAGATTATTCTCTTGTCCGTAGTTTGGGAACTCTTGGATTCGTCCTTTGATCTTAGGTTGAGAACTTCTAAGGTATTTTCTTAGTCGTAGTTTGGTAACCTCTAGATTATTCTCTCAATTCAGGTTGTAAACTCCTAGAGCATTCTCTTTGCTGGATTTTAGTAACTTCAAGATTATTCTCTTGACCTTAGGTTAAGAACTGCTAACATTCTTTTGTCCGTCGTTTGAGAACTCTTGGATTATTCTCTTAATTCCGAATGTCGAACTTGATTATTTATTTTACCGTGATTGAGAAAAGTGCATATTTGTTTCCTAACGCTGCCCCTTCCATTTGAAATTCGGAAATTCGTTGTCAATTTTGTGTTTTAGTGATTGTTTTTCTCATTCCTTTTACTGACAAAAGAGAAATAATTGGCCTGTCCGTTTAGCTGATGCTCATGCTCTCCAGGAAGGTCGTGTGGAGACAGAGAGGTAAAAGAAATGTTAGAAATTTTTGGAAGAAGAAATTTAAGGATTACAAACTTCAATGGCGTGTCCATTAAACTCTAAATATGAGCGTGTGACCATGTATAATAAACTTCAAGTTGAGATCAAGGTATAAATCGGCAGCACTTTAATGTCAAATCATTGTTATCTATTTTATGGCCTGTCTAACCAATAGATAAAAGAGCCCATTAGTCGAGGGGTAAATGATGTGTGGACATACGCTTCTTAATAGGCCAAAAGGATGTAGAGCGGAGGTTCTATTGCCATCGATGCTAAGTTACCTCACTATAGGAAACATTGGTCGAACTTTTAAAGCCTGAGGGTCTCTCAAGTGATTGTGGATAATATATCCCTGCTTAAATGGTAACTAATGAATTAGCACGAGTGGCACCATTAGAAGATAAAAATTAGCAAACCAAAAATTCAAATGAAATCCGAATCTGAAACAAAGTGAAATAAACTTGTTAAGAAAGATTTAACATAACAAAAGATAATTAACTTAAAGGAGGAGAAAGTAAGCTTTGAGTAAGATAATTAATATACCAGAATATATGACCTTTCAAATTAGGAACTTTATTCCACAGTTAAATTGAATCATGGCAACAAACACTTAAAATGCTAAGTCTAAATATGGAGGAGATACAAATATGGGTCACTGTTAAGCCCAACCTGTCATTTAAAGAAGGTACAAAAGGAGGAGAATAAGATGCGGAGGATGGTAGTTGTTGTAAAATGTCTCATTCCTTGTCAAATGTAAAGCTCATTCGTGGCATATATATATATATATATATATATATATATATATATATATATATATATATATATATATATATATATATATATATATATATATATATATATATTCGTCGATGACATTATATCTGCCTTTCAATTTAAATTCCAGAGGTTTCAAAGGAAAAATTAAATCACAAAAGGCGAGTCGTAGTTTTTAATACCCGCGCGCACGCACGCTGCTACTCTTCTTCTGTGACATGAATAGTGAGCTGTTGGAGAGTGAGAGATATGAGAGAGAGAAATGAAAGAGAGAGATAAGTGAACAATAACGTCCATGTCGATGAGGTTGGGTAAAGGTAATGGTAAGAATGACTTACTCCACTAGAAAAGTCTCCAGGAATTTTCAACCCTCTTCAGGAGACCATTGAGATGTGCGTTAGTGTTTATATGTATATATATATATATATATATATATATATATATATATATATATATATGTGTGTGTGTGTGTGTGTGTGTGTGTGTACGAGAGAGTAGTAGATTCTTCGTTAATGTGCTAATGTGTACGAGACAGGAAACCTGAATTTTAAAAGCACAAGTAAGGGACAATGGAAGATAAAAATCAAGGAGAGCAGAGGACAGCTCAATTAAGGGTTTTGAAAGGCAGAAATTAAATTTGGCAAAAGCCTTCTATTTGCTCTTACTTGCGGAAATATTTTTAGCATTTAAAAATAATAGATTTTTCTCTTAATTTGGTTATGGACGAGGCATATTTGAAGTTGTTTTTATCCAAGTTCTTTCTAAGAGTTCCTTTAGAGAGTTTAAAGAAATAAAACGATGTTCAGAAAAAATAAAGATAATTATCAAATGTTTAGGAATGTTTTAAAACAAAAAAAATGCCGATGGTGAAGTTCAGAAAATTTATTAAAATTTAGGCATGGCAGCTTTTTTATTTTATTTTTCGTATATTTAAAAGTTTGATCGAAGATATTTCTAAATTAGATTTTCAATTTTATTCTTTATCAGGAGGAAATACTTAGTGACCTGTAAAAACGAGTAAGGTAAAATAAAATTATAAAACAAAATTTAGACGAAGAAAAAAAATCGCGTGGGTTGTTTTTTCCTTATTTAAAAGGAATTCCGACAAAAGTGTTTTTTCTGGCGTTTAGGCTAGAAAATAATCATTGATGTGAAAAATCACTAACTATAATTTAAGAACGGGATATTTTGGAGTATTTGAATAATAATTTCATCTTAGTTTGGTTATGACTTAAATATATTTTAAATCTTTATCAAGGTGATTTCTAAGAATTCCTTTAGAGTTTGAAAAAACAAAATAGTTTAGTTCAGAAAAAATAAATATGATTATCAAATGCTTTATAATGTTTTAAAAGAAAATGACTTACAATTGGTGAAGTTCAGAAAATTTATTAAAATTTGAGTAAGGCTGCTTTTTTATTTTATCTAAAACTATATTTTAGCAACGTGATTTTTTTAAATAGTTTAGAGTTCATTTTTAAAATTATTATAATTTTCGAAGCTTCAGAAAGTTTCTAAAAATTTAACCATGGCTGCTTTTTTTAAGATTTTAAATTTTAAACTTAGTAGCGAAGCCATTGCCTAGTAAACTAATATTTCTAGTTTACTCTGCACAATTTAAAAATTATCATCATTACTTTCTAATCTAATAATATAATTAGAGCGACTTTTCCACTTCTCCTTACAGGAAGTGCTTGCACTTCACAGGTAGACCTTCGTTATGTGGCCTACGGCCCATCTAGCCATTGTAATGGGGTTTTGCTCTAAAACATTTTAAAACGTTTCCAGTATATATCTCATAATAGATAACTATTGGCATATTTTTTCAGATCCATGCCTATTTTCTAGGCTTAAAGACAAGAAAAAACTTTCATGGGTTATTTTTATATACGGAAAAAGCAATCATCAGAGCTTTTTTTTCATTTAAATTTGCTTTTATTTACGAACAAAATGAAACAAAAAACAGCCATTCCTTAATTATAATGCATTTTCTTGACTGCAAGATTTTTTTTTTTAATTCGCAACCATTCAATAATCATATTTATTTTTACTGAGTTCTTAGAAAGAAATTTGATAGAAACTTCCAGTATACAAAAAAAAACAGCCTTACTTCCGATAATTTTGTAAAATCTCTCCGTAAAAACGAGTAAGGCTTTTCCCTATCCGCGGTCGCCGTTCTTGATGAATCGTTTCCAATTCGGTAAAAGACTCATCGATTAAGATTTTGGCAGAGACTTTACAGACGGATGCCTTTCCTGACTCCAACCCTCCCTATTTATCCGGGCTGGCACTGAGTTGGGCTGACTCCCGCCCCAGTGCTTAAGTAGCTTTAATGCTGTAACGTTGGGTTGTAGCTAATTAGAAAGCATCAAAGAGCCCTCTGATACCATTGCAAAAGCAGAGGTTGTTTACTATTGACTAGAATTGCAGCAGATCTGACGAGCATTTCCTGAATGTTGTAATCCGCGTATCTTTTTCCATCAGATTCCATTCTCGGAGATGAGAAGCCAAAGAGTTCACTTTATTGTTTAGTAAGGGTTAGATCATCGACCGAATCATTGGGCTCAGGCTGGGTGACGAAATGCAGTTTCTTGTCGTATTTAGGTCGTGGCTCATACTTTAAATGGGCGTTGTACATCTTTTTTAATAGAATTACAATTATATATATATATATATATATATATATATATATATATATATATATATATATATATATATATATATATATATATATATATATAGTCACACTTTAACTCTGGGGGAAAAAATCAAAATCCCACTGTTTAAAAAATTGCCTTCCTAAAATATATATAGTGTTAGGGACTTTACGGGCTGCGTTTGAAAAAAAAAGTCTTTTGTGATCGCATGTTTTTCAAATGATTCTATATAAATTGATCTCGATTAAAAGCAAGTGATAATATTTTTTACCTATCAGGTCAATTTTTCCTTCTATGGAATATCTGGTTAATACCTATTATTATGTTCTCCGTAGTCCATTTTTAACTACATGAAGTGTTAGTAGCTAGATAGAAGCAGTTACACCTGGACCAGTGGCTACAAAACTATACTGAAAGTGAGTAAAGCAAAATAAAATTTCATTAGAACCTATTATAATGAAGAAAACCTACAATGGACTATTAATTAGAAAAAAAGACGACTTAAGAGGTATTCTCCTGTGTGGCTCCAGGTTCCTCCTTTTCAAACACCAACAATAATTGGTCATCATTGATGGCCCAGTGACCTTGATACTTTTCTTCCAACTGCTGGATATCTTGATAAGACCTTTCCTCTTATTCTTCACTATAATCTCTACAATTTTTCGGAAAATAATCCAAGTGTGATCTAAAAAAATGCAATTCTATTGACATACTACTGGCTTAGAGTTTCTTGAAGGTTTTCAAGCAAATACTAACGATGGCTTCATACTCGAGACTTCGTTCATTTCCGAGAAAGTTAATAATAATTAATTTAATATCAATCCAAACTTTCTTTTCTGTTTCATCTATAGTCTTATCAAACTCGGGATCATTTAATTTTGCATTATTTGTATGTGGAAACTTCTTCGGGATGTAAATGAAAGCTGATTTATGTTTGTTCATTGCCTGCAAGGATTTATCATTAAACCTAGTTTTATATACAGCGGTTAAAGAAGAATTTTCTTAGGATCAATCAAGGGGTTTGCAATGATATTTACGAATCCAGGTGTACAAGATTTTCGATCTGACCATACATGCTATTAAAATGTTTGCCCTCTGCCCTGCTATCCCACAAGTAAAGAAAGCAGGGATGTTCGGTGTAACCTCCTTGTATTTTTAATATCAGAAAGATAACCTTGAAAGCACAACAGATTTTCCACTGATGATCGTTCTATTTGATGGCATAAAGTATCATTTTCATGTTGGCATAACTTTCAACCAATTGGATAGAATGACCAACTGGAACAGACGCAAGATTGTTACCATTGTTTAATAGAACAGCTTGAAACTTCTACTTGATGAGTTTATAAATAGACTCGATTTAGATGTTTGATACACGACTACTAAAGCTTCGATCAAACCCTTAATCTCCGATCAGTACGCCAAAGATGAATTCGCACGCAAGGAAAAGAACTTCCTGAATGTTTTCTCTAAGACAAGAGCCAAGGAGCTGGAACGAACGACTCTTTTGATACTCCTTAATCTCTTGTTAGATAATTAAACTGTACTTGTGTTGATGGTTTAGGTTCATTTAAACGAGATAATGCTAGATTGACTATTTCAGAGTTTTCCTCGTTGTACAAGCAACATTGTATCCACACTATTACAAGCAATATTGTATGCACAATATTAGCTTAAAGTTAACACAAAAACATTGTAATGCTATCTGCAGGTGGTTTTCTTTGTTTCCCAAGATAAGGTCATTTCCTATGCATATATTTAGTTTTGTATTATACACCATAACCACCTCTAAACCACCCTTAGCAGATTGTAAAGGTATGCGCATTCTAAAGCCACACCTGCCGTGGAATCCTACCAGCTGCTCATCATTTGTAACGAAGTGTCCAGGAGTCAACCCTGATTTGTAGCTGGCAAGGACTTCTCCCACATAACTCTTATTGGAGAAAATATCTCAACCCCCCCTCCCTTCTGTCCTCACGTGTTATTTGGGCGTCCAACCTCAACCAACTTAGTCGAAATGCGAATTGAGGTTCAGAGAACAAGGCCAGATACAGTGAGGAGCTATACCTCTCACTAAATAGTTTAGTTGTGCTAACGTTGTTGTCTTTTTTTGCTTTGGAGTACACCAGTAGGCTTATCTGTGTGGACATCTCCAGATGTGTGAGGTGGTCTACTGTGGCTCTTCTAGGGGCATATTTCTTAGCGCATACGTCAATGGCCTCATTCATGTGTCTGGCCATGTTCTATATAGTTTTGTCTATGAAGAAGTTGTTAAAACATGAT
This sequence comes from Ceratothoa steindachneri, assembly GCA_963969495.1. NCBI lineage: Eukaryota > Metazoa > Arthropoda > Malacostraca > Isopoda > Cymothoidae > Ceratothoa > Ceratothoa steindachneri. The sequence continues at coordinate 59,192,275 of OZ018339.1, read as the reverse complement.
TTCGCTGTTGTACCAACTACAACAGGTGGAGCTGTCATGTTCATGGATGGCGAGAGATTTCTTCTGGCTGTTATGGATCTGGTGCTCGTGACAGGTTGCGTGGATCACTTGTGTCCAATTTGGCTAAGGGAGTCTTCTTGATGAATTTCATTGTGTAGTCAGCGGGATCTGAGTGTGCCTTGCTTGTCTGGATGGTGCCGTTGCACCTCCTGAAGGGGATAGTTCAGATTCGACTACTGAAGTTGAGGGTGCATTCTCCGGTACATTCTTTAAAGGTCTGGCACCGACGATCCTTGACAAACGCGCGGATCTCCGTCGGGAGAGACGCCAAAAATTGATGTCGCAACACGAAGTCTGTTAAGGACTAGTAGTTCGGATCAACCTTTGAGGATTCTAACCAAAATTTAAAATTCCTTTGAAGAATGTATCCGAATTGACGGAACGTCTGTCCGGGTTTAATACGACCTCCTCAAAATTCTTGGCGGTAGAAATCGGGAGTCATATTATGAGCGGCCAATAACTCAGCTTTTAGGGTGCTGTAGTTAATTGTACACTCAGATGGTAGAGATATAAAAATTTCGCGCAATTTACAATTTAACAAGGGAAGTAATCTGACAACACCTTTAGCCTCCAGATCCATGTTATTGATTTCGAGGATCTTTTCGAAGTGGGCTTAAAATGCTCCGAAATCCTCTCCGTCCTTGAAATTGGGGAGCTTTAGTGAGAGATTCGGGGGGGCTTCCGAACGGGCCCTGGCTGACTGTATCTCTGCTTCAACACGAGCTAATTCAATCTGATGGTGAAGCTCAGCTTGTCTTTTCCGTTCCTCTCTTTCTTCTCGTTGAAATTCTCTTTCTTTTTCTTCTCGTTGGATTTATCTTTCTTCTCGTTGGATTTCTCTTTCTCTTTCTTCTCGTTGGATTTCTCTTTCTTTTTCTTCTCGTTGGATTTCTCTTTCTCTTTATTTTTCTTTCTCTTCCCGCTCTTTTCTTTGCTCCTCTTGAACGTACTCAATTAGTTCTTTTCCGGAAAGTCCCAAGGATTCTCCTTGCACTTTAAAGATTTCGAACTGAGTCATCTTTGCACTTGGGGGCGCAATAGTCAACCAACTAAAATTCCTTGCAATAAGAATTATGCCTTCTAGAGAAATTAGCCTACCTAACTATGTGCACTGACCTATTCGTACTTGGTTTCTCGATCTAAATAGCTACTGACTAAAATCACAAAAAAAACACAAACAAATTATTATAACAGGGTCTTGAGCTACTCCAGCTTCTTAAGTTTCAAAAAAGGGGATAGCAATCGTTAAACAAAAGGGAACTACTATACTCTATTATTATAACGAATAACACTATGCTTTACTCGACTGAGACCAGTGTTTGCAAAGATATAGATAGCGTTAAACCCCACACCTGACACCAAATTTAAATAGTATATATATATATATATATATATATATATATATATATATATATATATATATATATATATATATGTCGTAGAATGGACTCTCGACGATATACCATATATAACTATTCGTTGAGGGAACTTCTTTAATTATTTTTAGAGTGCGTGGATGTCTGGCTGGCCGATATTATGTATCTTCGATATGCTTAAGAAGTGGAACTGAGCTCAAGGATAATAATATTGCTATCATTAATAAAATAGAGTTTTATTAATAATAACTATCAACAACACACAAAACGGAAAATATTGACATAAACAGAGAATGGAAAGGGTCGTGTGAAATCGAGCTAATCCGAGCATTAAAAGATTTAAAAAGGTAAAACAAATATGAAGTTAAAGGGAGGTGATGGTTCGCTAAGCCATTTAAAGCACAGGATAGAATTGACAAAAGGGTTAAATACTCAAAGGTAACGTTCGGCTTACTTAGTTTATACTTGTTGTGCAGAGGAAGGCGGCGTGAAGGAATTTTCGGTCCGCTGGCGAGTTCCAGCCGAAGGAGGGGGGGGAATAAAATGATCTTGACCTGGCGTCTTGGGAAGGAGAACCGTTTCTCGACAAACGGCTTGAAGAACAATGGCTGTTCTACGTGTTCTCTTCTGAACAACAGGGGGGGGGGTGAGAACCGTCTTTTGTCTACGGGCTCAAGAACAATGGCTGTTTTAATGTTGTTCTCTTCTGAACAACAAGGAGGAAGGCTTAGAACCGTTTCTTGGCGAACGGGCTCAAACGAACAATGGCTGTTCTACGTTGTTCTCTTCTGAACAACAGGGGGGGGAGGGTGAGAACCGTTTCTTGTCAACGGGCTCGAACGAACAATGGCTGTTCTAACGTTGTTCTCGTTCTGAACAACAAGGGGAAAGACTTGTGGACTCGTAGTCACGAAGGCTCGAACCTTGGCACTCAAGGGATATTGTCCTTCTTCTGGACAAGTGATGGTGAATCTCGAGGATGAGGTCCTTTGGCGCACAAGGTGAGAGAGGGTTGTGGTGATGTTTCGCGACGAAAATCTGGATCTCCAATCTGATCTTAGTTGTAAAGTTTTCATCTAAATAGTCGAGACACTCCCTTGGCGTGGGGGACAATGGAGTGGGAGCTTCGAGGGAATGCACAGCCGAGCCTGAGGACAAGCCTTATCTGCCCATAAGCCTAACTCAATCTGGCGAGGTCGGCGTATGGGGGCGAACGGGGGAAGATAAACCTCCTTGTTTAAACATTGACTCAGGCGGCTGCGATAAGGCGCCCAGCTTCAAAGCGAAGATGCACGTGGTTTTAAATAACATGTGATAGTGGTTGAAATTAACGCGGCCTCAACCCGTTCTATCACAAGGACCATTCACAATGCATTTAAACTTTTATATTCGAATGTTTTACAATGTTTCAACTTTTATTTTCCTTCATTTAGATTCATCGATTTGCACATGAAAGTACTAATTTTAGAATTGTTTTCACTTTCAAGTTCATCAGTTTTACTTTCAATTTCACTTCCAATGTCCTTCATCATAATCGTTGATTAGTTTCGTTTCATTAGTTACAGCTAATTTTATTTATGTAAAATAAAATAGTAAGAAGCTTAAGTTATTAGGGAAACAAGGAAGCAAGGGGGGGGCAAGGTTGGGACATGTTAGCCAAAGACGATTCCAGGTTAGATACCACATAAGATAGCCTTGGTTATGACAGGTCCTAGAAAAATTACATATCAGGCAACCTGGAGTCTACTAGATCCAAAGACTCTATTAGTTGCAAACTAATTATAAGCGGGACAAATTCCTCTTCACCACACTCATCTCAACTACTCCTCAGGAAAGTAGAGTAAAAAACAAATTCCGTGGGCTTAATATATATGTATGGCATAAAAAGAAACATTGTCTGGTGTCAGTCAGGCCCCATATTACCTATAGGAGTTAGAAAAATAGAAGAATAACGCTAGTTTACTGATGTTTGTAGAGAGGACACATTAGAGTCTAGCAAATATAGCAGCTGCTCTTTAAGTCAATCAACCATTAGAAGTTTCTATATTTCATTTGGTAACCAAGTGATAACTAGAATTTTCACTATTTTTACAAGAGTTTATTAAGCCATTATAAGCATTAGCTTGAAAATGATTTTCATTTATATACAACAAGTAGCTTTTAAATTTAGAGAATCTTCTAATGCTCATAATTGCGCATCTATGTGCGTCATGCAGAAGTATAAATCCGTCACATGGTCCTTCCCTTCCCTCCAAACCATAGGTAATCTAAAAGGTAATGCCTTCACTCTTCCTTTGCTCCATCATCTAAAGTATTTGCCATATGTTCGGCAGCGAATTCGAGGAGCAAAATCTTTATCCTTATTTCCCATCTTCATGCCAAAATAGGCATGATAGTTGGTCTGTACAAAAACTGTGATGTCCGATTGTTGCCCAGGCACCACAACTTTGGCATATATGTAGTAAAACCTATTACAGTCATTTTTACATATTCTATTCAGGTTGTGATTTTTTTTATAATAATGAATATGTAGCTTTAATCTTTCTCGTATGATGCAGATTTCTCTGTTAACTTTTCAATCAAAATTCTAAAGTTATGAAATAAAGCTTTCTAAAAACAGAGTAACTATAGTATATACCTAAAAGATTGCATGGAAAGGTGAAAAATGAATAAAAAAATGTAATAGTAAAAGAAACTAGAAGCTTAGAAAATTTAGATGTGTCAAAAAGAATAGATTGCATTTAAGAGATATAGTCAGTCTGATTCAAAATGACCACCCCTTTCCTTTATCCGGTTTGCATATCACAATGGAACGATCCTTACGAAGGTTGGATAGGATTTTAAAGTCTTTAAAATTGAATACCGGGCATAGAACTTTAAAGCTATTGTATTTATAATAAAATCTGTTAGCTAAATATTTGATATCATCTATGTAACTAGAGCCTGATTTTAACATCGGGAAGGGATTAAGTTGGTGGAAAAGTTTTTCGAAATACAAAAAATAATGACAGAAGTCTAATTTTAGTACTGGGAGTCTAAATTCTAGTCCCAGAAACAGGATACGTTTTTTTTTGAGGGGTCATAACTTTGTTAGAAGCATTAAAGATAACCTCATCTCTAGAATAGTTTAAATTGAAATTAATACCCAGATTGGAGAGTTTAAGACTTTGGCGAGCTAAAGTTGCAGAAGTAAACTTATAAGCTTGTCTCCGTATAAAAATATATAAAGTTGCAAAATCCAACAGAGAAGCAGAATATTTTAGAAACAAGGAGGAACGAGTCAAATCTAAAGATAATTTTGACACGAGATGTTTTTATGGCGAATCTCATGTAAAAGTAATTTAGAAGTCCAAGATTTGTATAGCTCACCATTCATTAAAGTGGATCTGTAGAGTTTGAAACGCAGAAACTGCAGAATGTAGTTGTAGCTCTTACATGTTGAAAGGAATAAGACATCAAGTTTTGCCTTCTCCAATTCTTTTAGGGTGGCCTCTAAGAAGCGGAATCGCCGGACTACGTCTTCATTGTATCTTTTCCTTAATATACCGATGAGGGAGTCGTTCCTTGGTGATCTAATTCGCAGGAGGAATATGAAGACCCACGCGATAGCTCCAAATATTTATTAATCAGACGTTTTGGTCTTTAACAATGACCATCTTCAGCGGATTGAACCCTAATACGAATACAACAATTTTGTTAAGAATTAGAAGACAAAATTGCAAAAGAAGCACAGACAATTCAATATTAGTTACAATATGAAAAATAACTCAAACTCAACAGGAGAGGAAACAGAAATGAAACCAGAATGATAAGCAGGTAGTTAAATATAAGTTAATTTACGGATATATGATATTGAAAAAAATACGTTAAAAACAGTTGAATGCAAGGGATAACGCGATCGATAAAATAGGAGTTTAACCAAGAAAGGAAAATTTAAAATTTAAAACTTAATTAAACAATATTCCCGGCAATAACAAATATGAATAATAAACATGAATTAAACTCAATAGGAATAAAAGAAATTTGTTTGAATTACCTTTACACCCTGTATTCAACTGTTTTTTATCTATATTTCTCACTATCATATATTTGTATTTTTAACTTATATTGAACTATTTGCTTTGCTTTTTGTCTTCCTTTCCGACTCCTGGCTTTTTTATTTTACATAACTTTAATTTTTCATTGTTCGCCCTGCCCTTGCAATTTTCTAGTGTATTACTTTAAAAACAGTTCATCAGCCAGGAAAACTAGTTGGCTGATGAACTGATGACATTTGATAGTGCGCAGTGCCTTAATATAAATAATAGAAGTGAGTCGATAGGTCACAGTGCAGTTTCCGGGTCCAGCGCGTTTAGGTCGTATACAAATAAAGATACGAATGATAAGTATATAAATAATTCGGCTGGAAGTGCGCGGTCAGTGCCCAGAGGTGTGTATCCCAATGGGAATCGTCCCAGTTATGTGCAAAATAATAGTTATTACAGTGCGCATAATATACCAGGAGGATTGCGACCCTTCCGAAAGAAAAACAAAGACCTGTAGTTTGCCGCTCACATGTATTCTATGGGGAAAACGCTAAATTCTGCTAATCTAGGTGCAGGTGGCCCAAGAGAGAAGAGAAGGTCCAGATACAACCTTTCTCCATGCCATATTCGCCAGCCCCGGCAGAAAACAAGGTGAACATGTCATTGCAAAGCGTCTGTTTTCACCGTGGCTGCTAAAGTGTGTAATAATAAATGTGATTTCTTAATCGAGACGGGGGCGAGTGTATCGATAATTCCTGCTAAATTGTTGAAATCGGGTGAATTTCGCGAATCTAGTATAAATATTTCGACGGCTAATAGCGAGAAAATAAAAGTGCACAGCGAGGTTCACACAGACATAGTGATCTCCAATCTTCGTTGATCATTTAGGTGGTCATTTGTAGTCGCAGATACAACTTCACCGATATTAATTATTGACTTTTTAAGGCAGTATAATCGTTTAGTAGATTGTGCGCGCGGCATACTAATAGACAAACAAATTTAACTTCTATCGGAAGGGAGATTATCTGTAGAACATGCCGTAGCCTTAATTATCAATGACCTTCAACACCTACAGCCCCATTGCAGAGCCATATTGGAAATATATTAGGTTTGATACGGACCTGCACCCACTCAGCCTTCCCCGCCATGCGATCAAAACTGGTAGTGCTCCACCGATGTTCGCACGGCCGAGGCCTCTTTCAATAGATAAACTACAGGTTGCCAAATCAACTTTCGAAACAATATTGAAGGAGGGAGTCGTGCGCCTTTCAAAGTCACTATGGGCTTCGCCAATTCACATTGTGTCAAAGAAGTCTCCAGTGAGTACAGGGTGGTCGGTGATTTCCGAGGGCTCAATGCGGTCACAAAGCCCAGCAGGTATCCGCTGCCGCGAATTTAACGTGTTGCAAACCACCTCCATGGCAAAAGGATCTTTTCAAGGTTCGACCTAGTTCGTGCCTATCATCAAATCCCTATGAACCAGGCAGACATAGAGAAAACTGCGGTTGCAACCCAATTTAGTTTGTGGGAGTACGTTAAGCTCCCATTCGGTCTCCGAAATATAAGCTGCACCTTTCAACGGCACGTGGACAACCTGTTTCAAGGATTAGGGTTCGTGTCTGTGTATATTGACGACATCCTGATATATCCCCAAATATGGACGATCTCCTGAAGAATTTGGAACAAGTCTTTTTTAAGGCATCACATTTGGGTGGAAGAAACTTGCCCACCAGTGAAGAAAATGAAGGAAATTCAAGATATACCATTATCAAAGGAATAAAAGGACCCTCGAAGATATTTGGGGATGTTAAGATACTACAGTATAATTATTCCTAAATTGCCGCGATTACAGCCCCGTAGACTGAGCTTGTACACTTGCAACCGAGCCGCTAGGAGCATTTTAAAATACCTAATCAGCCTTAATCGGCTCCTTTAAATTCTGTTACCCACTGCCCAATGATTTTCCATACCAGCTGGTGCCATATTGCTCCCAATACGCGGCAGGGGCTGCCCTGCAGCAAATGGCTGACGGATCAGCAAAACCGGTTGCATTCTTTTCGACCAAGCTAAGTCGGACGCAGTAAACATATGCCACCAACGACAGAGAGCTCCTAGCGGCGTATCTTGTTGTCATGCATTTCAGGCACCTGATTGAAGGTCGCCACGTTACCTTGATCACTTATTACAAGCCTTTAGTATCTGTTTTTACATCGCCATAAAGTGCTTAAACAGAGAGGCAACAACGCGGTTGGACAGCTATTATATATTACGTCAGTGATATCGCTTACGTGCGTGGTAAGGACAAAGTAGTCGCTGACTGACTTTCAAGGAACATCAAATTGGTACAAATTGACTCTCTTAACCTCTGAACTTTGGCGGGAGCGCAGGATAATGGCAGGGAAACGAAGTTATTTTGCTTGCGGCTAAAACCTTACCCTTTTCCTAAGGAAGTTCAGCTTTGGTGTAAATTAACATTAAGATACCCATGACCGTTTGTCCCTTTGGCATGCAGAATTATCTTTAATCAATTATACATAAGCTGTCACACCCTGGAATCAAGGCTTCACTTCGTCTCAACAAATCTCAATATTTCTCGCCCAATATGGACAGGGATATTCGCTCCTGGACGAGGGAGTGCTAGCCTTGTCAATCTTCCAAGATTAATCAACACACGAAATCCCAGATCCATCCTATTGATATTCGATCCTCAAGTTTCGAAACTGTGTATGTCGATATAGTTGGACCACACCCACTGTGTACACTGCCTGGACAATCCTACCCCTCACACAATCGGTATTTACTATCATGCATCGACCGAGCGACGAGATAGATCGAAGCGCTACCGATCCCGGACATAAGTGCCGCAAAGGTTGCGTTAGCTTTCTTAGACGGGTGGACTTTCAGATTTGGAGTTCCGCCCTACGTATTAACTGACAAAGGCGCCCAATTCGAATAAGAACTATTCAAGGAACTGTCTGCTCTCGCTGAATTTCATCGTCTCCGCACCACTGCGTACCGCCCGTCCACGAACAGGATGGTAAAAAGGGCACACGGGACTTTGAGGTGCTCCATAGTGGCCCTTCGTCAAGGCTAGCTGGTGGCACTCTTTGCCCAATAACTCGAGATTTTCACCTTTTACGTCAGTCACGGGAGCCACGCTCTTGAGCCCAAAACCTTTAGTTTGCTCATCGTCATCAAAGGCCGACTCCAAATTTATTAAGGAACTGGCATCAACCATGGCACAAGTCGACTTCGCGCAGAAATGCATAGGGGAGCTGCACTCGGTGCCCAAGTCTTTCGTGCCTCAAAATCTTTAAGAAGCAACTCATGTATAGGTCTGAATAGACCGCGTGCGCAAACCACTAGAAGCGCCATATGCTGGTCCTTTCCCGGTAATCGAGCGCGGAAACAAGGTTTGCACTTTGAAATTCCCTGACGGAAGAAGGGACACTCTCTCAGTGGACAGATTAAAACCGGCGAGATTACCTCCATCACGTAATTGTAACGTGCCGGGCGATCAGTAACGCCCATGTTCTCAAGCAAAAAACAGAAAGAGGACCAGATGCACTTCACCTCGTAGAGGGCATGTGACGGAAGAGAACGAGGCAACAAGAAGTCAACTGGACACCTCTATAGGAAGGGGAAAGAGGAACAGCAAGACAGACGTTTTCATGCTCTCCGGGAGGCGAGTCACGTTTGCAAGGAATCCATCGTTCATGTATTTCTAATCTTGTGTAGGCAATATTGTAGGGACACATTTAAAAGAAGAGGTATAAATATATACACGTCTCGCTGCCTCTATAGCTTTATTCCATGCCTTATTATGTGTTTGTTAAGTGTCGTAATTATGATTTATGTAGAAATCTAAAGAAGGATAGGACAAAATTGTGGATAAACTGTATATAAATGTATTAGATATTATTATTATTATTATTACTATTGTATTCTATGGCAGAACATGGCATAAATAGGCTCATTTTAGTACAGGTATGCACCTATATAAGTGTCGATGCCCTGTGCGTATGTTGTAAATGTTGTCGGATATTGTGTGCCAGAGATAAGTATTTCATAAGTATCTACATGTGTATTGTTATACGTTATTTTCTTACTGACTCTATTACTGGCAGAGAAGTACTGTGATGATCAGATTATGTAATGGGTAGGCTACTAGCACCAAATTGCAGGATTCAATAGGCCGAGCGAAAACCACCATAAAATGGACGCGCGGAGGTCTTATTAAATCCTAACATACTCTACACATATAAAATAAAACTTCTAAATTTGGAATAAGGGAATTAGAATGTATAGATTAATTTGCATCTATGAATTTGAACACAAAAAATAAGGAATGTAAATAATTTGTTAATGTATATATATATATATATATATATATATATATATATATATATATATATATATATATATATATATATATATATATATATATATATATATATATTATATATATATATATATATATAGAGAGAGAGAGAGAGAGAGAGAGAGAGAGTTTTTTTTTTTTTTTTTTATAGAGCCCATCTGGCAACTACCCACTTGGGCATAAGTCGCCGAAAAACACGATAGCCTAGAATTAGGCTACTTTAAAGTTAAAATATGAAAACTTAACAATCAATATAAATTGGAAAAACTTAACAATCGAAGCAATCTCCGGCAGCGGGGGGAGGTCCCCAGAGAGAGAGAGAGAGAGAGAGAGAGAGAGAGAGAGAGAAGACAAGTGACCTTTGGAAATGCGCGCGGGACACAGGAATATACTAACGCCAGAAAGGTCAGCGACACCTGTGTCAATAACACAACGCATAAACAAACATTTCGCATCTCAGAATAGATTTATCAAAAGATGAGAGTCTACGAAGCACCTGGGTAAATACATTGTATCACAATGCTGTGACAAGCGTATCCTGTTATAATAGATCAGATTTGGGAGATGTAAGTAATTCGACATATGCAGCTTTCGGTAGTTCCGTCTTAAGGATGGAGAACAATGAACTCAACAAGTGAATCTCATCCCACGGACGAATTCTAGGCCACGTCCTCTAGAAAATAAGCATATATATAGTCTGAGAAGCTCAGTTAGATGATTATTGCATTATTAATATTATTAGATTATTGTCGTTAAGAAGATTATATCATTCACGCTCTCCTTTTTAAATTCACTAACTCTTGTCGCTCCATAATTTAATACTTGGCGTTGAATATATATATAGACTGCTAGTCACCCGCAAAAAACTTCGTGACGCGCCGCTTGCTCCGTTAATAGGCCAATATTAGAATAAAGTATATTTTTTCAACATCCTTCTTTACCTCGATTGCCCTTAAATCTTGGATAAGCCCAGCCGCGAAGAAATCATCTTTGGAGTCAGATACTTAATTCCCCTTCATCATATACTGGTCACCCCTATAAACTGGGTGTCGCTATAAACTTGCACCCCTATAAATGGGTGACCCTTCGTTTCGACATTTATACTTGTTCGATAGAAGTAGGCGCAATTTACATTTTTAACATCAAATATTGAAGTTTTTTGAGATATAGTAGAGTAAATTGTTTTGATTTCGCTCACAGATATCTTAACCCTTTGTGGGGCAAAGGCAAAATTTTGTGGACAAAATTCTTCTATTTGGGAAAAACTTTATATAGTGAAATAAATCTATCCTTTTGTATTGACAATAAACCTACATTATAATGATTTTGCTGTAAAATTTTGAAAGTTTATAATTAATTAATTATTGAGGTGGTACTCATAATGTACCACTACCCAAATTTATAAAATAATATTTTATTCAACTCCCTCAAAACAACATAACTTCATTTAATCTATTAACTTTGCTTCAATCATTTAATCTATATTTATTTTTTACGATTGTTTGTAAGTAGTATTTTATTTATGAAAATCTTGAAAACATCTTTTTTTTCCTAGACAAAGTGCTATATTGCAAACATAGCATTGGCAATTTGTTTTTACTTGTTTTTCTTTTGTGCTGCATAAACCACATCTTCTTGTCCCGATTTTCGGTTGATGGGCCGAATCTTTCTTCTGAATTTCAAGTGGCACCTGAGTCTTATGCTTCCCTATTTTGAGTGATAGACCTTTTTTTTTTTTTGAGACATAAGTTGGTGAAACAAGTCCATCTATAATTCCTTGGAGATTATGAATGTGTTAACAGCAGCAGTGAGAAAATAGAAAAAGGATTTGTGCCAACATTTGTGGACTTTTCGACTAATTTCATATAAAGCCTTCAGTTGATCAAATTTGTCAACACAATTTATATTTTCATTATAATCTTTAATAGCTTGAGGGCGATTGATTTCACTAGTACTTCCATCTTTTTCCTTTCTTAAAACTTGTACTGCCGCAGTTGGGCAATGATAGCTAGAAGTAACACACACCAATCGTCTGTCTTTCCGTTTGTATACAGTTATTTCATCTTCACTTACAGACCAGTCATAATTTCCCTGTTTCATACTTTTGTCCTCTTTGAAATTAGATGGAATTTTTTTCTTTTGCAGTTTACTGTACGACAAGATTGCAGACAGTGCTCATTTAAATACGAGGAGCGGTCCATAAGTTTTGCAATTCGGATATAAGGAAACGAGATATGAGGAAAAGTGTTTTTTTATTTTTCGAAAAAACTAACCTCGACTTCAATGCACTTGCGCCACTTGTCCCTGAGGCTTCGAATTCCCGACAACCAGAAATCTCCCGACTGCTGTTCAATCCACTCCTGGACGGCGAGCTGGACATCATCATCGTCCCCAAACCGGCATCCAAGCAGTGCAGCCTTGAGCTGGCCGAATAGAAAGTAGTCGCTAGGGGCCAGATCTGGAATGTAGGGGGGATGGTTGAACTCCTCGAATCCGCACTCTCTCAGGGCAGCTTCTGCAACTATGGCCTTGTGTACAGGGACATTGTCGTGGAGGAGCAGGACACCGCGTGTCAACTTTCCGCGCCGCTTCTGACGGATGTACTTCTTCAACCCAGCCAGTTCTTTGGCGTAATATTGGCCTGTGATAGTCCTTCCACGAAGCGCATAGTCCACCATCAACACTCCCTCAGAATCCCAGAAGATGGTGGCCATGATCTTCCCGGCTGAGGGTTGGGTCCGGAACTTGATGGGGATCGGAGAGCCCTTGTGCTTCCAGGCCATGCTTTTGAGCTTGATCTCGGGATCCCAGTGATGGACCCACGTTTCATCACCTGTCACTATGCGTTGCTCGAATCCCGCCGGGTCTTGGTTGTAGAGGAGCAGCAGCTCCTCCAAACTTTGACGACGTTGAAGTGGATCATGGGGCTTTAGATTTCTAGGGACCCAACGGGCAGAGACCCTGGTCACGGCAAAATTGTCGTGGATGATGTTGATAACACTTCCATGTGATATTCCAAGTTCTCGCTTGATTTCTTCTACCTTCACCCGCCGATTTTCGAGGATCATCTTCTCCACACGGGCCACATTGTCCTCTTTGTTAACATCTGACGGGCATCCTGGACGGGGCTCATTTTCAAGGGACTCACAACCATGGCGGAACTCCCTATTCCAGCGAGCAATAGTTGCATAGTAAGGGGTGGTGTCGGTTTACATTGCAACCATGCGTTCATGGATCTCTTTTGCATTCTTGCCTTCCTTGGTCAAAAATTTGATCACTGCGCGGTGCTCAACCTTCTCCATTGTTGAAAAATTTGTGACTGACGAGCTGCGATCAGCTACTACTTGTTAAATAGACGAGGCAGGAGTGTGCGGCTGCAGGTCCTGACTTGTCATAACTTGTCGTAACACCCCCACAAATAGCCATCCCCCTTCCTCTGTTTTGCCCTACCAATTCGCAAAACTTATTGACTACCCCTCGTATTTAACAAAATCGCAACTAGTGAAATAATTGTAAAAAAAAACTTTAGAATTTCCTCCTTGAAGTGGCTACGTGAGCCTCTAAACAACACTACTTCCTAAATCTTTTGTTACATTTCCTTTCTCCCTACCATTCTATATTTCTCCATCAAGAAAACAACCTGACCTGTCAGCTAATATCCATATTTTGTACCCTCTTTTGATTGGTTTCATTGAGCTATATTGCTTTAGGGAGCTGCGACCCTTGAATTTAACAATTGACTCATCAACGGCAACTATTTCACTGGGTAGGAAGCTTTATTTTAATATTTCCAATAAGCATTCGAAGTAAAGGCCTCACTTTATAAAGCTTATTGTACTCTTGGGAATTTCTTAGAGGCATGGATACATTATCATTCAAATGTAAATTGGCTAAAATCCAATCGAACCTTTTCATAGATATCAAATTGGAAATCAAGGGATTATTCAATTTTGGATCCCTACTTCAATAATCCCTATAACTGGGTAAACTTTTAATTCTCATGACAAATTCACTTGAAGAAAACATTTCATTTCAACATTGGTATCTGAAACAAACTGCTTTGCTGACTGGTGATCATATAGATTTGTATGGAAAACAATATGTTCAATAATTTCATTTGAAAAAAGTTCAAGAAAGATCTTGCATGGCAATGGTTCCTCTAGTTGATTCAATTTATCCCTTACCCAAAATGACTTAGAAAAGTCATCCGCAATTGCAGTTGAATTTTTTTCTTCCACTTTGTACCAAAAAATTCTCAATAAAAAATATTAAAATAAACATAAATTTAACATTATACTTTAAAATATAAATGTAGAAAGACATATTTTAAGATGTTAATATTGTGGAGAAAAATAGATTGGACATCTTTAGATTTGTGTCGGTAACAACCATAATGAAATTGTGCAGTGGTACAGATAAAGTACCACCCTATGTTATCAAATAACGTCTGCTTTTGTCTGATTTAACTTATAATATCACCATAAATACTTTAATAATATCTAAAGAATTCTATTTATTCAAGAAAAAACTTAAATTTTTAATTACTTTAATTTTGAAGTAAAAAAGACAATACACCCTTCGGCACTGGTTTAAACAGAATGAAGTCAAATATTTTTTGGCATCCAAAGTACATAGTTGCCAAAAGCATCCAGAACCTTCGACCAGTTCTCTCATAAAAGTGTTACAAATATTGTGCTGCTGCGCGCGTTGAGAAACGCATTTTTCTAGTGGTATACCTTTTGAACCGTCATACATTAAATGTAGCCATTCGGGTGGTCCATAAATTGAACCACTATGCTTAAAACGGTTAATCTTAAAGAACCAAAATAATTAAATATATTAATTGTTTTCTTATACAGTTAAAGTCATACCTTTCATGGTTAATAAATGTCAATGGAAGCCGAAAACGTCAGTTTGTCAACAGATACAAATACCCCGTTTTATCGTCAATTAAACCCGACTACTCTTAAATATTTAGAAGAAATGAGATTGTAATTATTAACTATAAACTTTAACATTGATTGTATGATTACTGAACCAAAATTATTATATTCTAGTCTTTCATTTCCTTTTAAGTTGATTTAAAAGTTTCTTCAAATAACAGAAAGAAAAAATTATTTTTTTACTGGTAAAAATAAGGGTGATTGAGAGAATGACAATAATTTGAAAAAATATGACTAGGCTGTTTAATCTTCTACGATAAGATATATATATATATATATATATATATATATATATATAATGCCAAAAAAAGATAGGGGAATGGTGCTCTTTTTTGAGCACTTAGCATTCGGATCCATTCTACGATGTGGTTCTAACACTACAACCTTACACCAGATGAAAATTTCTCGTAAATGAAAAGGAATTCAATCAGATAAAGAAGGGCGGCATTGTGAATGCATTAAGAACATAACGAATAGTAAAACGACTGGAGAGATCAGAATTACAATCAACTTAATAAAAGAAAGGCGTCAAGGTCTTGTTGGCCTATGAACGATATAACTTAAAAAAAAAATTAAATGTAGCCAAATTAAGTCAATTAATCCAGGACTTTGGTACAAAGCCACCGACAAGTATCGCCATTACAAGCCTCCCGGAACAGTTTGAGGCAGAGGGTACTGCTCAAGATATACATAAGCAAAGATCTGGACGACGCAAATATAGTTCAAGCGAAGAAAACTTAATTTTAGTGTTGTAAAGATTTACTCGATCATTAGACAAACCAGTTGAGCAATGTGGCTATGAGAACGGAATCCGCAAATCAGGTGCCCTTCAGATTGTATAGTCACCACAATGGAAAAGATACATTCTATGGCTGTTATACGCCATAATGAAAATACCCCTGATTTCAGACTAGAAATTTGTGAGTATTTTCAGTCAATGGAAGCCGAAAACGTCAGTTTGTCAACAAAATCGTGTGGTCCGATGGATCGACTTTAAAGCTGAAGTGCACAGTAAATCGATACAAATCTAGGTGTTGGTCACTTGATAATCTACACATTTATATGGATAAGCATGTTAATTTACCAGGATTAACAGTTTTTTTATCATCCAGGGGTTTGGTTGTACCATTTTTTTAATGTAACAGTTACCGGTCACGCTTAGTATAGTCATCATGTGGATATGAATCATACCTGCAGTTCGGACGCTGCATAGAAAGGACTCTTTCTTTCAACAAGATGAAGCTCCCCCCTTCCCCTGCCTCCTTCTTAATTGCCACTGTGATGTCAGAAGATATATCGATGAAACGTTGCTTAACTGTTGGATGGGACGAAGAGGGAGTATTGAATATCCTTAAAGGTTTATTGGACTCGACTCCACTTGTTTTTACTTGTGAAGGGTGCATTTAATGGTACAGGGCATACAGCACTTGAACATCAGAAACATGCAATTATGGAAGTTTGAGAGACCATTATAGCATCAACATTAGCGAATGTCCGCAATTTCAGTTAGTCGACGCATTTAGAACTGCATTTATGTCGCTGGAAAACATTATGATCACTTACCTTAGTTAGTTAAATTTTATATACAAACAAATAATATAACACTTTAATCCCTAAAATCACTAAATAACCCTTCATTGGTTATTACTATACTATTATATTGTTTTTGTTTTTAGATGATAAAATATAAGATGCTATAAAGAGAGTATACTCTTTATAGCATCATATATTTTACCAAGGAACTCTCTAATATTTTGCTGTACATGACACAATTCACATTAAATAGACTAATTACCTCCAAAAAGATGAGATATCTATGAGTGCACCACTTGAACCAACACTAGCGGACTAGAAAATAAAAGTAATATCAGAAAATAACCAGAATTTTATGTCAGGTATGTGGATGACACTTTGATTAAATTTAAAGATTTTAACAGATCCCCTTCTTTATCGATCTTCTGCAAAAACAGAGAGCTAAAATTACATATGATAAAGTAAAGAGAAAACTTTCCAATTATTAGACATTAAACATCATATAGAAAATGCAGGAATATTCACAGAAAAAACAGACCAAGGAGTTTTCATGAACTTCAACTCTCCCTAAAATATAACCATAGATAACTAAAACACTGATTCACTGCGCATACAAAAACTGCTCAAACTTCACCATATTTGACGAAGAAATAAATATATATATAAATAGGAACCGAATCACATTCTAGGCCTCATCCCTGCTTCCACTACCCCTTTCTATTTTGCCCATAAAAAACGAATCTGTATCTATTAAATTAAGTTTCTCTGAAGATGTCAAAATGTCATTTCCTGTGGCACCCACGGGGATGCATAGGGCCCCAATGAAATCATGCCAGTAGTAGTAATACGCATTATTAGTTGGCGTTTTATAAAACCCCAGGAATTCAAGAGCGCCTCTCTAGCAACTGAGAAAAGTTTTGAGAGAAGTAGGTGCTCCTCAGGGCCTTCTTGAAAGTGCTTTCGAATAGTCAATTTTGTATTTTTACCCAAGGTGGTTACCCTAACCATATTACTACCTTTACTATAGCTATGTCTGTCTTAATATTGACTTGATAATAGCCATGTTTATGTAAATATTGCCTTTACTATAACCATGTATATGTCAATATTGCCTTGATTATACCATGTTTGTGTCAATATTATCTTGAGTATAGCGATGTTCTTGTCAATATAGCTTTAACTTGCCATGTTTGTTTCAATATACCCTGACCATAGCCATGTTTGCATCAATATTGTCTTGAATATATTTTGTCATTTTAACGTTAATATTTCTTTGACTATAGCTATATTTGTATCAATATTGTCTTGAATATAGATATTTAAACGTTAATATGGCTTTGACTATAGCCATGTTTGTGTCAATATTGTCTTGATTAGAGCCATGTTTTTGTCGATATACCTTCACTATAACCACATTATATCAATATTGCCTTGAGTATATTCATGCTAAGCCAGGCATAAAAATGAGCGTAAAATATGAAAGATTAAGCTCATTTGTACGAGACATGAGATAAATATTAATTAACTCACATGAACTATATTTAATTAACTCAGGAAAATATCATTAAGTAAATGACTGGAAAATATCTGAAGATATATTTAATAATATTTCAATAAAATTAAAAATATGTAATATGAAGGAATGGATATAATTTACAATTGAACACCTACTTATTTTATTTTCTGGGTCAAATTCTAAAACTCTTAAGTGAAACATTGAAAATTAATCTACCCAATTATATTCGCTCTCGCTTCAATTTACAATCAACTGTCAGATATTCCTCAACAATCACTGGTCTCTAACTAGTTGGCGATGTGGATATGTAACCAAATCCGTAGTAGAGAAAGGAGGAGACTAGGAATATTGGTAATAGCAATAGGTGTATGAGTTTGCTCCTACGCCTATAGGTAGGTGTGTGAGCAAACTAAGTCTGATCAAATAGCTTGGATTTCCATGTCTACAATGACTAATGCGCATCAGTCTTACTTAGTGGTCGCTCTACGAGATGGAAGAAACGAAAAATAAACAAGTAGTAGCAATGGTATAGTCAGAGAATTATCTAAGTTATTTAGACATGGCTTCCCAGATAATTAATGAGGAAGGACATATCAATTATGTTAACTATTCTCTTTTTTGTTTATTTCTCTCTCAGGTAGACTGATAGACAGACAAACCGACTGCCAGGCTGTAAACAGGACCACCAAATTTAGAAAGAAAAATTAAATGTTTTGCTTCTCTATGATCTAATTAATTTCAATGAACTTTTCACCGGAACTTATTACCCTCAAGAAACCATCAGTCATTATTAATTTATTCGTGGTTTGTGCCTAAGAACTTATTCAGTATTCTCCATCTTGGTATTCGAAACACTATTTGTTTTGCTTTTCTCCAATAACTAATTAAATTTTCATTCATCTACTGTAAGATTTACCTATCCGGAATTTAGACTCCAACAGTCTGACATATCTCATAATATGCAACCTGTTTCTGAATATTTTATATTATTTGAGAGCTAAATATCCTAGAAAGTAAATTGTCTAGCAAAAAATAGAACTGAACATTCTTAATGCTGAGAAATAATATATTAATTCCTCAAAATTTGAATGAGAAATTCCATGAACGATTTCACAAATTTTCAATTTGCCGCTATCTGAGACACGGCACTCGACAAGTATCCAGGATAGTAGTGATTTTCTGCTTGAGTTCCTCTAACTTTTCATGAAGAGAGGGTACATACAAACCCCATCACATAGCCCAATAGAAACAAGGTCTGCTGACCAAAGTCGGGTGCTCTCACTTATTCTTATTTATGACCTCACGACCTTCAAAACTTTCAATATATCCTGAAAAAAGCAATCAAACGCAGTTAGTGACAGGCATACGAAATGGCGAGTACAAGTGGACCTTTGAGGGGCCGTGGTCCCCAAAGGAAATGGAAAGCCTTCTGTGCAGCGGCACGATGTTCATCCCGAAGTCTAGTAGTCTCCATACAGTTAACGCGTCTACCTATAAAAATATAAAGTGCGGGATGATGACCTCATCAATTAGCTAACAGTGAAAAAGTGTCAAGTGTTAAACAAATAATAAAGCAAAAATGATAAAAGTGGTAAATAAATAAGCGTATAGATAACAGTGTCAAATAAATAATTAAGCGAAAACCAAATAAGCAAGTGTTTAAACACGTCACGTAAGTGAACGTAAACTCTACGCAAGTTCCAGTGTATATAAGAAATAATAAAATTAAAACGTATCAAACAGTGTAAGAACGAAGTGAGCTGAAAGCATAATTCGGTAAATCATATAAACATAATGAGTACAGTGTAATAAATATAGTACAACAATAATAAAGTAATGTTAAAACTTTCAGTGTAATCCAAATGATGAAACGAGTGTAAAGAAGTCAGACACCAATATTAATGTAAATAATAAATAATAGTGTAAATAATTATGTAGAATTGTCAGTGAAATCCAAATGATAAAATTAGATATAAGTAAAAGCCAAACAAACAAAAACTTAAACGAGTATAAAGAAGTAAGTCTTAAATCGATAGACCAATATTAATATAAATAATAATGTAAATAAATCTATCTATTAGTAGGTACAACTTAAACGTAAATGTATTAAAATTAACAAAAAGCTGAGCTCCTGCGTTGTATTTCTCCAGGAGAAACCTCTTTATGTATCTTTGCCTTCGACTAAATCTTTCCTCTCCTCGGCTAAAATTTTTTTCTCTTTCAACACTTTTTACTATATATTTTTTTTACATTGCATAAATTTATAAATTTATTTATTTATCTAATGTATAAAATACTTATACTCTTTCGAATAAATATATCATATCAACATATCTCGTATTAGCCATGAGAGGACCTTGGCAATTGCATTATTCCAAAGAGAATGTAATACAACATAATGGTTTCAAATTTCGTTAAAATCGGACGAATAGTTACAATGTTATTACCAAAACAAAAAAAAAAGCAAACCAAGGACTAACGGACCGACCAACCGACTGACCAACATATTGAGATACAGAGTCGCACGCGACTAAAAATCGCAAAGTGTCAAGTCAGGTGAACTTTGAGACCATTTCAACAGCTCATTATCTTCATGACCAGCATGTCCGATCCATCTTCTTGGCAGATTTCCATTTAAATAAGCCCGCACAGTGAGCTTCCAGTGAGATGGAGCCCCGTCCTGTTGAAAAATGAATTCTTTAGGTTCATTTGTATTCAGCTCATCCATTAGCCTCTTCTGAAGCATTTGCAGATAAACGTTGACGGTGACATTTCCCTCAAAGAAAATTGGGTCATCCAGACGATTCTTGGAGATGGCGCAGAACACATTCACTAATGGTGACTTCCTTCCCTCCTCAATTGTGGCATGATGATTTTCTTTGACCTAAATGTGGCTATTATGCTTGTTAACTTTGCTGTTTGATCAAATGTAGAATCATCATTTAAAAAAAGACGTATTGCCATGCAAAACAAGTGTTCCTAGCCAATTAGAAAAAACTTTCGTGATTAAAGTTAAGCAACATACGGTACGATTATTGGTTGGATAGATGTGCATCTGCGGTAAAACCCTTACAAACGAATCCATGTTCATTGTGAAATTCTTTATCCTTGAGTGTGAATGATAGATTTATTCCCTGTTTATCTTCTTTGATCCCCGGTAGGGGGATCTAGTTCGTGCGAACTTTCTAATGGGATGGGGTTTTAATGCCTCCCTATATACTAAATAGGGTTAAGAAATTTTGTAATGGTAGTATTTTCACCTTTATACTTCCTCACAATAATTGTTCATGGATAAGCCTTGTATGGCTGAGTGTACTAGGGCACTTTGATGTGTTATTGCTACTTGCATGTGGTACAGTTCAATTGGTTTAATCATAATTTAAAGTGAAGTACTTGAGCAACGAACTTAATGTAGTATGTTTGCAGGTCCAAAAGTGCAAATGATGATGTTTTGTGGAAAGTACCTCCAAGATCAAGGAAGGTACTGCTGGAACGACACCAGTGAAAGATGGGATGGGGGGGGGTTGTTTCTTGTAGTTGTAAGATAAGTAATTGAGAAATAGAGTTATGGAAATGAAACTGAACTACAAATTGGGGAAGACAGCGAAATAAATGTTTTGTGCTCCTTACCTGTCACCCACACTGGCCCTGCTCATACAATAAGGAGCCAATCGCTCGGAAAGGGCCCTCCTGCTTTCGGTACCTCGCAAGTCTTCTCTGCTGCATGAGTGATCGTACCATCCCTGCAGTTGCCCCTAAGCTGAGGAATGGTCTGCCTCCTTCATCCACTCCTCTTCATCACCCGGCGCTTTCAATCGGGCTCTAAAAACCTTCCTCTTATCCTTTTCTGTTAGGCCTTTCTGTGGTCGATGGAGGGGGTTCTACGAAGTCTTCCAGGCATTTAATGGTGCCATATAAAAGGTCTATTATTATTATTATTATTATTATTAAGTGTGTACTGGGATTGCCTTCTAGCAAAGTTATTATTTCGAATACTTTGCATCATATCTATGTATTTAGATCATCTATTTATGAGATGCCCTGAGGGTTAATACCCTTTGGTATGAGATACCATAGGTGTGAGATGCCCGAGATGTTAAATGCCCTCTTTTATGATATAAGCTCGATGTGAGATGATCTAGGTGTGAAATATCCTTAGTATGAGATACCTTAGGTATGAGATACCCTAGGTATGAAATACCCTTTGTATGAGATGCTCGAGTTGTAAAATACCCTCTGGTATTATATAACCCTGATGTGAGATGCCCTAGGTATAGGATGATCTAGGTGTGAAATACCATTGGCATTAGATGCCCTAGTTGTGAGATGCCCTGTGTTTAAAATACCATTTGGTATGAGTTTCTTTAGGAGTTTGTTGCCCTACGTTTGAAATACCCTCAGTGTGCGATGCCCTAGGTGTTTGATGCTCTGGTCCCCTGGACAACCATGCTGCCGGTTGTTTCTGGGTAATTTCATGCCGGTGAGTTACGTGCTCTCTCGGCCTGAGCGCCTTAAGTAGTCTCCTCTTCAGAACACTCGGTCACTGTGCCTTTTCACACATGGTTTACTTTCCGCATCTTTGCCATTTTCTTTATGAAACTCTTCTCACATGTCTTTGGCGTAGTTGCCTTCGTTGGTTATTTCCTTCATAACTTATGTGGCCGCACAAAAAGTGGCTGAACTTAATATGAGGTGTTTCAATCTCAAGATTCTGGATTTGCTTCGTACAGGGTGAAAGTCCTGAAAGAAACTGACTAAATTGAACATATGTGGTATAAATGAAAGTAAACCATGAATAAATAAAAAACTGACTCATAAAATAAGAAGTGATTTGAATGATAGCAAAACCCCGCAGGAGGTAAAGAAGCTGACTCAGAGCGATTTTGTCTGCATTCACAAAGAAATCTCAGATGTTTTTTTGTGAATAAGAAAAATTGGTTTGAATTTGCTTTTCTCTTCATCCCTTCGGGTTTCTGTCATAGGAATAAGTTATCTCAAAATAGACGAAACCTGATTCGTTTCCGTTCTCCATTTAGTTTAATAAATTAACCCAACCAAGCAAAATACTTTTTAATATGATTATTAAAGATAAGGAAGTTGAGGTGAAACCAAAAAACCCAATTAACATCCATCCCATTTATTTTTACTCCACATTTTGGAAACGAAATTCATTTGTTTGCAATAATGGCGTCATTGTTTCAACTAGCAGTTTTTTGCTCTTAGTTTATCGTCAAGCTAAAATGAGCTGTAGGACTTACCTCCTTTAAAAACATATACAAACCTTTTCAGAATTTCAGTACACACTGGTCGCTATTCCGAGTTTAGTAGAGCCAATTATGTAGTGTACAATTTGGTTGTGAAATACCCGGGTATAGTATCCCCGTATCATCGGATAATATTCCCAAGGCTGAATGGCTAAGGAGGGTAGAGTGAAAACAAGAAGATTCTCTCCCAGCCATTATACTACAATATTAGTCGTAAATTATTTTTTATGGTCATCTGCATAAAATTGCGGGACCATAAAATGTATTTATGTTGTAATGTATATTATTGACAGTGAAAGACAACGGTGAGATTTCCATAAAATATCATTTTAAACTTCTCTCCTCACACACAAACTTGTTTTTTGAATTTTAATTAAATACACATTCGTCAGGCCCTCAGAATAAAAGATATTGAAATAAATCAACTTCAAGTGGTATTAGGGTAAAAGAAGAATTCATTTCCTATTACTATCATTATACTTTTTCTTATCCAATCCTCTTTTTTTTCATAACTTTTCTTATTTTTTTGTTTTCAATCCTCTTCTTTGAACCGAAGCTTCCTCGTTAGATTACACTAATTTCATGTTCATTCTCAAGAGATAATTTCCATGTGATATCCAATTTCTGGCAGAATTTCCAGTCCTCCGACACCCATTGGGATTTTTAAATTGAATAATATTATAATTTGCTTTTGTGCAGAAGATCGGGGGCAAAATTATTCATCCAACAATAACCTAGATTACCTCCAATAATAGAGAGATAAGAGAATGAGTTAGAATTAATCCCATCATACAATTTCTCGACTGAAAGACCTTTGTGAGAATGAATTGTCAGTTAATCTACTAAGCAGACATTGATTGTACGTGATGGCTGGAACAATCATTAAACACCTTCAGATGGCATCGGTCATCCTTGGAAGACGCTTCTCATCCAACAGAGAGATGGACTGTATTCGATAGCCAAATCAAACAGACCTAACAAGAACTGTTTCAAATGTCTGTTTTAGTCTTCACATTTACCTTCATGCTGTGTTTTTACCCACTCTTGGGGGTACGTTCAAACCCCTTGTGGCCTTGGAGGCAAGATTGAATGTTAAAATAGCCAATTAGACAAATTCTTTTTAAGGCTGTGAAAATGGTTGATGGAATACAGTTAATTGGCGTGGGAGAAGAGCGTCCCCCGGGCATGCAGTTTGAAGGGAGCTGCCGTTACTACGGTGAATGTATGAAAAAAGAGTGAAACTAGTACCTATCAAATTCGTTTGTTTGTTCCTCTTTTTTCAATTTTCAGAACTACAACAAAAGTTGTGAATTGAAAATTGGAGATTTCATAAAAATGGTTAGTTTAAGGATTGCAAAATTTCAGTCAAGGTAGAATGCAACTAGGTTCTAATAGCCAATCTTCTAGGATTAGAGTGTAATACGACCCACCGAAAAATATCCACTTGCTGTGTTGTTACACTTAATAATATCTGAGCCTTAAAGCCTGGTTCCCATCTGTCGCTACACCATTCTGGCTTCCAAAATGACTTAATTCATTTCATTTTTTTACTTATATTCATATAAATTAGGTCACATATACTCTCTTTCACACTTTAATGGCTTGGTTATTAACGATTAGGTGTGAAAATTGTATGCGAAGTAGCGAAACTAAGTGAATAGATACCATGATTATACAGTTTAATTTGGTATACATAAATTTATTCAACTCATTATATTAACTTACCCTATAAGATGATTTAATATATTTATTCACAAGAAAATTTGAATGGAACCTCATTATTTTTGTATAACTCCGATACAGGTAAATGGAAATAGATTCTGAGTGATAATAGCGTTCACAAGTGGAGCAAAGTTAAGTCAAATGGAGTGTCGTTAGTCACCGACTGGAATCCCCATTCGGGTGACTTCACGATGCCTTCGAGGTGCTGTTGCGACCCGTGGTTATAACCGCACATTAAACTATAATTCTTCATTAACCTTTGATGTTTGAGGGGCATTAATTTACTAAAAATAAAATAAAGACCGCCCCCCCCCATAGAGAAAGGTCTTAAAAGAAAAAAAAGAAAAAAGTGTGTCAAAAATAAACCAATTCATTGTGTATCGCCTTTTGGGGGAATCCAATTTGTTTTGTCTTGGGTACATTTTTCTGGATCGAGTCAGGGACAGCGGACTCGTTGAGTTATGACTTCTGCTTCAAGAGTCTCGTCGAGCCAATTTTAATGTTAACTTAACGAAGCTTGATGTTAATTTCTTCGTGATGCGAGTGTTTTAAATGTGAAAATGTTTTATGGGAATGCGGCATCTTAGGGTAGAGAGGAGATAAATAATCAGACAGACAGAAACCTACTGAGGAATAAATTTTAACCTCCCATTCTTTCCGCCAGACTGCGGTCCTTTTCTCTTTTTCTTTCTCTTTCTCTCGGTTTTCGGTCCTCGATTTATGGGAACGTGAGAACATTTTAGCATTCACGACTGGACCATTAGTTGTCAGCGCAGAATCTGGAGAAAAGAGCGGGAAATCTGCAATAAGAATATTGGTGGAAAGTTCTCACGCCCGATGAAAAACAGACAGAGCATACTAAAGAGAGTTAAAGAAGTCAAACTTTCCAGTACAAATTGATTTTGGGTCCAAAAAGAATTGTTTGAAAATCCTTGACCACTCCACACTGCATATTTCCACACAACCCAATTATACACAAACATATTTTGAAAGTTTTTTTTGCTTTAGCACATAAAGGAGTCAAATATAATTGATGATTAGTAATAGTTTATTAGTGATAAAAATTAAATTTTTCACCCAAATCCAATTCAGACCGCTGTTTCTCACACAAAAGCAAAATCAACCACCAACTACATTCAGCTGCGTTAACACAGGAGTAAAACGTGGATGCCCACAATGCTCTGGTTTTGGGGCATGAATTTTGACCTCATTATCTACTATTATTATCATGGCCACGGGGATAGCCGATAGGAAACACCACCTTCACTAACAACCAAGTTAAGATATATCGGATGTGGAAGTCACCTGGTTAATTCAGGATTCGAATCAAATTCCGGCAGCTTTCATATGCTGCACTTGTTCGGATACCACGTTAAACTGTAGATCCCCATCGAAAAAAAGAGCTAAAACCCTCCAGATCGGTGATAAAATTACAGCTATATTACTATTAAACAATGGAATCCTCTTTAAGAATATGTGGAACCCCTATCCTGTGTATCTAATTTGTTACTAGGATACATGTTAAAAAGAATCCAACGAAGCGTCAAGAAAAGTAGACGAAAGGTACAAATGAGCTAAAGAAGACTTTGTGGAGTTCATCGGTGTCCAGTAAGAGCCTGGACCATGTGGCTAGCGGAGTTAACTTCAAAATCGTCTAAAATTGGATATAACTTTCTAAGTACTAACAAACGGTATTAATGACAACTGCACCGTACGAAGAGGTGGCATGTATCGCAATGAGTAGCCACCTTCAAACTGCATCGGGCGCGCCTGGGGGACGCTCTTCATCCACGTTAATCCAAGTGACTGTATCCAATAGCCTAATCTAACAGCCCTTAAAAGAACTGTATCAAATGGTTATTTTAACCTTCACTTTTGCTGTCGCAATACACGAGGTCGTTTTCACCCACCCATAGGGGCACGCTATATCTCACAATAGTAAGGATACAGTCACTTGTTTGTTGTGGATGAAGAACGACTGCCAGGCGTGCCCGATGCTGTGTGAAGGTAACTACACATTGCTATACTAACCGCATAGTAACGGGTAGAAAATCAAAACAAGTGAGGCCCCCATTTGGAGAATGCTCTTTTGAGAATGAGATACTCAAAGAAGCCAACAATCAAAAAGAAAACGACGAGGAACGGCTGGCATTCTGCAGCAAGTGCGGCTTTCACTGATTCACAGTTCTTGGAGAAAATACGAACGCTATCATGAATATTGCCTAATGCTAACACAAAACCCTCCTGGTAATATCCATATCCACCTAGTGGGGTTGCGTCTTATCTCCGAGAATTCTTTATATATTATTTATTATCAAGTACTTTCTATTATTAAATAATAATATTAAAATATCATCCAAGAGAGAGATTTGATGATGTTTAATGCGTTTTCTGCCTTTTGGGTACCGTATCATTGGACACAAGTGACAAGGAAGTGTCAACTTCCAGTTTATCAAGATACTGGCTACTATAGCCTGGAATCTCTTTATCCAATTCTCCATAAATATAAGAAAAAGCGGAAACGCAGAATTTATAGCAATATTTTAGCATTATTAGGGCAAGAATTGAATACAATGTACCCTAAAGATCAACTAAATTATAGGACGCTTTAAGATCTTACAAAGAGATCCTCTCTAGTAGCTAAGTAATGAATGGCTCGAGAGAAGAATGGGTTCTTCAAAGTAGATTTAAGCCACTGAAGTAATGTGAGGGGCGTATAGAATTAGACAGTTCATTGTAAATTCTAGGAGCAAATAGCGAAAAAACATGATTAACTACCTATCAAGTACAAATGACAAAGAAGAACAGGCAATAATTGGATAGAGCGCGAATATAGTGGTCTTTAAGGTTGGGATAAGGTCAATGAGGTGAGAGGTAAAAGAGTGATGCCTCCGTGTTTAGGATCTTATGTTTAAGAAGAGAGACCTTGTTGGTGATTGTGAATCGTCGAGGCAGCCAGTGCAGATCAGGGAGTAGATGTGTTGCCAGAGAGAAAGGTTTCACGCAGAGAAGAACATGGACTGCAAGCATGGAATAAGGTGGAGGGGTGGAAGAGTGGGAGTCAACGAGGGATGAGTTATAGTAATCAAGACAAGGCGAAAGGTATCGAAAGAATGGATGGTGATCTCGGAAATATTGTGGTCGAAGTTGACGCAGATTGGAGAAAATACGGATGCGGTTAAGATTACGGAAAGAGTGGACAAAGTTAACATGACGTAAAGATTACTAAAAAGGTGGATGATGCAAGGATAAAGGAAAGTGCAGATGGGCCAAGATTAGGGAAAGAGCGGATGAGGGTGAGGTTACGGTAAGGACGGATGCGTCTAATATTACCAAAATAGCGGATACGGCTAAAATTACGGAAAGCGCGGATGTTATTAACATTACGGAAAGAGAGTATGCGGCTAAGGTGAATGGTGCTAAGATTACAGAAAGAGCGGATGCTGTTAAGATTACTGAAAGAGCGGGTGGTGTTAAGATTAGGAAAAGAGCAGATGGGTCTAAGATTCAGGAATGGGGGTAAAATTACGGAAATAACGGATGCGGCTAAGCTTACCGAAAGAGCGGATGCGGCTAAGATTAAAAAATAGCGTTTGCCGGTAACATTACGGAAAAGAAGATAAGGATAACATTACGGAATAACCGGATAAGGCTATGATTACTAAAAGGGCGGATGGGACTAATATTGCTGGAAAAGCGAATACGGTTAACATTAAAGAAAAAACAGATGCGGTTAAAGTTTGAGAAGGAGCGAATGTGACTAAAATAACGGAATGAGCGGATGCGGCTAAGATAACGGAGAAAGCAGAGAGGTTTTATTTCATTATTGAGAGTGTCAAAAGAGGTAACCTGAAAACGATCACATTTAGGAAAGGGACCATGGAAATGGACAGTTGAAAGGAGTAGGTTACTAGAAACAGCTCGGAAGAATCCTAGATACTATACGAATTACGAGGAGCGGTCAATAAGTTTTGCGATTCGATAGGGCAAAATAGAGGAAGGTGTTAGGACAGGTTATGACAAGTCAGGACCTGCAGCCGCACGCTCCTGCCTCGTCTATTTAAGAAGCAGGACCTGATCGCAGATCGTCAGTCACAAACTTTTCAACAATGGAGAAGGTTGAGCACCGCGCAGGGATCAAATTTTTGACCAAGGAAGGCAAGAATGCAAAAGAGATACATGAACGCATGGTTGCAGTGTACACCGACACGGCCCCTTCCTATGCAACTATTGCTCGCTGCAATAGGGAGTTCCGCTATGGTCGTGAATCCCTTGAAGATGACCCCCGTCCAGGACGCCCGTCAGACGTGACCAACGAGGACAATGTGGCCCGTGTGGAGAGGATGATCCTCGAAAATCGACTGGTGAAGGTCGAAGAAATCGAGTGAGAACTTGGAATATCACATGGAAGTGTTATCAACATCATCCACGACAATTTGGCCTTGACCAAGGTCTCTGCCCGTTGGGTCCCTAGAAACCTCACGCCCCATGATCGACTTCAACGTCGTCAAAGTCCACAAGGCCAGAGTTGCACAAGCTGCCCTTCGCGAGTACGGATTCGAGGAGCTCAACTATCCCCCCTACAGTCCAGATCTAGCCCCTAGCGACTACTTTTTATTTGGCCAGCTCAAGGCTGCACTGCGTGGACGCAGGTTTGGGAACAATGAAGATGCCCAGCTCGCCGTCCAGGATTGGATTGAACAGCAGTCGGGATATTTCTGGTTGTCGGGAATTCGAAGCCTCAGGGACAAGTGGCGCAAGTGCATTGAAGTCGAGGGTAGTTATATTGAAAAATAATAAAACACTTTTCCTCATATCTCGTTTCTTTATATCCGAATTGCAAAACTTATTGACCTCCTCTCGTATCTTGACAGAGAAGACAGAAGTTATTCAGCAGAATTACCGTTCTTCATTTTTAGACTCGCCCTTTTTATATAAGGATATAGTTCTTTATTACGAAGAATTATCTCTCACCCCTGCCCTGCGTTCCAAGGGATCTCGTTTGAGATTATGCAAATCTCATATTCCTTAATTTCCCTTTTTCTTCACCACTTTCGTTACAAACATTTTTGTTTAATCCCGCTGGTATTTTTATTTTTAATTTAGGGATGAGAGATTGGTCAATTTGATACTTCGACTTGTTTGGCTTTGATCACAGAAGGATCTCCCAGTCGCGCCCGATACAGATTTACGAGGAGGCAAACCATTGCGTTACTGACTGTCTTTCTGGTAGAGATGCGACCGCCTTTCTCGTAGAGATGTGACCGCTTTTCTAGTACACATGTGACCGCCTTACTGGTACAGATTACACCGCCTTACTGGTACAGATGTGACCGCCTTTCTATTACATATGCTACCGCTTTACTGGTACAGATTTGAGCGACTTTCTGGTAAATATATGACCGCCTTGCTAATACAGATGTGAACACCTTTCTGGTACAAATGTGACCTCCTTTCTAGTACATATGTGACCGCCTTACTGGTACAGATGTGACCGCCTTACTGGTACAGATGTGACCGCCTTACTGGTACAGATATGACCGCCTTTTTGGTACCGATGTGACCGCCTTACTGGTACAGATGGGACCGTCGTACTGGTGCAGATGTGACTGCTTTTTTGGTATAGATATAATGCCTTTTTGGTACTGATGTGAACGCGTTTCTAATACAGATATGACCGCCTTTCTAGTATACATGCGGCCGCCTTTCTAGTTAAACATGCGACAGACTTTCTAGTAAATATGTTGCCGCCTTTCTGTTACAGAGGTGACCGCCTTTCTGGTAAAGTTGTGACCACCTTATCGATACATATGTGACCGCCATTCTGGTAGGTATGTGATCGCTTTTTTGGTACAAAACCGACCGCCTTTCTAGTACAGATGTTACTCCTATCTGGTAAAGATATTACCGCATTTGTGCTAGGGATGTGACCGCCTTTCTGTAACGATGTGTCGGTTTTTATAGTCCTATTTGGCTGTCTTTCTGTTACAGATGTGACCCCTTTTCTGTAAAAAATTGTAGCCGCCTTTCTGGTACAGATATGACCAGGTTTCTTGTCCAGATAGAGGGCTTTTCTGCTACAGATGTGACCTTTTTTCTATTCAAGATGTCTTTGCCTTTCGGCAAAAAAAGTGAACGCCTTTCTGCTATAGATGTGACCACCTTTCTGATGCATATGTGCCTGTCTTTATGATGAAGATGTGACTATATTTCTGGACCAGATGTGTCCGACTCTGTGTTACATATGTGATGACCTGTGGGTACATATGTGACCGCCTTACTGATATCTAAGTGTCCACCTTTCTGGTGATGATGTGACCTACTTTCTTGAACAGATATGATGGCTTTTCTGGTAAAGATGGACTAGCCTTCTGCGGCAATTGTTTCAGCCTTTCTGTTATAGATGTAACCACTTTTCTGGTATATATGTGACCACATTTCTGGTATAGATGTGACCACATTTCTAGTAGAGATGTTACTGCCTTCGGGTACATATATGAGCGCATTTCTGATACAGATTCGACCGAATTTCTAGTACAGTTGTGACCAATTTTCTGGTACAGATGTGAATGCCTTACTAGTACAGATGTGACCGCCTTTCTGGTAGAGTTGTGACCACATCTCAGTCACAGATGTGAGCGTTTTTCTGATACAGATTCAACCGAATTTTTAGTACAGTTGTGACCAATTTTCTGGTACAGATGTGAATGCCTTACTGGTACAGATGTGACCACCTTTCTGGTAGAGTTGTGACCACAACTCAGTTACAGATGTGAGCGTTTTTTTGATACAGATATGACTGCCTTATGTTGCAGATGTGTCAGCCTTCATGGTAAATATTTTACCGCTTTACTGGTAACAATGTGTCCGCCTTTCTTCTACACATGTGACCGCATTTCTGCTACAAATACGACCCTCCTTTTTATACAGATATGACCGCTTTGCTGTTACCGATGTACCCACCTTTCTGGTACTGATGTGACCGCCTCTATGTTACAGATGTAGCCGTCTTTCTGGTACATATATGACCGCCTTTCTAGTCATATGTGATGGCATTCCTGGTACACACGAGACTGTCTTTCCGGCATTGACGTGACCACCTATTTGGTTAAGATTTGACTACCTTTTAGCACAGATTTGTCTGGCTATCTAATACATATATTAGCACCCTTCTTGTACTTATGTTACCACCTTTTTATTACAGATGAGCTCACCTCTCTGTTACACATGTGACTGCCTAATGGTACAGATTTGACCAACTTTCTGCTACAGCTGTGAACACCTTTAGGCTACAGCTGTGAGCGCCTTGCTGGTACCGATATTACCGCCTCTCTGGTATTAATGTGAGTGCCTTTCTCTTACAGATGTGACCGCCTTTCTGATAAACTTATAACCACCTCTCTGTTACACATGTGATCGCTTTTCTCCTAAGACATTACCTCTATTTTGGTAAGGATTTGATCGTTTTTCTTGTACCTATGTGATCGTCTTTCTGGTACAGGTCTGACCCTCTTTCTGCTAAACATTCGACCGCCATTCGTGTTCAGATGTGATCAAGTTTCAGGTACTGATGTAACGTAGGTACTGATGTGAGCTATTTTTTATGGATTAACATTCATTTTAAAAACATAATACCTTACACTTACAGGCTCCCGATTCTTCTATAATGCGTTATAAGTCTATAACTCCACCTCTGACCACTACGTTCTCTGCTTCAGTTGGCTTTCTGTTTAATTTGTTTCAATCATATTTCAGAAGACCCATTCCTAATTTTTGTCGTCAAAAAATTATTAAAGTGATATTATTAACATTAAAACACGAGTCTTTATTCCATATTTTTATCTGGTGAATAACAGGAAATAATGAAATGAAAATAAATTTGGTTAAACGATGGGTCATTGGAAACTATAAAATTTTAATTTGGGGATTTGGTCAAGTGGAAGCCATTATTTTGTCGAACCTTCCACAAAGTTCGAATTAGAAAAATAAAAAAGATATTTATTTTGCTTAAACGGTTTGGTAAAATAAGATGATATTTTGCCGGTCGAAATGTTACGATTGTTTTATGGGCGTAAATATTTTAGAAATATCGTTTTCTTCATCATTTACCTAAAAAAAACTAAATTCTCATTATATATATATATATATATATATATATATATATATATATATATATATATATATATATATATATATAAGCTCCCAATATACACATGAGTTAAATTATGAATAAACACCTAAAAAGGATAAGTGAAAAAATGATTCCGAGCGCTTTCGTCTTTATTTTCAAAGACCTTATCAAGGAATAACACAAGGCAGGACATGGGTTGGCTTAAATAGTAAAAGGGGAGGTATTAGTCTACTTTTTTCTGAACCCTAATTAGGGGGCACAATATCCTGAAACATATTTATTTGCGATTTTATATATGAAGTGATGATCGAGTTTAGCTTAAAAAAACCCGATATTGAAGTTTAGGAACGTGTTAATGGATATACATTCTAAAATATTTCTCATTATATAATTACTGCAACTAATTACCGATTTGGCACTATTCGATTTGATTGTATGGTTATATATATATATATATATATATATATATATATATATATATATATATATATATATATATATATATATTGAAAGTAGACCATTTTTTATGCAGTATTCATTATACAAAACACCTCTATTATTTTTTCGTGATTCTGACCGCCGAAGGCTCCAAATGACTTACTGAGGCAGTTATGATCTCCCAACGCAGACCTTCAATTAACACAACTCAGCCAGAATCTATTCTCCCAACGAGTTGTCGCCATAATCTGCAACGCCCCAGAATGGAACCAGAATTCATCTAAAAAAAATTAAAAATTAAAAAAATTGCATCCTTTCGTATATTTTCAAAACTTACAAAACTCTTAACTATTTTTTTAGAAAATACAAATCTAGTCTTAAATTCTACGTTAAATTCTACATAAGAAATTAGCCTTACATTTTTGAGTTAGCTGATTGGTTGGTTATACATATTACCATTATTTAATATTATGTTCACATTCTGTCTAGATAGGGAGAGTGTTTCAATGACAACTTACAAAACGATAGATCTTTTTTCAAACTTTACTTTTAGGGTTTTTAAATACTCTAATGATGAATTAATGTAAATTTTATGCATAGCTTTGAACTGTGCTTCCAACCTGCAAATATTCTTCCGAATACAGAGGAACATTTATTTTGCTTCTACTACTCCTTTCAAAGATAGGGGGTGATGATATCTGAAGAAAAGAGAATGAATTATATTAATTACTAGTAACTTATGATACAAGTAAATTAACGGTTTCTTTGTTTTGGCTGTTGTGTATACATAGACATATGTTTAGTTGCCAGATAAAAAAAAACCGCATAAACTTTCAGGACTTTGAAAAATCAGAAAAAAAACTTTAAATTAATATTATTAAAAATTGCAGCAGTTTCAAATAAAAAATTATAGAAAAAATTAGGCTAAATTTTCACATTGCATTTTAAGGAATTTTAAGGGAATATGATTACGAGGAGTGCAGAAGTGAAATCCTTTCAAAATTATTTAATACAACTATACACAGAAAAAGAATTATAAAGTGAGGTCTTTTGAAAAAAATATTTAATAAAGACAAGAAACAAAGATTCTTATTATATAGCACAGGCAAAACAGATAAATAAAAGAAATTGTAAAAAAAAACTGAAATCCTTGCAAAATTATAATTCATGAGTGAGATTATAAGAAGGTAAAGGAAAATATTTTGAAAATTATTATTTAATAATACAAACAATACAGAAACTATACTGAGATATTTATTGCATTTTCTTTTAAAAGACCGCACGAGAATTGAACATGTACCAGTATTAATTCAGTGTTACTATAAGTAAGGAGAAATATATTGCGAAATCTGAAAATGAACTAAATAGAAGACGTCTGGTAACCCAATGTGTAGGGCCTAGGTGATTTTAAACATAATTGTTGCGTTCATGTGAAAAGTTTATCTCAAAAAAAGGCTTTCAACTTTTCCTAAGAAACTACTCAATTTACAGGAAATACCTAAAAATCATGTCAAATAGTTTTTTGTAAGATTCACTTCCAAAAGATTAATAAAGAAAAACCATTGCAAAAAAATAATAAAAAAACGGCGTAACTTTAGCCTGAAAATCGGCGAACCACTGCTGCAAAGATGCAAACTTCAGGGTGAACAATGAGCATGTGACTGTTATATTTTCGTATAGGCTGTGCCAGACACACGATGATATGTTGACGTGAGATTATGGGAGTTTCACGGCAATGATTTCAAGCATAGTTGTGGATACTTTATGTGAAACTTTAGAAGAATAAAACTGAAATTTGTTTTTTCAGCAAAAATTTCAAATTTTACCTTTTGAATGGTTAAATTGCCCTCCTGTGGGGCGTGCACCTCACGTTCGGGAGTCACTGCCCTAAGGTATTAACAAGCAATCTTACCTTTTAAGTGGCAAAATTCTTTAATACTGTCGAATAAATTCCTCTGGTTTCACTGGGTTTCTTTTTAAAAAGACAGATTCTTAGGTAAACCCTGTCTGGCTCCACCTCTAATAATCTTGAATTATAAAATATTGGTTAATACTAAGGTAGGAGTATCCTCTATCTTCAAAATGTATTCACATTGTATCAGTTGTAAGAAGTTTCTGCCCAAACAACCTTATGATAAAAATAACTAGATAGTTATTTTAAAAACCAGCCCACTGTGTTTAATGCTCTATATGTATAACCATTGGAACACTTGTAAAATCTAAAAAACTTAATAACTAAATCAAATATAACTAGACCATTATTATAGAACTCCTACTACTATATGTAATATTTTATGTAACCGCACCCACTTGAAATTAGCATATCAAATAATTATAATAATTCCTGTGAGAAGAAAAGAGAGTCTCAGACATAAATCCACCACCTTAAAGTTGTCTCATTACGTCTTTTTGTCCCATGTAATTCAACATAACCAATCACATCTTCAAGCCACTGGTCATCTCCTTCTCAATCGAGTATGAGG
This sequence comes from Ceratothoa steindachneri, assembly GCA_963969495.1. Lineage (NCBI taxonomy): Eukaryota > Metazoa > Arthropoda > Malacostraca > Isopoda > Cymothoidae > Ceratothoa > Ceratothoa steindachneri. Next base: position 59,156,403 of record OZ018339.1, on the reverse strand, counting down.
CCTCCTCCAGTGGTAACAGAAGACGTTACCAGCCGTAAACTGGCGTAATATTTGTTTCCAATTGTACCAAACAACGTTCCGAGCACCGATTCTTCTCCAATCGTAACACACGACGTTACGAGCAGTAAATTGGAGTAATCTTCCTTACCAGTCATATTGGACTACGTGCGAAGCACCGTGCCTTCTCCAGGCGTAACAGACGACTTTACCAGCCGTAAACTGGCATAATCTTCCTTATCAGACGTATCAGACGACTGGAAGAGCACAGAGCCTTCTACACTCGTAACAGAAGAAGTTACTACCTGTAAACTGGCGTAATCATCATCACCGGTCGTATCAGATGACGATCCGAGCATCTTTCTTCCTCCAGGCATAAGAGACGACGTTAGCAGCCGTAAATTGGCGTAATCTTCTTCACCAGTCATATCAGACGACGGTTCGCGCAGCGTCTCTTTTTGAGTCGTAAAAGAAGACGTTACCAGCCGTAAACTGGCGTAATCTTCCTTAGAAGTTGAATCTGAACACATTTCGAGCACCAGGCCTTTTCCAGTCGTAACAGACGACGTTACCAGCCTTAAACGGGCGTAATCTTCATCACCAGTCGTATCAGAATAATGCAAGAGCATTGTGCCTCTCCAATGTTATAAGACGACGTTATCAGCAGAAACTGGCTTAATCCTCCTAGCCGGTAGTATCAAAGGACGTTTCGAGCACTGTACCTTCTCCAGTCGTAACACATGACTCTACCAGCCGTAAAAAGACGTAATCCTCCTCATCAGTCGTATCAGATGACGGTTCGAGCACCGTCTCTTCTCCAGTCTTAAAAGCCGACGTAACCAGGCGTAAACTGGCGTAATCTTCCTTACAAGTCGAATCTGAACATATTCTGAGCACCTTGGCTATTCCAGTCGTAACAGACGACGTTACCATCTGTAAGCTGACGAGAATCTTCTTCATCAGTCGTATCTGAAAACTGGAATAGCATCATGGCTTCTTCAGTTATAACAGATGACGTTACTAGCGGTAAGCTAGCGTAATATCCTCACCAGTCGTATCAGACGACGTTCAGAGGCCCGTGCCTTCTCCAGTAGTAAAAGACGACGTGACTAGCCGTAAACTGGAGTAATCTTCTTTACCAGTCGTATCATAAGACGTTCAGATTAGCGTACTTCTTCAGTCGTAATAGACGACGTTACCAGCCGTAAATGGCGTAATTTCCATCACCTTTCATATCAGACGACTGGAAGAGGATCATGCCTTCTCCAGTCCTAACAGACGAGGTTACCAGCCTTAAACTGACGTAATCTTTATCAACAGTCGTACTAGAGAACGTGCAGAGATTCGTGCCTTCTCCAGTCGCAACAGAGGACGTTACCATCAGTAAACTGGCGTAATTTGTTACACCAGTCGTATCAGAAGAAGTCCCGAGCACCGTGCCTTCTCCAGTCGTAACAGACGACATGACTAACCTTAAACTGGCGTAATCTTCCTTACCAGTCATATCATAAGAGGTTCCGATGATCGTGCTTCTCCAGTCGTAAAAGACAAGGTTACCAGCCTGAAAGTAGTAAAATCTTTCCCACCAGTCGTATCGGACGACGTTACGAGCATTGTGCTTCCTCCACTCGTAACAGACGGTGTTACCACTCGTAAACTGGCATAATCTTTCTCACAAGTTGTATCAGACGACATTCAGAGCATGGTGTCTTCTCCAGGCGTAACAGACGACGTTACCAGCCACAAACTAGCGTAGTCTTCCTCAGCAGTCGTATTAGACTACGTTTTGAGCACCGTGCCTTCTCCATCAGTAACAAACGACGTCACTAGCAGTAAACTGGCGTAACATTCTTCGCTAGTCGTATAATAAGACGTTCAGAGTATCGTGCTTCCCCAGTCGTGATAGACGACGTTACCAACGGGATAGTGGCGTAATCTTCATCATCCTTCATATCACACGACTGAAAGAGCATTGTGCTTCTCCAGTCGTATCAGACGACGTTACCATCGGTAAACTGATGGAATTTTCCTCACCAGTCATATCTGAAGACTGGAAGAGCATCATGGCTTCTTCAGTTATAACAGATGACGTTACCAGCGGTAAACTAGCGTAATATTCCTCACCAGTCGTATCAGATGACGTTTAGAGCACCGTGCCTTCTCCAGTAGGCCCTAAATGGTCTTTTACAGTCTCCTTCTTTTATTGTGTTCTAAACTAGAGTAATCTTCTTCACCAGTCGTATCATAACACGTTTAGAGTAGCGTGTTTCTCCAGTCGTAATAAACGACGTTACCAGCCGTAAAGTGGTGTAACTTTCATCACCCTTCATATCTGACGACCGGAAGAGCAACATGCCTTCTCCAGTCGTAATAGATGACGTTACCAGCAGTAAACTGGCGTTTCTTCCTCACCCGTCGTATAATAAGAGGTTCTGAGGATCGTGCATCTTCAGTCGTAAAAGTCAACGTTACCAGCTGTAAAGTGGCGTAATCTTCCTCACCAGACATATCAGACGACTGGCAGAGCATCGTACCGTCTCAATTCGTAACAGACGAGGTTACCAGCGGTAAAAGGGCGTAATCCTCCTCACCAGTCGTATCACAAGACGTTCTGAACACCGTGCCGTATCCGGTCGTAACAGATAAGGTTACAAGCAATAAACTGGCCTAATCTTCTTCAACAGTCGTATCAGATGATGTTCAGAGCATCGTGCTTTCTCCAGTCGTAACAGACGACGTTACCAGACCTAAAGTGGTGAAATCCTTCTCAGCAGTCATATCGGACGACGTTACGAGCATCGTGCTCCCTCCACTTGTAACAGACGGGGTCGCCACTCGTATACTTGCGTAATCTCCCTAACAATTCGTATCAGACGACGTACAGAGCATTGTGCCTTCTCCAGTCGTAACAGACAACTTAACCAGTCGTAAGCTGGTGTAATCTTCCTCAGCAGTCGTATCAGACAGCGTTCTAAGCATGCCTGCCTTCTCCAGTTGTCTATGACGGCGTTACCAGCAGTAAATTGGCCTAGTCTTGCTCATTAATCCTATCAGACGACCTTCAGAGCATCGTGCCTTCTTCAGTCGTAGCAGACGTCGTTGATAGCCGTAAACTTGCGTAATCTTACTCACCAGTCATATCAGAAGACCATCCGAGCACTGTGCTTCTCTAGTCGTAAAAGAAAACGTTACCAGCCGTAAGGTAGCGTAATCTTCTTCACCAGTCGTATCAGATGATGTGGAGAGAAATTGCCTTCTCCAGTCGTAACAGACGACGTTACCAGCCGTAAACTGGCGTAATCTGTCTCACCAGTCGTATCAGAGAACTTTCCGAGCACCGTGCCTTCTTTACTCCTATATGATGACGTTTCCAGCCGTAAACTGGTGTAATCTTAATTACGCTTACCAGTTGTATCAGACGACAGTCCGAGCACCGTGCCACCCCCAGGCGTAACAGACGACGTTACCAGCCGTAAAGTGACGTAATCTTCCTCACTAGTTATATCAGACAATGTTCCGAGCACCTTGCTTTCTCCAGTCGTAACAGACGACGATATTAGCCGTAAAATGGACGTATTTTCCTCACCAGGCTCATTAGATAACGTTCCGAGCACCGTTCCTTCGCCAATCGTAACAGACGACGTTACCAGCCGTAAACTGGAGTAATCTTCCATACTCTTCGTAACACTGCAACCTTGAATTTTTATGGGGCGACCTATAACCCTCCCTCTTTGTTCTCGGCATTTTCTGTGAACTTCTCTCCAATATTTCCCCTGTGGTGGCTCTACCTTCAGCTACCTTCGACGGGAATGAAGAATAATCTTTTGGACACATCATTCTCCTCAGTGGCCTATGAAGAGGCGTCTTTTTTTAAGCGCCTGATCTAATTTCCTTCATCGGAAAGCCCTACTTCTTCAACATGGATATTCAAGAACTACACTACTGCCAAACAATTCTACAAGTCGAATATCTTCAGGACCTTCTCCAAAATATTTAAGAACTACACTGCTTTCAAACCACTCTAACTGTGTGACGTCTTCAGAATCTTCCAGTTCTTCATAAAACTATCGTTAAAGATTTTATTTTTTATTTTTTATGTCAAAACTATACAAACTTTTCCCTCAAATTAAAATTAAAGTAATAAAACCCACTTTTCAAAGCAGAACACCAGCAATATATTAAATAAATATTATTTAAAGTAAATACATGTGAAATTTTAAATAAAAAATCAATTCAAATTAAATATTAATTGAAAAAGTGAATAGTCAAACGAAAGACATAAACCAAGCTACACATATCCCTATTCGCAATAGAAGCGCCCACAAAATCCACCTTGACAAAATGATCGATGAATAAGGTATGTAGACTACCCATCTGAACCCACATCAAATGACACTTAAGTACCTCAACAAGAGGAATACATAGAATACAACACTCACAGGAATTATCTCTCAGAGTATGACCCCACTCCTAATAAACTCCAAGTCAACCATGAACCCCAGACTTGGTCTACCAATCCTTTTATAGAGGAACTTTTCCAACCATCGAACCACGAGCCAATTTCTCCTACAGTCATGTAGGTCATAATGACAAAATAAAACATCTCCCTATTAGAGTATTAGGAGAGATTAACTTAGATCTAGGCTTAATTCTTAAAATTCCTATAGATGATTTAGATTCTGAAGCCATTTTAGACACAGGCGCACATTCCACTTTAATTAAACAACGAACAGTAAAGCGCATACGGGATCATACAAGTCATAAATATACTATAACCCAGCCTACTCTCCAATTGAGTAGCATTACAGGCAACCATATTCCTACCTATGGAGAGATTGATTTATTTCTGAATTCCAACGACTCTATTTACCCAGCTCATTGTTGTATCGTTGATGATAATGGAGCGAATTTTGATACTGACATTCTGGTAGGCAATGATTTCTTCATTCAAAACGAATGGAAAATATGCCTCGCCAGACATTTAGTTAGATGTCGTTGTAAGTTACATCTTTTAAAGCTACAAATGAGACATATTCGTGGTCTGCCTTCTCATAATCGTTTTCAAGACAGCTGGCTTAATTTTAACTCCAGTCACAGTACTGTGTCGCCCAATAATCCTAATAATTCTGAACAAGACATAATAATGTACGGCAATTCAACATGATGGAATGCAAAGCTTATAGGACAAGATTCTACCCTCATTGCATTAACCAATTTAGTTTGAGCTGAATCGCAGGCATCTTGTCCGCATATGTATCCTAAAGAAAATGTAACATTAGGTCCCTTGGAAAAAGTTCGTTTTTCCGTTTAAATTGCTAAGTCCGATAATAAACCTTTGGTAAACTGTTATACTGTCATCACTGATAACGGTAAAATAACTAGGCATGTTCTTTTAGCACAATCTATTGCTGAATTTAATGAATTTGTGATTCCTATTGTTTGTATAAATAAAAGCTATAAACTTGTTACCTTTACCAAAAAAACAACAATTAGCCATGCCTTTGCTGTAGATTTAGATGGCAACCATAGCTGTAACATTAATTGCATTACCGATTCTATCAACTTTACCCTTTTAGAGTTAAAATGTTGGTATCAGAGTTGTCTCCAACGCTCCCATCAGAAGTCCAATGAGCTCCAGAACTCTCAGGTTTTGGAAGCACCCCTTGATCTTTTAACTAAGAAAAATGATATGATTGCTGTTTTTGGAGACCCATTAGGACAAACCAATATAGTTCCGTTTTGAAATTAGAGTAGAACCTGGTGCAAAGCCTATTTACATACCTCCCTATCGCACTCCCCATACTTAATTAAAAAATGCAGAAGAACATGTTGAGGAGATGCTTGAGTGTGGATTCATTCAATCCTCGATCAGCCTCTTGTCAGCTCCTATGATTTTAGTATCAAATAAAAATGGCAACACACTCCCTTGCATAGACTTCTGACGTTAAAATCCAATTACTCTTCCTGATAATTTCCTCCCAAATTATTTGAGATTAAATCCCTTTCGCTTATTTTTAATTGATAACCTAGCAGAGAGTTATTTGGTACCTGTCATTCCTGTCTATATGAAAACTGTACAACCATACAAAAGAAATTGTTTTCCGGAAAATGTAGATGTTTATGGCTGTTTACTTTTCTATCTGTTCCACTTTCTTATAGTTTTGGCGATTCTAAGTAATCTTTCTTATGCCATAAATTTATCTCTCTTCTTAAAGTTTTTGTTAGCATATTCCTTTTTGCTTTGTTTTATTCCTCACCTGAATATCCCATGAACTTGAACGATATATTTTCGTCTAATTGCATATTCTGTTTCACAGTTAAGTCGTTTTTTATGCTAAAGGAATCTCCATGTGAGCGCTGACTCATTCATTCGTCTCCATCCGCCTATTATTCTTCGCTATAGTCCCAATTTACGTCTTTCTACTCGAGTTAATCCCCCTTCCTGTCTTCCTTTACCACCATTATCCTGGATTATTCTTTGTTGAAAAAATAAATTATCTTAGTTTTGTACCTTCCATTCATTTCTGTTTCGTTTGTTGTTTATGCTAGTATGATCTTTCTTTAGTATTTATCTTTTATGTATTTATATCAAAATATTCTTCTATTCTAGTTATAAGACGCACGTTTATACGTGAAATTCATTTTCTCTAATCCCCTCTACCCGTTCTCTATGCGCCAATCCGTTTATTCTTCCATATATTGCATCACCAGTTGCCTGGCTACAATGTCACAAATTTCATACTTATTTTTCAATTTTTCAATTTCCCTCTCCCAAGCCTTTGTTATTATGCTCATTATGTGTCCATTATACTCAGCTGCCCTATTCAGATTTCTCAAGTACACTAAGCAGCGCATTTTCATTTTTTGAAATTCTCTCGTGCCATCTGCTCCTCACTAGTTCTTCTCTCAATATTTCACCCTTAAAAACTCTTTTTCACCCAAAAACATTCTAGCCACCTTATTCTGAATTGTTCTAATTCTTATCTATTCAGCCTTTGCTCACCCAGCGTACCTTATATACATACATATAAAAATGCGTATAACTCTCACCCCCGTCCATAGTAGCTCACTTACAATTATATATCCATTTGCCTGTTTTGTGATAACTCACCTTAACATTCTAATTTTTTTTAGCGCCTCTAAATGCCTTATTTTATACTTGTCAAACAGATTTAATATGTTGCAAATGCTGAGCATTCCTTACACTTGCTCTGAATAAATTTTATCTTCGATTCATTTACATAATCTGCCGTGACATCAAGCTATTCTTGCAGATCTTTTATTTTCGTTCATTATCATCCCATCATCTGCAAATCCTAGACAGCTGATATTTATATTATCTATCCTTATTCCTCCTCTGATACGCTCCAATCGTTTAGTAGTTCATCAATGAATAGATTAAAAAGTTATGGAGACATGGTACATACCTTCTTCACTCACATATCATTTAGCATTCATTCATTTTTTACCTGTTTAAAAAAATCATCTTTACCTTATTGCTTAGTTAAAACTCTTGATCACATTCGAAATTTTACATTCCTACAGTGTCCTTTCGCCTCTCTTATCCACTCCAAAGGTAAAGGTTTGTTGTTAAACGCGAATCCATTTTTTTTCATACTCAGCAGTTTAGCGACTATAACGCGTTCTAATCACACTAACTTCGTTTGCTTTTCTTAAATTTTAGTTAAGGATTCTTTGTTTTAATAATTATGTTATTAAATTTTTAGGTTCAAAGCGTTCGTTCACTTCAAACCACTTTTACTCGTTTGCTTACTATGACATTTTCCACCTTTATTACATAGCAATTACGTGTTTGTCGATGATTTTTTCATCTCTATTCTTATATCTTTATTTTCTGCCTCTTTAGGATTTAATTCAATTTATTTGGCAAAAGCTTGTCTCCTACATTCATATTTACTATATGTCTAATTTCATTAATAAATGAACTATTCAATATATAACAACATTTGAACCTTAGTTTTGCTGTTTGGCTTCACCACTACTTTTTTATGTATGGCTATTTCATTTATGACTCTATTCTCAAAATAAATATACAAACTCTCTTCCTGGATTGGATTACACAATCGTGCCTCTTCTAGATCTTTGCTAAATTTTATGGCAATTATCTTATTTGGGTTGCATATAGATCAAAGGCCTTGCGAATGTTTTTGTGGACTTTGGGACTCCACTAAATTATTGAGAACCAGCTTACGCACTTTATAAAGAACATCCATACTCTAGCTAAAGAAATCAAATCTTCATCTCCCCTGGAGTATTAATAGAAAAATTTAGGTAGGGAAAAAATACTGAGATAGCATTCAGACATACTTTTACACTTTACTCCCACTATAAGACTCCAAGAAAATTTGCTAAAATCAGAACAGATAATTTAAATTAACATTGGCAACAACATTTGGGTTTCTTTTGAAGCAACACCGCAAATCACATACACCTGTTTTTGAAATCATTCAATGTTTAAAATTTAATCACTTTTTCTAATCCCTAGGTTATTTTTTTAGTCTAGCCTACTAGTAGTAGGCTGTGATATGAGTAGGACGACTTCGACCCTAGTAGGCAGTCGCCAGATGGGTCCTAATTTTTGTTTTAAATTATAATCTCTAGTGGTTAGTCCATTCGCACAAAATCTGTCGAAATCCATAACCCTCACAGAATAACCATTAATCAGACCTATACTCTCCCCAACTTTGAAGCAAAACCCATAAATTTAATAGCGTTGATGCAACAAAACTTATAGTCCCAATTACCTTTCCCATTTCCAAATTATGTACTATGTATATATGCACCATTTGCATCCTATGTGTAAGGTCGATAAGAAAGAAGTCTAATAATATATGCGCAGCCGCACCTACATGTGATAAGCCGCGGTCATTGTTTAGAACCAGGTCTTTCACAAAATAAACATTATAATAACCTTTCTAAATAAGCCCACATAGGATTATACTAGATGATATATATTCATATTTTTAGTTGATTTAGTTATTTCATTATATATTGTACCTATATAGTATTTTTTGTTCAAGCATATTTACTCCGGCTTGGGCAGTGTGTTGATTGCATTTTAATATAGTAGTATTTTTTATGGTTTTTGTTTATTATCTGATAAATTCAAGTGCTTTAAATTTTCTATTTTGTATTTGGGGTTGTTGCATTTAAACATTATCAATTTTGGTCCAGTTTTCTTCTATTATCTTTTTAGCCTCTGATATAAATAAATATTAATTTTGTTTAAAAGGGGAGCAGTGCTAGGATTGCATCCTTACCTTTAATTAAACTCCAACTTTACTATATTATTATAAGAATAATAATAATAATAAAAGCAATAATAATAAGGATAATAATAAAACTAATGGCATTGGTAATAATAGTAATGGTGATGATAATAATAATGGTAAAAATAATAATGGTATTGATAATAAAGTTAATAATAATAATGATGATTATAATAATAATGATAATGGTAAGAATAATGATGATGATAATAATGAAAATGATGATAATTATAGTAATAATAATAACAATAATAATAATAATAATTATGGTAGTAGTAATATAAAAATTAAAAAATTATCGGATAGGCATGAAATAAGAGATCAGAATTTCATTCAAATGTACATTACCTTTCGAAGTTAAAAGTGCAGCATCTGACGCAGGCATTCCATTTTTTCAGCCCCCTTCTTGCTGACCCAGCCTACCTGCTTCAGCTAACCCCTAAGGCAGTGTTTCCCAACCATTCTTGCCCCATGCCCCACCTCAGTTTCTTAAAATTGGCTATGTTCCCCCTGATGTAAGAAACTAAACTACATTCTGTAAATGTAAAATTTATTCCACTAATAAGTGGTTCGAAAAAAATATGCAATCCTTCAAAATAAATAATTTAATTAAAAAAATCAAATCATTGACACAAATAAATTCTACTATTAGTAAAAAGTATGAAGGATAATATATCCAGCTTAAATAATGAGATGAGATGATTGTGCTTGATGTTTAGCACAAAGTGCATTTATTCGAGGCATGAAATTTGTTAGTTTTAACCTAAAAATATCCTCGTTTTTGGATATCAAGTCTATTTCTTTTTCTAAGTAAGAAGTCTGTTACAGCAGTGAAACTACATTCTTCCAAATATGACGATGAAAATGGAAATAATAGTTTTCTTGCTAAACTTGTTACATTTGGGTATTTCCAGTCCATCTCACTACAGAGCCACATCATACTCCTTTTTATTTTGATGAGAGTTTTAACAGAATCATCATTTTGTATTTATGAAAGCTTTTCTTGATACTGCATGGCTACATCAAAGAAGTCCACTAGTAATGGCTGAGCTATCTAAGTTGAATTTTTTAGGTCGGAAATTCTTACTCAAAATCACACACTAGTGTTTTCAAATAATTTACAATAATAAGGCAGGCAGCATCAGTTGCCTCACACTTATTAAGGCAAGAAAATTGGTCAAATCTTTTGGCAGAAAAGTTTTTCTGTAGAATTCCAAAAATGTAATGAAACCAAATATCTTGCCCTTTTAATCTACCAGTCTCATATATTTTCCTTTTGGCTGTTTATTTAATGAATTTATTTTTTTCAAAAATATCTGCTAAATAGCTGATATGCTTTACCATCAATTCTTACAGATAGATTCATTTCAGGTTTCTCATGTGAATAATCGCTAAGAATATCGTACTATTTCATAAATCTTTTCAAGCAACTGCCCTTAGATAACCACCTTACCTCAGTGTGAAGTAACAATTTTACATGATATTCATTCACAATTGTTTGAAGAGACGTTCACATTTAGAATTGGTTTTAATGTAGGTGAAGCACTTTACTAATGATTTTAAGATATGTAGAACAGGTGACATTGTTTTGGCCACTAAATTTTGTCGGTAAATAACACAATGTACAATATTCATTTCTGGATTGTATTGTTTGTTTAATTTTGAGCAGCCACCTTTCTTTCTCATCATACATAACTGGAGAACCATCTACTGCAGACGATGTAATGTTTTCCATTGATATATGGTGATTGTCTAAATATTTTTTAATCTTACTAAGATTACTAACAAAGATTCTTATTATATAGCACAGCAAAAACAGATAAATAAAAGAAATTCTAAAAAAAACTGAAATCCTTGCAAAATTATAATTCAAGAGTGAGATTATAAGAAGATAAAGGAAAATATTTTGAAAATTATTATTTAATAATACAAACAATACAGAAACTATACTGAGATATTTAATGTATTTTCTTTTAAAAGACCGCACGAGAATTGAACATGTACCCGTATTAATTCAGTGTTACAATAAGTAAGGAGAAATATATTGCGAAATCTGAAAATGAACTAAATAGGAGACGTCTGGCAACTCAATGTGTAGTACCTAGGTGATTTTAAACATAATTGTTGCGTTCATGTGTGTAGGAGAATAGCATAATGCTCTCAAGTTTTGCCCACCTTTCTTCTGGGCGGGCCGCTTATCAACCCTTCCCCTTCCGGCCCAATATCTGGTGGTTTCAAACCGAAAAAAATGGCCGGCCATTTCAGCTAGCCACCGAGTTCCTTCCCGGACTGTTTATTGATAAATGAGAGCCCATCTTCGCTTCCGATAGTTACCTGAAGTTTATAAAGAACGAAATGGAGTAGCTTAACATCTAATCTACTTCCGGCGTCCTGAGAACCTCTCCCGAGTTTCGAGTATAAAAGACGAATTCTTTTAACCCTCAGTAGTAGAGCTTGCACAGCGTCTGGCGGGTCAGGAATGGCCATCTATCTGTGTAGTTGTAATTCATCGAAGCATCAAGTCTTCAAAGAGGAGATCGTTCCCAGTTAGGGAGGCTCCTTACTCCGTTGGTCTGCAAGTCAATGCGGACCCAAACTCGTACTTATGTGTAAGAGCCGAAGCTCTTGCGCGTCGATAGGTCACTTCCCCCACCCCCTCACAGAGGCACCCAAGATTCCTCGGAGTTCACGAGCGTGGGGCCCTTTGTAATGAGAAGCTCCCGTCACTGCCTTCTTCCAGCAGAATCGTATCGGATTTGTGGGATCAGGTCGGTCTCTGGAGAACCTACCTCATCGTCTTCACCCCTTACCTCACCACCTTCACTCACTAGCGCCACCCGAACATCAGGTTCCAAGGTAAACTCTCCGGTTTCACATTCCCCGACTTCACCGCGAAGTTTACCAGCATTACAAGTGTATAGGGATTTGTATGGTGAATAGTAATTTTCAAGCCAAGTGAGAAATATCCGAGATTCACTTATTAATTTATCTCGCAAAACACATTATATATATATATATATATATATATATATATATATATATATATATATATATATATATAAATTCTTGTTTAGTGGTCATTAAAACTTTATTTTCGTATTGTTGTGTATCTAACTTCCTTTGGGTCGCTTGCTGGCAAAATTCATTCCAATCCCTCCTTAGCCAACCGCTAAGCACTCTGAGTCAATAAAACCTTTCAGGACACGGGCCGAACGAAGTATAATAAGGAGTACGACGACTCCTCCGCATTCGGGATAATAGGATATATATATATATATATATATATAAGAGTCGGGGAAATCTCCAACCACCCCTCGGCCTTTACCTCGACATATATTATATATATTATATCATATTTAATTGTGGTGTCATTACGTGTGCGGTTTGTTTCGAACCCGTCAATTTTGAAATTCCCCATTTCTAATTGCGAAGCGCCCAAGGTTAGATAGAACAAATAATAAATTTTGTTGGTGAAATAAGAATTGACCCCGTGAACTTTAAATTTTGGTTGTTTTTATTGTATTGTCGGTATACAATATAAAAGGGTTAGGTCACCCTCTATAACCCTTGCTGCCAGCATCTGACCCAGGTTAGTAAATATTTGTATTTTCGTTATTATTTTATTATTATTGTGTATATTATTTGTCACCGCCGTATAATCTTGGTTAAGTCGTAAAGCTCTTTCGTGAATCAGCGGATCCGTCAGCGTATCCAAGATGTCTTCCTCCTCATTTGAGATGTTCCATAAACAGGGACAACTTTTGGATCTTTCGGGCAAGGAATTGATCGAATACGTTCTGAACTAACAAAGGAATGAACAGGAGGAAAAAAGAGAAGAACAATGAAGACAAGAAGAAATACAAAAGAAACGAAGACAAGAAGAAATAGGAGAGAAAGAGAGGCGAAGACAAGAAGAAATAGAAGAAAGGTGAAGCCAAGAAGAAATAGAAAGAGGCGAAGACAAGGAGAAATAGAAGATATGGAGAAAATTCGTCAACACGAGCGTGACTTAAGTAAAGATCAAGTAGAAGTCAGTTCCGTCAGGTCCAGAAGTCATCAACCTCAGGCCCCCGCATTAAAGCTCTCCCCTTATGGTGATCAAAAGGACTTTTGCACTTACTTAACCCATTTCGAAAAGATCTTCAAAGTCAATGGGTGGGACATTGAGTCTGGACGAGTAGGCTGCCTGCTCCCGTTGCTCAATTCTCATCTAAGAGAAATCTTCATTGCCCTCCCAACAAAATCTACAATAGAATATTCATCTCTTAAAGCAGAACTTTTATTTGCGATTAATTTAAACTCCGAGTGCTACCGACAAGAATTTCGATCGGCTAGGATCCAGCTAGGACAGACGTATCGACAGTTCGGGTTCATCCTGAAGAAAAATCTCCAATTTCGGTTGGACTCTGCTAAAGTCGGTAGCGACTACGACTCACTTCTAGATTGTCTTTTAAAGGACCAGCTAATACACACCCTCTCTCCTGAAATCCGTGCATTTGTGCAAGATAGGCGTTCCTCTCACTTTCACGAGTGCCTCGAAGAAGCGGATCTCTACGCTACAAATCATCAGCTCTATCCTAAGGAACAAAAGAAGAACATTCCTCCGTCCCCTAAGAACCAAGGACAATCACACCTGAGAAAACCCCCTAATTTAGTAAAAGTCCTAGGCCCCTTTAAACCCAAAGGTAACCACCATAAGAAACAAGAAGTTATACCCCAAATTTTTAATGCTCCGTCGAGTAACCCCTACCGGAGTAACCCCATTGTATGCTTCTCTTGCGGAACCCCTGGTCACTACAAATCTCAGTGTCCACAAAACTCCCGCTCTGGCTTTGCCCCTCGACAGCAGGTCCACCAAGTCTCTGCAACTCTGGCTGCCGAACAGCCTACCGCGCCTGCGTCTTTGCCATCTTCGTCGACCTCTCAGGAGTACCAGGTGAACTTTCTTGTTAATAAAGTTCTTCTAGTGGGCTCAAATTCGAGTTCGGATCCATTAATGGATGTAGAGTATCCACTCGGGGGAGAGATAAAGGGTGTACGTGTATAGTGGTGTCGGACAAGCTGCTTCTTCCCGTGGACCCACAACATAAGAAATTCGCTGTCGTACACGATTTCTTGGGAAGGGCTAATAAATTCCCAGTGGTCCGTTGTCACGTAAAATGCCGCTATTTTGTGGGGTGGACCGACGTCGTAGCTGCCCTGATTAAGTTTTGTGCAGGGTTGGTGGGCCAGAGCGCGCAGCTCTCCCCAACTGCTATGTCGCAAGCTGTCGTCACCTGGGCTCAGTCTGATATAAATGCCTCTCCCTCCACGTCTCTCAAGCACCGATGCACCCCTGATTACGAGGGACTGAATAACGTCCAATTCATCAGTGCCCAAAAGAACTGCCTTTTCCTCAAACCCTTATGGGAAAAGGCCAAACGAGGAAAGACAGAATCGGTTCGTGGAGACCGAAAAGTGAGGTCTCCACGAAGACGCTTTGCTATTTCGTACTTCTCCTGATCCAGTAGGCTCCCCGTGCAAGGCCCTTTGCGTGCCTCGGGTCTACGTTGCGAAGATTCTTCAAATAGTACAGGAAGGTGTGTTTGCAGGACATTTCAGCGAAGAAGTCGAGAACCTCCTTAAATTAGGAATAATTGAACCCTCCTCGTCGGATTATTGTTCCCCGATAGTGATGGTACGTAAGCTGGATCAATCTTTTCGTATGTGCGTAGATTTTAGAAAGTTAAATGCTGTCGCGGTATTCGATGCCGAACCCATCCCTTTTATTGACCAGAACCTGCACTTATTTGAGAAGGCCAAATACATTTCTGAAATAGACTTGTGCAAATCCTACTATCAAATCCTGCTTCGAAAATCCGTGATAAAGTTTACCACATTTCCCACCAAAAAAGGGTTAATGGAATTCACGCGTCTCCCTTTTGGTTTGGTCACTGCCTGCAGTAACTATAACTGGATAATGCGAAAAAATTTAGATAGTTTGAGCAATGTCTCTTTCTACTTTGACAACGTATACGTTGCCAAACGCACCTGGGAGGAGCACCTTTAATGCCTTCGCCACTCCTAAACCGGCTTAGGATCCACAGATTGACAATCAAGTCGTCCAAGTGCCACTTTGCTCATAGCACTGTCTCTTACTTAGAGTTCAAAGTAGTAGAGGGACAATTAGCACCCCAAGAGGACAAAGTTAATGCAATAGAAGGCATGCTACTCCATAAAACCAAGAAACAGCTTCGTTCGTTTCTTGGCTCCGTCTCCTTCTATCGGCGGTTCATCCCCCAATTTGCTTCCATAGCGTCACCCGTTAATGACCTTCCTAAAAAGGCCGCACCAGACCCCATCCTATGGAACCCCGCCGCGAATACGAGTTTCGGCGAGCAAATAAAAAATTGGTCTCTGCTCCTATCCTCCGTTTGCCCAATCCCCAGAAAAATTTTGGCATTCCAACTGATGCCTCTAATCTCAACATTGGGTGCATTTTATTACAATATGAGGAAGAAGGAACTCCATTTCCAGTGGCATACGCAAGCCGAAAGCTGTTGGTTCGCAAAAGAGCATACGCTACTATAGAACTTGAAACTTTAGCAATTATTTATGGCATTCAAAAATTTAGGATGTACTTGATTGGTAGACCTTTTACTGTCGAAACGGACCATAGGCCACAAGCCTACTTAAAAAATTGTAAAAGTCAGAACGGCAGACTTATGAAATGGACTCTTTTATTGTCAGAATACCAATACAATGTATCTTACGTAAAAGGAACGAATAAAGTCATTGCTGATAATTTATCACGCAATCCGATAGACAAAGACCCTAGTTGTGGCGACTAACCTGAACTGTCCGGCCATTTTTTTTATTTTTCGTGTGTATATATGTATGTTCTATTTATTTTTTTAGGTATATCTAGTTATAACTGTAATTTCTAAGACCTTGTAGCGAAATAGTACCATTTCATTATGTTCATATTTTATGTGTGTGTTTCGCGTATGTATGTTTTCTGGGATCTCATTTTGGCTATAGATTGTAACTGCGAGTAGGTTATATCTTGTGACATTATCCCACGTTCCACTTCAAATTAATGTCCCCCTCGGGATGGGTAGGGATGTAGGAGAATAGCATAATGCTCTCAAGTTTTGCCCACCTCCCTTCCAGGCGGGCCGCTTATCAACCCTTCCGCGTCCAGCCTAATATCTGGTGGTTTCAAACCGGAAGAAACCGCCGGCGATTTCAGCTAACCACCGAATTCCTTCCCAGACTGTTTATTGATAAATGGGAGCCTATCTTCGCTTTCGATAGTTGCCGGAAGTTTATAAAGGGCAAAATGGAGTAGCTTGACATCTAATCTACTTACGGCGCCCTGAGAACCTCTCCCGAGTTTCGAGTATAAAAGACGAATTCTTTTAACCCTCAGTAGTAGAGCTTGCACAGCGTCTGGCGGGGCAGGAATTGCCATCTATCGGTTAAGTAGTAATTAGTCGAAGCATCAAGTTTTCAGAGAGGAGATCGTTCCCAGTTAGGGAGGCTCCTTACTCCGTTGGTCTGCAAGTCAATGCGGACCCAAGCACTCACGTTTAAGAGCCGAAGCCACAAACAGCCTCACTCTGGTTCCCTAAGCGAGAAAACTACATCTCGGCTTTTCTCCCTGACCCTACGCGTCGATAGGTCACCCCCCCTTCCTCCCCATCCTCACACAGGCACCCAAGATTCCTCAGAGTTCACGAGCGTGGGGCCTTCTGTAACGAGAAGCTCCAGTCACCGCCTTCTTCAAGCAGAATCGTGACGGAATTGTGGGATCAGGTCGGTCCCTGGAGAACCTACCTCATCGTCTCCACCCCTTATCTCACCACCTTCACTCACCAGCGCCACCCGAACATCAGGTTCCAAGGTAACCTTTCCCTTTCACATTGCCCGACTTCACCGCGTGGCTTACCAGTTTTACAAGTGTATAGGGATTTGTATGGTGAATAGTAATTTTCAAGCCAAGTGAGATATCCGAGATTCACTTATTAATTTATCTCTCAAAGCAAATTATTTGTATATATATATATATATATATATATATATATATATATATATATATATATATATATATTCTTGTTTAGTGGTCATTAAAACTTTATTTTCGTATTGTTGTGCAGCTAACTTCCTTTGGGTCGCTTGCTGGCAAAATTCATTCCAATCCCTCCCTCTAAGCACTCTGAGTCAATAAACCCATTTAGGACACAGGCCGAGCGAAGTATAAGGAGTAGTACGACGACTCTTCCGCACTCGAGATAATAGGATATATATATATATATATATATATATATATATATATATATATATATATATATATATATATATATATATATATATATATCAGGAATAGGAAGACATATGCGATGGTTTTGAACATTTAATTTTCCGGACGTTTCGGTCATTGACGATGACCATCATCAGCAAATTCTAAATACCAAAAATTATTTTTAGAAGAATAACTAAACACAGAAATCAAATTAGTGAAAATCTATTAGAAATTGATGTAATATATTAAAAAAAAATAATAATAACTAAATTAAATAATAATCTCACGAGTTTTTTAAATATGCATAATAAACATGACTTAAATGACTATCGAAATACAAAAAATTATAAACTATAGCAATAAAGTCAAAAGCAAGGCATGAAGAAATCGATTAATAAGACAGAAAAAAAAAAATAATAATCCCATGAACAACAAATATGAATAGTAAATATGAATCAAGCGGAATACAAAAAAAAATCACTATAAAACACAGCAAGAGAATTATATGGGCAGGGCAAACAATCGAAAATAAGTTAGGTCAGGGGGTATGTAGTCGAAGCGGATATTAATAAATGGAGCGAAGCAAGTAGTTCAATTAAGTTAAATTTTAAGTGATTGAACATCAAATAATATGACTAGACTAAGGCACGAAAGTTTAAATAGTAAATAATCAATAATGGAGGGGTCAAAAGGACGACTGAAACAATAAATTAAGGAAAAGTCAATAATAAACCAGATCGTTAGATATTAATGGGACAAACTAAAATAGAAATAAAAATTTCTCTGCACGAGTACTGACCTTATAACGGTTAAGCTGGGAGTAACAACTGATAGTACGGACAAAATTAGGCAAAAAGAAAACTATTAAGGAGGATGTGGTTGGTTGTACATTTGTCTATATAGTGAATAATTTAAGGAATGATGAATAATCATTGAGTTCTGGGTTAATTTGTTTGATGTAAAGAGATTCAAGAATTTTTAAACTTAGAGAAGAGGAGGCAAAAGAGAGTATACTAAAGGAATCAGGGTCAAGTGGGTGGTTAAGTTGTAGTGAATGTTCTCGTATAGAGGAGTGTTCGGGTTTGGAGATGGGAATGTTGGTTCTGTATGATACTCCAATATGCTTAGCAATCCTACATCTTAATTGTAGACTTGTTTGGCCTACATAGCGACTTTGGCAGGTCGCACAAGTGAATTGATAAATGATGGAGGAACGCAGGCATAATGGGAGTGATTCTTTGTGCCGGAAAATTAAATGTTCAAAACCATCGCATATGTCTTCATATTCCTGCTACGAATAAGGTTCCCAAGGAACGACTCCATCACTAATATATATATATATATATATATATATATATATATATATATATATATATATATATATATATATATATGTAAGAGTCGGGGAAAACTCCAACCACCCCTCAGCCTATTCCTCGACAATGTGAAAAGTTAATCTCAAAAAATGCTTTCAACATTTCCTAAAAAAACACTCAATTTACAGGAAATACCTAAAAATCATGTCAAATAGTTTTTTGTAAGATTCACTTCCAAAAGATTAATAAATAAAAACCATTGCAAAAAAAAAAAATTTAAAAACGGCGTAATTTTAGCCTGAAAATCGGTGAACCCCTGCTGCAAAGAGGCAAACTTCAGTGTGAACAATGAGCATGTGACTGTCATATTTTCGTATAGGCTGTGCCAGACACACAATGATGTGTTGACGTGAGATTATGGAAGTTTCATGGCAATGATTTTAAGCATAGTTGTGTATACTAGATGTAAAACTTTAGAAGAATAAAACTGAAATTTGTTTTTTCAGCAAAAATTTCAAATTTTCCCTTTTGAATGGTTAAATTGCCCTCCTGTGGGGCGTGCACCCCACGTTCGGAAGTCACTGCCCTAAGGTATCAACAAGCAATCTTACCTTTTAAGTAGCAAGATTCTTTAATACCCCGAATAAATTTCTGTGGTTTCACTTGTTTTTTTTTGCAAAAGACAGATTATTAGGTAAACCCTGTCTGAATGTTTTGGTAAGTAAAGCTAGCATATTTAGGCGACATCTTCAAGCACTTGATTGAATTGAACTCAGAAAAACAAGACCGAAATCAATCTATGTATACATCAGTGAAAAATTACATCATTCAAAAAGAAACGTGCACTTTGGAGAGAGAAGTTCGCCACCCGATAAACAGCTGCTTTTCCAGAGCTGAGTACAGTGTCAGAAGATTTATCAGAAATAGAACTTGCCCACATTAAAAAATTTTTCCAAGATAATTTGCAGAAGCTTCAGGAGGAAATGGACAAATATTTTCCTGAAAATGTTGATGTATTTCAACCCAGCTAGGTCAGGAATGTGTTCGGTTTGAACGTCAGTGATGTTGAAGAAGATATCCCAGGATTTAAAGAAGAACTTATTCTATTTCCCAACAGTATCTCTGTGAACAAGGATTTTTTCAGTTCTTGTAACGATCAAGACTTAAATCAAGGAACCATTTGGAAAAGAAACTAAGCTGTTCTCTCTCCATCAACATCGACTAAATCTGAAGAAACTTGTCCATAATATGAATGAGTATGACGGTAGTCACTGAAATACAGTTTTTTCACTTAAGTCTACTTGAAGGGCCAGAAGAGGTTGCCAGCCGAAGTTTATTTTCTTTGCTTGCTTTTTGTTTCAATAAATTACATTAATATGAAAATGTGCCATTAATATCCTTCAATCAACATAGAAATATAAAATACATTGTTTCTTAAATAACAGTGAATTTCCATAAAACATAGTGCTTAAAACAAAATTTAGAAACACTGAAGAAATTATATTTATCAGCAGTCAATAGTAGTTTAATAATCAGAAGGGCTCATTAATGAAAGAGTATTATAGTTGGCAGTCAAAAATTTGTTTATCTTTGTTTGAGTATGAAAGTTTGCCTACAATTATATTATATTTATTAATTAGTAACTTATTGTAAAATTCAGTAAACTTTATTCAATTGGATAAAACTAAAATAATACTGAAATAATTTTTCATTACAAGCCAAACTCATTTTGTGTTCAGGGTCACGACAAATAAAGTTTGGGAAACACTGCTCTAAGCTCTCTCCTAAGTCTCGATAAAGATCATAAATTGTAATGTGTTATGTACCATTTATGTGAAGTCTAAATTCTCTTTGAAAATAACAAATTTTTATGTTGGTTTTTGTTTGTTTAATTTTGTTTAGTGTATTTAAAAACGTGCTTTGTGTGTATCGTGATTGAAGACTTTGTGTGAGTGTGTTTGAAAAATCGTCCGAAAGTTAATTTTTGTACTTTTTTGTCTTCCCGCTTTTATTTTTGCTATATTCTCTTAGACTTTTATTATCGAATATTAGAACAATATTTAGTAATTAATAAACTGTATTTTATTCAAAGTCCAAGCAAAACGTGGTCGGTCTAGCCTCGTGACATTAGAGTATGCATACAACAATGTTCACCAAACAAAGGTTTTTGTTGCCCGCTTTCTAATTCCCGCAGACAACTCTCTATTTGTCAGATGTTGCTTCATTCTTGTAAATGCACTCTTTGCAATCGAACTTCTCGCTCACATCTGCACTCTTCTGTTATCAAACTCCCTAGATACGACCATTATTCAACCTGCTCTATTCTTCTTCCTCTTGCCTCTATTCTTTACTCTGGGTGTATTCGTTTTAAATGCCACCAACACCTTGGTCTTTTCTATATTGACATTCAACCCTTTCTCCTCTTTCTGCCTCACCGTCACATGCAACAAATGTTGCAACTACTCTGTAGAGTCCGCTACCAATAAAGTGTCACCTGCGTACCTGATATGGTTGATAGTGTAACCTCCTATCTTGACCTCTTCAAGCCTTTGCAGCTTCCTCAATATCACTCCCCAGATAGGTAAACAGATCAGGGGACATAACACATCCCTGATGTACTCCTCTCCTTATGGTATAATACTCTGTTTTCTCTTCTTGAACTCTAACAGAAGCTTTCTGTTTCCAATATAAATTTCTTATTGCTCTCATTTCTTTCCTATCGATATCTAGCCCTTCCACCATCTTCATCAGTTCCTCATGCATTACTCCATCGAAAGCCTTTTCATAGTCAATAAAACAATGGAACACATTTCTTTGTTTCTCGATCATCCTTTCCAAAATTGTTCTCATCACAAATATCGCATTAGGCGTTTTCTTGCCTTCCAAGAAGCCGCATTGCTCCCAGGACAGTTGTTCTCTCACTTTATTCTGTTCATTATAATCCTTAAAATTATCTTTTTTATTTGATTCATTATACTTATCGTGTGGTGCTTACTACATTCCAGTGTTCTGTTTATCTTTGGTAACGGTATAAAAATTGAATTACACATCTGCTCAGCTATTGCACCCACATTATAAATCTCATAAACCAAATCTGTAATATTATTTATTGCAAATTCTTCCAAGCCTCTAACATCTCCTCCATGACCCCATCTTCTCCAGCAGGTTTCTCTTTCTTCATCTTATTCATAGCATATTTCACCTCTTCCTCCAATATTTGTTCTTTCCTAGATCTTTCCTAGATTACCACCCTCAAGATCACCACTACCTACCACTCTATTCTTAGATTACAAAAAGGAAAGAAGGAACAATTACAAAAGAAAAGGTAAACTTTAAAAAAGAATAAGGTTCAATTTATTAGTAGGCAACATGGAATAAGCAGAAAACAAGTAACATTGAAATAAGTATAAACGCAAAACATTACACCTATTTTATTCAGGTTGGGTTAAGTTAGGTTAGGTTACAAAAAAAAAACACTATCTACTGCTTAAAATAAATTAGAGATTTTGAAAAGAAGGAATCTTTCTGGATTGAGGAGGGGATACTCTTATATCGCGAGCAGTTTTTATTTTGGCACTTCCAAACAAACGCGTTAAGAAACTTTGTTGCTCTTATCTAATTCATTGGTATGTTACAAGCATAACACTTCACCGTATTTCTAATTAAGTTGTTTTGCTTTAACCAATTAATAACTCTGAAATTGTCCTCACTATTTATCAAAGGCTGCACTACACGTATATATGTACATACATTTATTTCTCCATTGGGTAAAAAAATGACACCTAAATTAAAGCTACCACCGACTTCAGTAGTGCAATGGTAAACGAAGAAAAATCTAGAGCGGCCAAAATGCTCCCTTCATCAAGTCTTAGAATAATTCAATTTTGCACTCCTATGTACAAAATTTAAGTTATCCTACTTCAGTTAACAAATGTTCTACTGTAATAATTAAAATTTTAAGTTTGCATTTATATATATATTTTTATATATATATATATATATATATATATATATATATATATATATATATATATATATATATATTACAAGCATGAAAAGGGAAAATGAGATTAGTAGCCCTTTCGCCTTTATTTCCCGCTTCCTCTTCCAAGGGATGAGCATCTACATAGTTGTAGGAAACATGTTATATTGTGTAGTGAAAGGGGAAATTTCCAGACTCCATTATAATAAAAACAAATTATATTTGTTTTTTTATATAGTTAATAAAAAATGGAACGTTTACCAGGTATTCAAATTTCAGATAACGGTTGAAAAGTGTTGCAATAGAAGCATGCTCAGGAAAGTTTCTGGATATTAATTTAATCGAATACGTAGGTTTCTACCATTGCACGGCACCATTTAATATATATATATATATATATATATATATATATATATATATATATATATATATATATATATATATATAAATATATATATATTGGTTTTGCTTGCTTCTTATTTCTCTAGTGCTCTTTTAATTGAATTGGCGTTAACTGAATGTAAAGCTATTTGCTAGCCTCCGAAGTATAGGTTTCATAAGGCTCCCCACAAAAACGTAATTTAGGCTGATTTTAAATGGGCGTTTTTGGTCCTCTGTTAGTTTGGCTTTTTTAACTATTTTGTATGTTGCTAATAAAAGACTAACCAATTTTAGTTCTTTGATGCTTTTTTATTTCCTCTTTCTCAAAAGAAGTTTAGCTGAATAATTTGGCCAAGTCACAGGAATTTTTTCTCTTAATCATTTTTTAACGGATTACCTCGTCATCCGAAGCAAATAAGTAACGGATCACATCGTCATCAGAAGCAAATAAGTAACGGAGCACATCGTCATCTGAAGCAAATAGTTAAGTAACGGAGCACATCGTCATCTGAAGCAAATAAGTAAGGGAGCACATCGTCATCTGAAGAAAATAAGTAACGGAGCACATCGTCATCAGAAGCAAATAAGTAACGGAGCACATCGTCATCTGAAGCAAATAGTTAAGTAACGGAGCACATCGTCATCTGAAGCAAATAAGTAAGGGAGCACATCGTCATCTGAAGAAAATAAGTAACGGAGCACATCGTCATCTGAAGCAAATAGTTAAGTAACGGAGCACATCGTCATCTGAAGCAAATAAGTAACGGATCACATCGTCATCTTAAGCAAATAAGTAACGGAGCACATCGTCATCTGAAGCAAATAGTTAAGTAACGGAGCACATCGTCATCTGAAGCAAATAAGTAAGGGAGCACATCGTCATCTGAAGAAAATAAGTAACGGAGCACATCGTCATCTGAAGCAAATAGTTAAGTAACGGAGCACATCGTCATCTGAAGCAAATAAGTAACGGATCACATCGTCATCTGAAGCAAATAAGTAACGGAGCACATCGTCATCTGAAGCAAATAGTTAAGTAACGGAGCACATCGTCATCTGAAGCAAATAAGTAAGGGAGCACATCGTCATCTGAAGAAAATAAGTAACGGAGCACATCGTCATCTGAAGCAAATAGTTGAGGAACGGAGCACATCGTCATCTGAAGCAAATAAGTAAGGGAGCACATCGTCATCTGAAGAAAATAAGTAACGGAGCACATCGTCATCTGAAGCAAATAGTTAAGTAACGGAGCACATCGTCATCTGAAGCAAATAAGTAACGGATCACATCGTCATCTGAAGCAAATAAGTAACGGAGCACATCGTCATCTGAAGCAAATAGTTAAGTAACGGAGCACATCGTCATCTGAAGCAAATAAGTAAGGGAGCACATCGTCATCTGAAGAAAATAAGTAACGGAGCACATCGTCATCTGAAGCAAATAGTTAAGTAACGGAGCACATCGTCATCTGAAGCAAATAAGTAAGGGAGCACATCGTCATCTGAAGAAAATAAGTAACGGAGCACATCGTCATCTGAAGCAAATAGTTAAGTAACGGAGCACATCGTCATCTGAAGCAAATAAGTAAGGGAGCACATTGTCATCTGAAGCAAATAAGTAACGGAGAACATTGTCATCTGAAGCAAATAAGTAACGGAGCACATCGTCATCTGAAGCAAATAAGTAACGGAGCACATCGTCATCTGAAACAAATAAGTAACGGAGCACATCGTCATCTGAAACAAATAAGTAACGGAGCACATCGTCATCTGAAGCAAATAAGTAACGGTGCACATCGTCATCTGAAGCAAATAAGTAACGGAGCACATCGTCATCTGAAACAAATAAGTAACGGAGCACATTGTCATCTGAAGCAAATAAGTAACGGAGCACATCGTCATCTGAAGCAAATAAGTAACGGTGCACATCGTCATCTGAAGCAAATAAGTAACGGAGCACATCGTCATCTGAAACAAATAAGTAACGGAGCACATTGTCATCTGAAGCAAATAAGTAACGGAGCACATCGTCATCTGAAGCAAATAAGTAACGGAGCACATCGTCATCTGAAACAAATAAGTAACGGAGCACATCGTCATCTGAAACAAATAAGTAACGGAGCACATCGTCATCTGAAGCAAATAAGTAACGGAGCACATCGTCATCTGAAGCAAATAAGTAACGGTGCACATCGTCATCTGAAGCAAATAAGTAACGGAGCACATCGTCATCTGAAACAAATAAGTAACGGAGCACATTGTCATCTGAAGCAAATAAGTAACGGAGCACATCGTCATCTGAAGCAAATAAGTAACGGAGCACATCGTCATCTGAAACAAATAAGTAACGGAGCACATCGTCATCTGAAGCAAATAAGTAACGGAGCACATCGTCATCTGAAGCAAATAAGTAACGGTGCACATCGTCATCTGAAGCAAATAAGTAACGGAGCACATCGTCATCTGAAACAAATAAGTAACGGAGCACATTGTCATCTGAAGCAAATAAGTAACGGAGCACATCGTCATCTGAAGCAAATAAGTAACGGTGCACATCGTCATCTGAAGCAAATAAGTAACGGAGCACATCGTCATCTGAAACAAATAAGTAACGGAGCACATTGTCATCTGAAGCAAATAAGTAACGGAGCACATCGTCATCTGAAGCAAATAAGTAACGGAGCACATCGTCATCTGAAACAAATAAGTAACGGAGCACATTGTCATCTGAAGCAAATAAGTAACGGAGGACATCGTCATCTGAAGCAAATAAGTAACGGAGCACATCGTCATCTGAAACAAATAAGTAACGGAGCACATCGTCATCTGAAGCAAATAAGTAACGGAGCACATCGTCATCTGAAGCAAATAGTTAAGTAACGGAGCACATCGTCATCTGAAGCAAATAAGTAAGGGAGCACATCGTCATCTGAAGAAAATAAGTAACGGAGCACATCGTCATCTGAAGCAAATAGTTAAGTAACGGAGCACATCGTCATCTGAAGCAAATAAGTAAGGGAGCACATTGTCATCTGAAGCAAATAAGTAGCGGAGAACATTGTCATCTGAAGCAAATAAGTAACGGAGCACATTGTCATCTGAAGCAAATAAGTAACGTAGCACATCGTCATCTGAAGAAAATAAGTAACGGAGCACATCGTCATCTGAAGCAAATAAGTAAGGGAGCACATTGTCATCTGAAGCAAATAAGTAACGGAGAACATTGTGATCTGAAGAAAATAACTAACGGAGCACATTGTCATCTGAAGCAAATAAGTAACGTAGCACATCGTCATCTGAAGAAAATAAGTAACGGAGCACATCGTCATCTGAAGCCAATAAGTAACGGAGAACATTGTCATCCGAAGCAAATAAGTAACGGAGCACATCGTTATCTGAAGCAAATAAGTAATGGAGCACATCGTCATCTGAAGAAAATAAGTAACGGAGCACATCGTCATCTGAAGCAAATAGTTAAGTAACGGAGCACATCGTCATCTGAAGCAAATAAGTAAGGGAGCACATTGTCATCTGAAGCAAATAAGTAACGGAGAACATTGTCATCTGAAGCAAATAAGTAACGGAGCACATTGTCATCTGAAGCAAATAAGTAACGGTGCACATCGTCATCTGAAACAAATAAGTAACGGAGCACATTGTCATCTGAAACAAATAACGAACGGAGCACATCGTCATCTGAAGCAAATAAGTAACGGAGCATCGTCATCGAAAGCCATCAAGTAACGGAGCACATTGTCATCTGAAGCAAATAAGTAACGGAGCACATTGTCATCTGAAGCAAATAAGTAACGGAGCACATCGTCATCTGAAACAAATAAGTAACGAAGCACATTGTCATCTGAATCAAATAAGTAACGGAGCACATCGTCATCTGAAACAAATAAGTAACGGAGCACATTGTCATCTGAAACAAATAAGTAACGGAGCACATCGTCATCTGAAGCAAATAAGTAACGGAGCACATCGTCATCTGAAGCAACTAAGTAACAGAGCACATCGTCATCTGAAGCAAATAAGTAACGGATCACATCGTCATCGGAATTCAATAGTTTGATTTTAAGATTGAAAGGTCATCACATCTCAGACAAGTGGTTTTACGTGTTTAAATCAACATATTGCTTTTTGTTAATTAAATATGATATGATCTATTACAGGAGTTGGAAGAAGGGTGTCACCCCATATGTGACCAGTTCCGCGCGTAATATTAAATGATTTAATGTGCCAAAAGTTATAGATAAGTTTATAACTATGGTTGCAACAGTTTTACGCTCGCTACTGCCTTATAAATTAACCCCATGAGCAACACTATTGCTTTATCGGTTGAAGAATGGGGCTTGAAACATACGAATAATTAATGGTCAAATAAGAAGAGACCAAAAATTATAAAGAAGGATAACGGACGATAATGAACAACTTTTTAAAGTAACTTTCCCATTGTTGGCAGAATGGATATAGGGCGAGAATTTTATGAAAGAAAAACCCCCGCCCTCATTTAAAAATTGGAGCACTACAAGCAAACTTTAATGATCCGAAAGAGCCCTTGCTGAACGAAAGGCAAAACAGAGATGACAAAAGTAAAGAGATAATTTGCATTGACAATTTTAGTGATCATCCAAGAGAGTAATAATATCATGTTTATGTTATTTAAGTGTCGTAGAGTGGCCGTGAACAGGGCACGCTAGAGAATCAGGATATAGATCCCAGTGCAAGGGTTAAATAAAAGAAATCGAGTGCGGTTGGCCTAAGTAATCAATTCTTAGAGGTTCTGGAATTAGAGAAACTAATGGTAGAAAAATATATAACTTTACTATATAAAAAGAAAATATTAATAGCACAAGTAAATAAATGACAATAAATAAAATGAGAACCGGGGTACCAAACGGGGGAGGGGGGCAAAGGCTAAAGGCTTGAATACGGCGAGTAAACGGGGCGCTACAAAGTTGAACTTGCAAGATTCTTTCTTCTTTAACCTCGCTGAGAAATAAGCGAGTGAGTACTCTAGTCGTTGAATGAAGTAAAAAACCGAGTGATAGATGCCTGTCCGTGTCTATCGTCTGTCGGCTGGAACTCTGGCCTTAGATACGAGCAAGGCCAGGTAGAGATGATGCGTCGCGTTCGTAGCTGGAAGCCGTTGGGAGGCAAAGCAGGGTGTGCGAGACTATACGTGGCTGCTAACCAAGACAAGGCTGTAGGATACTGATTTCTTAAAGCTTTTTTCGAACTATTTATACTGCCTCGGCGGAAGCGGGTCGCTGGGGACCCACAAAACGGGGACGGGAATCTCACTAGATGTGGCGCGCCAGGTAGGCGGAGGATATACTCGGCGGCCTCACAACTTCGCGCAAAGGTCCTTGGTGCCGTAGGTCTGGCATCGGTCAGACGATGAGAGGGGAAGATAAAGAGAACCCAACCCAGTTTAGCCGACCGCGCGAAGTCTCGATGCTCCCTTGGGGTTGTCTAGCCGTGCAGGTACATTTTTTCAGGTACCACGGGTAGACGTTGGGTCTAGTGGGAAGGTAACCTTCTCTCTGTAACATCTCCTTCCCTCCCAAGATGGAGCTTCCGAAGTAAGTGACATCAGACTAATATAGGGTAATTACAAGGCTAAATTTCCCATAGGGACACGATAACAAACGAGATGGTACCGGGTACTCTGCACAAAAATAAGTCAAATAAAGGGGACTCGGGAAATGCTTGGTATTCCATTACCGGAAACATCAAGAAAAAATAACATTAATAATACAATAAGACAGGCAAAATAGTTATTAATAATCGGGGTCAACATAGTCTCGTTAACCAGGGGGCTTACAAACAAGAATATTAAAAACAAAAATTCCCACAATACAAAAAAGGTACATACTAACAGGGTAACTCATCAAAAAACTATATACACAATAATATAAACAAATAATAGCACATATTCTTATAAGGCATTACACAAAACTACAAGAATTATTGTGGAATATATACAAATGTAATCCAATTATTCTTCAACGGCACGGCATCGGTAAACCGGGGGGCAAAATCTACTAAAGTTAATACGTGACTGTGTCATTCACTCGACGGGGGTATATCGGACCAATGTGATGAATTGTGACACGGGAAAACGGCTCTAAGATTAGGGGTTCACTCTGCAACGGTGCGGGCTTAACTTTATATTTGGCAGCAGTCTTTGGGCAGATGTCGCAAGGCCTGCAGTAGCAAATTATTTCTTCATTGGCGCCTGGCGAATAAAAATATTTGAAGATATTCTAGTTGGTCTTCGGGTGGCTAAAATAGCCTGAAAATAGGCTGTCATGGGTATTGGTTAAAATGTGACCAAGGTGAGAGCGTGGGATACACAATACTCGCGTCGGAGGTTTACCATTTTCTAAGCATGCACGGTAAAGTAAGCCGTCCGTAACTTGGTAGAAGATCAGTTTCTCTCCTCGGGTAGCTTCTTGCTCTTTTGACTGCGCCTTAGTCCACAGGGTTCGAAGGAAATCCGGAATTCTTTCGGTTGCTTTCGAAGTCTTCAGTAATGACCTGCTTGAATTCTGAAGAACGTGAGGTTTCTGGGGGCGAGGGCATCTGCGAATCTTTTACCACTTGCTAACGGGTAACTACGGGCTGGGCTACGGAATTGGGGGAGACCCGTAGGCACTGGCCAATGACGACGGAGCAGAATTTAATAGGGGCTGCTACTACTTCTGTCCAGCCAGTGAAGTATGCACAATTAATGTAGCACTTGACTATGGGGAACCGATTGGCGCCCCCCAAGTAGTCGTGTACAACGGCGAATTTATTATGGTCCGGGGATAATGGGGGAAGCAGCTTGTCCGACACCACTATGCAGGTGCACCCGGTATCTCTCAAAAGAGTGGAGACACGGCAGCCATAAATCGTTCCGATTTCGACATTAAGGCATCCGGGGGAATTCTTATTAAACAAGAAGTTTACCTGGTAGCCGCTTGGACTTGAGGTGCTCGCGGGAGGAGAAGATTCTGATGGTGTTGACGAAGACGCAGAAGTGGCACAGATCTGGTGTACCTGGTGAGGAGAGTTATTCCTGAACTGAGAGTTCTGGGGGAAGTTCGTTTTCACGTGACTCTCTACACCACAGGAAAAACAAATGATGGGTCTCCTGGGGAAAGATGACGTAGGGGGGGCCTGAAGAGAACGGTTTTACATCCCGGTGTTTGGATGAAAAGAGGATTTCGGCTTCGACGGCCCAGTTACCCTGGCAAACTTGTTTCCATTTTGCGGGAATAATTTACCCTTGTTAGGCTTAGGTTTGGGAGAAAGGTGGGTCGTTTGCTTCTCTTCTTTCGGATAAAGGATGTGGCTTGCTGAATAAATGTTAGCATTTTGTGTGCACTCCTTGAATGTAAGGCATCGCGGATCTTTTACGAAAGATCTTACTTCAGCTGGAAGTGCAGCCAACAACTGGTCTCTGAGGAAGAAGTCAACGAGGGCGTCGTAGTCATGCGGGATTTTAGAAGCATCGGGCCAAAGGCTGAGGTAACGCTGGAGGGTGTATACAAACTGACGGTATGTTTGGCCTGGCTGAAGGCGGGCATGTCTGAATTTGGATCGGTAAAAGTCTGGGGTCATGTTATATGCCACCAGAAATTCCGATTTTAAGGACGAATAATCTAGTGTTGCTTACGAGGGGAGTGATATGCATATATCTCGGAGTTGGGAATTTAGCAAGGGCAACAATTGAGCCACTTCTAAATGATTGATTTCGAAGATTTGCTCGAAGTGGATTAAGAAAGCTCCGAAATCCTTCCTTTCCTGGAAAACCGGAAGCTTAACAGACGCGGTAGGGGGGAGCTTCAGACCTCGAGCTGATGGACAGCGTCTCGTTCCTAGTCCTACTCAGTTCAAGTTCATGAAGACGGATTCTTTCCCTTTCTTCTCGTTCTTCTCTTCTTTATTATCGTCCTTCTCTTTTTCTCCTTTCTTCTTGTTCCTTCTCTTCTCTTTCTCTTCTTTTCTTCTCGTTCCTTCTCTTCTCCTTCTTTTTCTCGTCCTGTCTGTTCTCTTTCTTTTTCTCGTTTCTTCTCTTTTCTTTCTTTTTCTCTTGATCTTCTCTCTTCTCTTTCAGTCCTTTCCTCTTGTTGAAAATAAGTTAAGAGGTCCTTGCTGCCGAGCCCAGGCGACTCTCCTTGCAACTTGAACATGTTAAATAATGAGGACATTTTATCGCGTTCGACCAGCTTTCAAGAAAACCATCACAAAAAAGAGGGGAACTATTTGACGCACAGGAGAAGTGTTGATAGGCTTTGGCAGACCTATGAATCTTAACCTAAAAAAAACAGCGATAATTATTTCGCACGGAATGAATTCTTAATTATACTTGAAATATTTATTCCGGGATTTTATCGAGAGCCTGTATTGCCCAATACGCACAAAGAAAACGACAACACAAAAAAAATAAGATTAACTCCTTTAAAATACGGCAGACAAAAGGGAAAATGGGAAATGGGTAAAGTCTTTTCTACAGTTTCTAAAACCAGAACCTTTAATAGTCAAGAATAACACCCAATAGAATTTTTCAAAGGTCTAAAAGAAATAAAATCAGATACAGCGGATGACTCTAAAAACAGGACACCAGAATATAATATAGATCTCGTAGGGTGACCGTGAAGAGGGCACACCAGAAAATCGGGATACAGATCCCAGTGCGAGAGTTAAATAAACAAAGTCGAGTGTGGTTAGGCTAAGTAATCAATTCTTAGAGGTTCTGGTATTAGAAAAATTAATGGTAGAAAAATATATAACTTTGCTATATACAAAAAAATATTAATAGCACAAGTAAATAAATGACAATAAATAAAATGAGACCCGGGGTACTAAACGGGGGTGAATACAAATGACTCGACGGGTACGAGAGTCCGAGAGAGGATGCACCGTGATTGCTTCTAGAGAAAATGGGAGATTGTAATTATCGGGGAGACTCGCATAAAGCCTAATTGACTAGAGGCTTGATACGGCGAGTAAACGGGGAACTGCAAAATTGAACTTGCAAGATTCCTTCTTCTTTAACCTCGCTGAGAAATGAGCGAGTGAGTACGCCAGTCATTGAACGAAGTCGATAACCGAGTGATAGATGCCTGTCCGTGTCTATCATCTGTTGGCGAGAACCCTTGGTCTAGATACGAGCAAGGCCAGGTAGAACTGACGCGTCGCGTTTGAAGCTGGAAACCGTTGGGAGGAGGGGCCGGGCGTACGAGACTGTACGTGGCTGCTAACCAAGACGGGGGTGTAGGGTACCGATTTCCCAAAGCTTTTCTCGAACTATTTATTCTGCCTCGGCGAAAGCGTGTCGCCGGGGAGCCCAAAAAGGAGGACGCGGATCTCATCAGACTTGGTGCGCCAGGGGAGGGGGAAAGTCTCAGTGGTATCACAGCTTTGCGCAAAGGTCCTTGGGGCCGTAGATCTGGCGTTAGTAGGACAATGAGACTGGAAGATAAAGAGAACCCAACACGGGTCAGCCAACTGCGCTAGGTCTCGATGATCCCTTGGGGCTTCTAGCCGTGCAGGTGCATCTTCCCCAGGCGCCATGGATAGACGTTGGGTTCTAAGGAGTGGAGGTAACTTCTCTCTCTGACATTAAGGTTTATCACCGTTGTTTGAACCATACTTGAAGTAATATGACTCTAAACAAAATTGTGTATATTGTGGAGTGGAGTTAAAGGTTGTCGTGCCAATTGAGGCAACATAAAAACAACTTTTATGGGAAGTTATTTGAAATACGGAAAAAAAATCCTCACGGATCGTTTATTTCAGCTAAATTTCTCTGATAATTTCATTTTTCTTTACTCGTTTTAAGGGGCCAGTAGCTATTTCCTGCTGGTAAAGATTAAAATTAAAAATCTATTAAAGAAATAACTTCGATAAAACCATCGAATATACAAAAAATCAAAAACAAAAAATCCATGCATAAATTTTAATAAAATTTCTGGACTTCGCCATTTGTAATTTTTTTTTTATTCCAAAACCTTTTATACTCATATTCATTCTTTCTGAACTTCGTCATTTTGTTTTAAAATCTCTCTTACGATAAATTAATGTCAAAACTCTTGAGCATGACTATGTATATCTATATCCAGAAATTTGCTTTTGGTCAATTTGTGCATACAAACTATATTTGAAAACGCACAAAATCCATAAAATTTCCCCTAGTTAAAATATAGTGTAAAGGATTATTGAATCAGAGGGAATAATAACATCAGTGAGGCAGTGTAGGAACAGTGTGGTATAGGAGTTCATTAACAAACAAACAATTTATTGGCACCTACAGGGAGCCATAAGAGCTCATACATGGTAGGCCACATTAGGAATAAGGCTAAATTATGTGGAACGCCCTCTAATAATTGTAAGCTAATTAACTTTATTTTCTTTTAAGTATTGAGCAAATTTCGTCTTCATAAATTATGTTTGGGGCACTGACTAGTTATTGTGGTAGATTGTTCCAGACTTGAACAATGCGGTTGCTGAAGGCAAATTTTCCCATTGATGTTTTGAATTTCCACTTCTTCATCTTCTTGCCGTGGCCTCGCGTCGCTGACACGCCTGTCAGATTAAAAAGATTTTCTGCAGTATCGGGCATATTTATGAATAATATATGTTTTTATTTGTTCACTCCTTTTCCTTCTATGTTCCAGGGAAAATAGATTGAGTTTTTTAAGCCTATCACTGTAGCTAAGATGTTTAATTCCCTTTATAATTTTCGTGTAGCAACGCTGTACTTGTTCAATTATATTTACATCTCTAGTTAATCGTGAAGACCAGAAGGGAGCAACATAATCTAATATACATAGGTCTAACTAATGACGTGTATAGTTTTAACATCGTCTCTGAATTACGCGTTGAGACGGATTGCCTGATAAATGATGCAACTTTTGTTGCTTTATTTCTAATTGCAACGCATTTGACTGGATAAATTTAATTTATTATCTACTTTAACTCCTAGATCGACATGCTCTTTTACTTCTATAATCTTGGTGTCTTGGAGATAATATTTAAATTTAGGATTATTTTTTCCGAAGTGTAAAACGCCGTATTTGGAAGCATTAAGCTTCATGCCAGATTCGTCGCACCATTTAGTTAAAATCTTCTGCCCAAGTTTAGTATGGTCCGCGACTGAATTTACTTGGCAATTCATTCAAGAGCCCTAAGGTGTTTACGGAAACTATAAAGAGTAGGGGTCCCAAAACAGAGCCTTGAGGAACTCCATTAGTTATCGGCAGCCAATCGGATGTCACCCCATTTAAAATTACCCTGCATACGATATTTCAACTAATTTTTAATCCAAGTTATCGTTTTCTCATGGATACGAGGGGTGGTCAATAAGTTTTGCAATTCGGATATAAAGAAACGAGATATGAGGAAAAGTGTTTTATTATTTTTCAATATGACTACCCTCGACTTCAATGCACTTGCGCCACTTGTCCCTGAGGCTTCGAATTCTCGACAACCAGAAATCTCCCGACTGCTGTTCAATCCACTCCTGGACGGCGAGCTGGACATCTTCATCGTCCCCAAACCGGCGTCCACGCAGTGCAGTCTTGAGCTGGCGAAATAAAAAGTAGTCGCTAGGGGCCAGATCTGGACTGTAGGGGGGATGGTTGAACTCTTCGAATCCGCACTCGCGCAGGGGAGCTTGTGCAACTCTGGCCTTGTGGACAGGGGCATTGTCGTGGAGGAGCAGGACACCGCGTGTCAACTTGCCACGCCACTTCTGACGGATGCACTTCTTCAACCCAGCCAGTTCCTCGGCGTAATATTCGCCTGTGATGATCTTTCCACGAGGCACATGGTCCAACATCAACACTTCCTCAAAATCCCAGAAGATGGTGGCCATGATCTTCCCGGCTGAGGCTTAGGTCCGGAACTTGATGGGGATCGGAGAGCCCCTGTGCTTCCAGGCCATGCTTTCGAGCTTGGTCTCGGGATCCCAGTGGTGGACCCACGTTTCATCAGCTGTCACTATGCGTGAGTCGATTCCCGCCGGGGCTTGGTTGTACAGGAGCAGCAGCTCCTCGGAACTTTAACGACGTTGAAGTGGATCATGGGGCGTGAGGTTTTGTGAAGTTTCTAGGGACCAAGCGGGCAGAGACTTTGG
Source organism: Ceratothoa steindachneri (assembly GCA_963969495.1). Taxonomy (NCBI): domain Eukaryota; kingdom Metazoa; phylum Arthropoda; class Malacostraca; order Isopoda; family Cymothoidae; genus Ceratothoa; species Ceratothoa steindachneri. The sequence continues at coordinate 59,121,021 of OZ018339.1, read as the reverse complement.
TCATAGCCAAATTGTTGTGGATGATGTTGATAACACTTCCATGTAATATTCCAAGTTTTCGCTCGATTTCTTCGACCTTCACCGGTCGATTTTCGAGGATCATCCTCTCTACACGGGCCATATTGTCCTCGTTGGTCACGTCTGACGGGTGTCCTGGACGGGGTCATCTTCAAGGGACTCACGACCTAGCGGAGCTCCCTATTCCAGTGAGCAATGGTTGCATAAAAAGAGGCGGTGTCGGTGTAAACTGCAACCATGTGTTCATGGATCTCTTTTGCATTCTTGCCTTCCTTGGTCAAAAGTTTGATCACTGCGCGGTGCTCAACCTTCTCCACTGTTGAAAAGTTTGTGACTGACGATCTGCGATCAGCTACGGCTTCTTAAATAGACGAGGCAGGAGCGTGCGACTGCAGGTCCTGACTTGTCATAACTTGTCTTAACACCCCCACAAAGAGCCATCCCCCTTCCTCTGTTTTGCCCTATCGATTCACAAAACCTATTGACCGCCCCTCGTATGCATAGCTTTTAGCTTTGAAAGGAGGATACTGAACGGGAAGTTTTTCAACGGCTTTAGAAAAATCTAGATACACCACATCGTAACTAGAACCTGAATCGACAGCTTTTGCTACATGCTCATAAAATGTGATCAGACTTTATTTCCAAGACCTCCCTTTCCTGAAACCATGCGGACTATGTACGAAGAGTTGATTGCTCTCCAGCTGATTGCGTAATTTTAAATCAATAATTGAATCCATTAATTTACATAAAAGTGAAGTTAAGCTTACTGGCCGATAGTTATCCTTTTCCTCTCGTCTACCTTTTTTTGAATATGGGGGCAACAGTGGCCAGTTTCCAATCCCTAGGAACAAAACTTGCCTGCAGACAGTAATTAAACAGAAAAGCGAGTAAAGCGGAAATTTAGTTTTTAACTTCCTTAATACTTCGCGCCTACATTTCATCAACCACACTAGCTTTATCAGATCTTAATTGATTAATTGCATTCTTTACATCATCTGCCGTAACTATTATTTCATTCATTTTTGGAATGTTACTATTTATGTTTTTTAGGCTTTCCTCATTTAAATTCGGAATATCCTTGTTAAAAACTGAAGCAAAATAATTATTTAAGATATTCGCCTTTTCGAGGTCATTTTAAACTACTCTGTTGTTTTGTTTAAGTACCTGAACTGACTCTTTGTTTTTTGTTCTATAGTACCTGTAGAATGCTTTCGGATTATCACGTGACCTCTCCGCTAATCTATTTTCGTACCTGCATTTAACAGCGTTCATTTCTCTTTTTATCTGCCTTTGTAGGTCGATAAACTTTTGCCCTAATGACTGTTTCGCGGTATCGGAAGGACCGAGTGATGGTGTTCGTACGTATAGGCTAGTTACGTACTTCAAAACTTCGTGATTAAGTTTTATCTCTAAGAGTGCTATATTGATTAGGATTATATTAATATTATTACTTTAATCTTTGAGGGTTCCTTGTGCCTTGCTCATCGTTTTGAGGATTGAATAAAAAAATGTTTCTAAGAAAACTAGACCTTTAACTAAAAACATGAACCAAGATTGAAATTTAACACACAAACTACACAGAAAGGAATTAATCAAATTTAAGTGAGGCTTACTAAATTACACAATTGAGTTTACAGTAATGGTTGACATACAACTCACTTTAATATTAAATCCAAACTGACCTTCAACGAGACAGATACCGGGGTTTAAATACCTTTCGAGATTCCACGAAATCGGGTTTGAGTCTGACCTTGGACTCAATTGTTATGTTACCTCAAAAATGTTCTTTCAGGGTCGACGCGTGGATCGGCATTTCTAGATGTGTTCAGAATTGGTATATGCTTTAAAGCCACAGAGGAATTCAGAGCGTGTGGCAGATGGGGTTACGCACGTCTTCTGGGGGAAATGATCTCACCACGGGACAGGGAAAGAATGTTTCTTCTAATCTTCGGGTTACTCTGGGAATAATTCGCACTGGCGAGAGATGAGCCAAAGCGTGAATCCTTTGACTCAGGGGAGTGCTTGAGGAAATTCACTTTATGATATTCCTCAAGGGCGAGGACTATCTCTGTGTTTTGGGATACACCAAGATAGAGGCTTTCTCTGACGAGAGTTAGTTAAACTTGCTTCTTAAATCAAGTTAACTTAAAGTTCGGTGTGACCACCAGGAACTGGTTCGAGGATGAGCTTCTTCTAAGTCCCTCTTGCTGGTTTGACGGTCACTTTGCAGGTCCTCGCTGTCTAGATATTTCTAATGATCTACCTCTGACAGGCTTCTAAATTCGGTGTGACTACCAGGAACTGGCTCAGGATGAGCTTCTTCTAAGTCCCTTTTGTTGGTATCCGGGCCTCTTGCCGTCTTAGTTGTCTCGATGACTAACGTAATCTACCTCGTTTTTCCAAAGTTAATTGATTTTTATACTTCGCCACCCCACTGGGGGTAGGGGATGGATGGGGTGTGTGTGGACAGGCTGCATTAAGTCTCCTCCTCTAACGGTTTTTCTCAGAGTGTCTTTCAGCTCGCCATAAAGGGAGCCTTCAGGCTTTAGGACGACGCTCCTCTAATTTCGCATATGCGGTGAAATTGAATATCAACTCCTATGGGAAATCTTGCTGTTTTAACCCATGTTAGGCTCACTGGGGTCCGACATGCGATGGTTAATGCATTATGTGGTCTTGGGAGGCCTTTTGGGTGCTCCTCGAGGTGAGGGGAGAGAGAGGGAGGGAGGTTAAGTGGTCGGGCTACGCCGCCACCAATGCCAGGACGTTGTGGTTAAGGACCAGTGGCTCAGTTGTGAGGGTAAGGTATAGATTCCCCTTCAGACTGGTTGCCTTTTAGCTGCTTATAAAGTGGCCGTTTCCATCCTATCAGAGTCTTAAGATATTGGTTAATCCAAGTGTGATAGAACGGTCTGAGGCCGCCAAATTTCAACCGCTATCACATGTTGTTTAGAAACACGTTGCTCCCCACGTGCATCTTCGCGTCGAAGCAGGGCGCCCTATCGCCACCTGAGTCAATATTTAACCAAGGAGTTCATCCCCTCCCCCCTCCGTTTCGCCCCATGCGCTGATCTCGCCAGATTGAGTTAGGCTTATGGGCAGATAAGGTATGTTCTCAGGCGCGGCTGGGCATTCCCTTGAAGCCCCCACTCCATTGTCCCCTCCGCCAAGGGGATGGCTTCAACTACATATACATCAAAATTTTCCAATTAGAGCAGATCAGATCCAGATTATCTTCGCGAGACATCACGCCGATTCGGTCTCACCCTGTGCACCAGGGGCCCTCTACCTCGAGATCCACTATTTTGTCCGGAAGAGGACAATATTCCTTGAGTGCCAAGGTTCGAGCCTTCAAGACGCCAAGTCCACAAGCCCCCCCCCCCTGTTGTTCAGAAAGAGAACAACGTTAGAACAGCCATTGTTCTTTGAGCCCGTTGACAAGAAACGGTTCTCACCCTCTCCCCCCCCCCTGTTGTTCAGAAAGAGAACAACGTTAGAAAAGCCATTGTTCTTTGAGCCTGTAGACAAGAGACGGTTCTCACACCCCTGATGTTCAGAAGAGAACAACATTAGAACATCCATTGTTCTTCAAACCCGTTCGTCAAGAAACGGTTCTCATTCCCAAGACGTCACGTCAGGATAATTTAATCCCCCTTCCTTCGGCTGGAACTCGCCAGTCGACCAAAGATTCCTTCGCGTCGCCTTCCTCTGCACAACAACTTGTAATTACGTAAGCTGAGCATTACCTTTGAGTATTTAACCTTTCGTCAACCCTACCCTGTGCTTTAAATGGTTTAGCGAACCATCTCATCCCTTTAATTTTTATTTGTTTACCTTTTTAAATCTCTCCCAAATCTTAATCCTCGGATTAGCCAGATATTCCCACGACCCTTTCCATTCTCTGTTTATGTAAACATTTTCCATTTTGTGTGTTGTTGATAGTTTAATTAATAAAACTCTATTTTATTAATGATAGCCATATTATTATCCTTGAGCTCAGTTCCACCTCTTAAGCATATTGAAGATAAATAATATCGGTCAACCAGATAACCACGCACTCGAAATATAATTGAATTGTTCCCTCAACGAATAGTTATATATGGTATATCGTCGAGAGTCCATTCTACGACACCAAGGTTTGTCCTTTGTATATCTTAAACCGGTTTTATGAGGAATATGTATATCTAGTGTGAAGACCCTTTATGCGATCAATGACGAGGCTGTAAGCTGAAGCAGGTGTTTTGTTATTGAATTCTCTATGCCAATCTCATTCCTTTAATTCATCTCTAATCACTTTGAAGTAGGCTAATTTATATACAGGTACATTTTGTGCTCTCCTCTGATTAATGAAATTATATTTGATGTTAAATACCAATGAGTTGTGATCCGAATTTCCAAGTGGTTCCTGAACTTCAAGCCTATCAATTAAGGTTTTCTTGTTACTTAAAATTAAATCGAGTTCATTATGATAAGATCCCATAGATGTAACCTATGATCAAAATTAAATACAGATTATCAAGTTTAGCAAAGTTGAGATAGAAAATAGAATGTACAAAAAATGAAAGTGAGAGAGGTAAACAGCATATGTTTAAATATTAATATTTTCAAAATGGCTGGTGAAGTCACCAGGTTGGCTGCCTGTGAGACAGCCATGTGATCTACGAGTGTGAATGAATAGCTTAAAGACGCGTTTCTCTTATAAAGACAAAACTCCCGATTTTGGTTATATAACTTAACCTAACCTTAACCAAAAAATAAATGTAAAGGTCCGATTTAACCTGATTTAGCGAAAATGAACAGTAAAGTAACAGATTTTTTTTTTATTGTTTTAAAGGATAGAAATTTCTTATGTTTTTATAAATTTTCTGAACCAAGTCGAAGCGAAGCAACTTCGCAGAATATTTTTATGGAGTCACAGTGGCCAGTCGACCTTTCTGGCTGGTGACGTCACGGCCATTTTAGCTTTGGGTCCCCTAAACAAAAGAGCGCTCTGTATTCTTTACTTTATTCCCCAAATTTCAATAATATGCATGTAGAGATAAATATCTTTAATAGTAAAGAATATTTAGGTAATATGTTGTCCAGATAATAATTATAATGGGGTAAATAGAATATATTAGGAAGGTACATTACAAATGATAAATGGAAGAGGCATAGATGGGAGAAGAAGAACAAAATATACATATTAGAGAATTAGTTTAAGCTGGAACTAAAGTAGTCGCATTAACAGATAAGAGAGTAACACAAAGCAACTTAAGCAGGGTCAAGGTCATGATCCCATGATACGCTACAAAAGACCGACAATAAAGCCACTTAGTCAAAGTCTAGTCCGTGTTACGCTACATAAAACAGCAACACGATGACATTTTGTCAAAATCTAGTCTGTGTTACGCTACGTAATATAGCTTCCCAAAGCTATTTAGGATTTCATTAACGTGGTGGCAAAACTTTGACTGCCTTCTCTTCGGCACCTTTTTAGTGTGTAAAATGCACCCCCCACCTTCCCGTCCTGGAGATCTCACTAGAGTAGTGCCTACAGGTTTTGGAATTCTGATGTCAAGGTGGGGTTAAATTCAAGCGTGTACAGACACAAAACTTTCAGCTTTGATTGAGGTGGGTGCCCATTGGGCGAATACGCTGATCATCTCCCATATAAAGGTATCCCCACACGATCATCATGCACATAGTAGCAAATCACGACATTGATATCATGCTCCTTCCCGTCTTCAAAGGACAACCTGCCCCCCCCCCCTCTCTCTCTCTCTCTCTCTCTCTCCATCTTTCGAAGCTTTGCCTATGGTACTTTAGAGTGGCCTATGGGACACTCATCTCCATCATATTCCCCTGACAAGGAACGGGTGCCTCACCCAAAGAGAGTCGCGAATGATTTCACCATGCGAACACCTTCCCACTCCAACGACGATTTACCCCTAGTGATGGTCATTCTGATCTTTGTATCCATTTCATTATACATATGTCCTTTAGCTAAACATTAAATTTTCTTAACAAAAAATTCACATTTTATAACATAAAAAGGAAAATATGCATTTTGTGAGTTTAAATTCAATATTGTGCTCGTATGTTTATAAAATAAACAGCAAAACATTATTTCAATTTATTTTCCTCCAACGCAAGTTTTTGTGTTTGGGAGTCAGTCGGTTTATTGCTCCGCCATTCATTCTGTTGTCAGTCCAATTTCCTCAGATTTTCGCGATTCCACGACACATTCCCTAACTCCCTTCATCTTTCTCACCCCTTATATCTCATTAATCTGCCTCCACTCCACCCCCACCCTGTCGCTGTTCATCTCTATTAATTCTTCGTTTCAAAAATCCGATGATTAACTAACTTCAAGCCTGCCGAGAGAAGAGCCAAATGACGCTACAGATTTCCTTGAACATGGACGTCGGCCTCGTTGCAAGGGCGAAAGAGATTCGAATAGATTCTTGATAATAGTTGATACGAGAATTAGGTACATGGCCGCCATTCCGCAGGGATAATATTTCTTCTTGGTTAGCGTAATGTTTTTAAGGGCCACAGTGAAAGAAAGGTCATGAGGGGATTTTTGTACCGCAGACAAGCCTCCTCCGTGATTTATTTCGCTAAAGTCAGAGATGAATGATGCTTTGTATTCTTATAGGAAAAGGGGGGTGAGGGGATCCATGACCTCATCATTGGGTATGGGGAGCATTGTCAGGAAATTTGCACTCCTTCATAATCTTTATCCTCCCAAATATTTTCTTTTTGCACCTTCATCCTATTCTAAGCTCTTTTAATAAGTAATGAATATTTTCCATTTCACGAAGAAAAGCGAAGGAAGAAAAATGAAAATAAAGAAGAAAATATAAATAAAAAACGGCAATAATGAAAAAATCGTGTAATAAAAAATCTTAACATTTCCTTTGTTAGCTTGCCAGTATTTTAAGTAGTATTGGGGTACTATAAATGTGCCCATCTACCCTCCCCCTTCGCCATGTCACACTAAAACATAAAAAAAAAATCGAGAAAGAACTACAAATACTTGTAAATCTCACTTTCATACACGTGGAATACAGAGAAGCTGGTGCTGATCTCGAATTCAAGAAGCGCACCTGCGCCTCTAGCTTCCCTTTAACACACATTCCGCAACATTGGGTAAAATGATCAATAAATTCCTTTCCGCGGATCCGAAACGACAAGGGAACAGAGAGCCAAAATGTCAGAGACGCCTCGGTGGGTGGTACCTTATGAGCAACCGGCCCCGATCTCGAATCAGAGTTCTATTTTCTACTTTGGGGAGTTGCGTTCAAAGAAGGATGTCTCGTCCTCCTGAATAATACGCGAAGGATTCGGCCTTTGAATCCATTGTGCGTTAACGTCTTGCCGGATGGCTTGCCTGAGTGCACATGAAAAATGACCATTCGAAGCCCACCCCATTCGGAGAGATTTCGCCTGATAAATTCTGAATGAGGGATGAGTTATCAAGGAATAAATTGAAGGAAGGTACAGATTGCTTACCAGATAAGATAAAAGTCTGTGTCCATTGCATCTTCTATCATTTATGCTCAAGTGAGCTTCCAGGAAGGTGGCGTGAAGGTCTGGTGTGAATCCTACTCCACGCAGGGGTAGCGTTGCTAAGACTCGTTGCCTTCCAATGTATATTAGTTGTAGTATTTTTAAAAGTATACAGTTTTTATGTTACCAATCTTCAGAAGGGGCTTGAGTTTTTATGGGGGAAGGGGGTCCATAGATGGAAAACAACGAGGATATTTTTACGGAATAAGATCTTTAAAGAGAAACTAGGGATGTTAGTGGTAGTGAAAATGTAGGAGAGATTCATGGGCCAAGTATAAAACCAGAGAGAAAAAGTACTCTTGGCATTAAATGGGGTGCACAGCTCTCCTCAACCCGCCCCCGAATAGACTTGAATGGACTCGCCGTTTTCATTTTTTTTTTACTTGATTTTGAACCATACCCTCACCGCCACATTGGTTAGGAGAAAATAATTTCAAGATACTTCACATTATTGTAGCCTTATTAGCATTATTTTACATTATTCTATCGTTCTCTTCTCCTTACAATCAATCATTTTCTCCCTTTTCTCTCCTGGTTCCATCCTCCTCTAGACGTACTTTTGTGTTACTGAGAATTTTCTTGGTTTTTAACCAATTGGGGCTGATTACTAGTTCAACTCAAGCTAGAAGGCGAAAACGACTTCAGGTATAAGCTAGCTTCTGGTATCCTAGTATATCTCTAATTCGAGTATTATAATAAGTAGAAAATCATCCATTTTCATATTCCCGAGTGGCGAATTTGAGTATTTATCGTTTAGGGAAGATATATAATTATGAACGGAGAAGAGGTGGGTTCCTGATATGTATTTTGAATGATATCATCGATGTAGTTTTAAGAAAAAAATAAATAATAGAAGTTAAATGAAAATATAAAAAATATATATCTAACTACATCTGAGGATTGTAAAATGCTTAAACTAAGGTTTGTAAATGTCTCCAACTAATGCTTGTCAAATCTTCTAACTTGGGTCTCTGTAAAATGTGACAACTGAGTTTTGCAAAAGTCCCCAATTGAGGCATGTAAATCTTCCAAATGAGGCTTGTATAATGTTCCTACTGAGGTTTCTAAAAATCCCTTACTGTAACTTTTAATTTGCTCTAACTATGATTTGTATAATCGTCCAACTAGCTTCGACTTGTAACTCAACTGGGGAAATTGGTATAAAATTGGAACCATGCCATATATAAAGTAGAATAAGAAGGTGGGGGAGGGGGGGATTTAGAAAGAGTGAGGGAAATATTGTAAGAGATCCCTGAAGAGGATCCTTGAAACCCACTCACTTTTTTCACCTGTCTTCGTTCAATTCTCGTGACGTCTTAGGCAATATTTCTTGCTTATATTTGGGGTTTATTGTCCACGGGAGACAAAATTTAGGCTCTTCTTTTATATGTGGATGATCTCGTGGAAAAGGGGTTGGAATTCCAAGACTGGACTCAAGTTTTTAACCTGGCGAGAGCTACGCACTAGAAATGATTCAGGGCTTGTAGGCAGCTTTCGCCAATCGCGGGGGAAGCCCGGTTGACTACACGGACGCAGGAATTTCCAATCATTCATCATCGCTCACATAGCCGCTTCTTTCCTTCGTGCACACAACACATCACTCGAGCGTCTACAGAGCCCAGCGAAGTGGTTTCAAGCCGAACTCCCTTGAAGTGGAAGGAACGATTGGTTCTCCCTTGATCTACGAAGGTTTTATAATGGCTGGTCAGTGGTTGTCATAGGGATTTTTATGATGTTTTATTATCCGGTTGAGGAACGTAGCCAATGAAAAGTGACGGATAACTTTACAAATTAACTATTTAGTTAATATCATTTTTTTATACTCTTAATTTTCTTACTCTCTTAAGTATGCATTCAAGTCCACATATTTAAAATAATTTCGTGCAAATAGAAATTAAAATGAAACATTTTATTGCTTACTTTTAAAAAATGACGTTCAGTTCATATATATATATATATATATAATATTGAGGATAAATCCCAGAGCCACGAGAAACGGATGTAGCATCTATTAATTTTTCACTACGTTTCGAAAACTACAAGTTTTCATCTTCAGGCTAGAATAAGTTTACAAAGTTAATATGCATAAAGAAAACTTGAAAAGGCCAACAAGACATTATTTTACAGGTGACCAATTACAGAATATCAGTAGAAAGTACTACAAGTTACATTAAATATGACTTGGCAACAGTTAAATTTGCTTTAAGACCGACTCAAAAATTAGTTCATAAATTTAAAGATTATTGCAGAAATTAATTACAAACTAAGAGAAATTGACTTGGCATTATTTAAAGATAATAAATTTAAACTTTTTTCTTTTTTTTATTATTATTAAATTTTGTAAAGACTAACAGTTAAAAACATTTAATATAAAAACGGAAAATTTGGGTACTTACTAAAGCGGATCCATCCTAGAGAGTGAATGGTAGGTTTAACAAAGGGGCTAGTATATATATAGGTTACATTGACGGTTGGTTTATTAAAAGGCAAACCAACTAACAAACTGTAGTTAAAATTAGTTTATTAATAATGATATTGCACTTAAATCTTCATTGAGTGTAGGTTTGTAGTGTTTTATATATAGAGATTCGAGGGTTCTTAGGCAATGTTTGTTGTTGTTAAAGGCTAATACTTTAAAATTCTCAATAGAAATGTTAGTTTTACAGCTTATGGTGTGTTCCCTAATAGATGACTTTTCCTTTCTATTTAATATTTTGCTTGTACGCCAACTAATCCCCATATGAGCAGAGAACCTAGCTCCAAGAGACCTAACAGTGCTACCAATGTAAGAGGCTCCAGTACAACTGGGACATTTAAATAAATAGACATTATCACTGCGGAACTCCAAAGAGATAGGATCTTTACTGTTAAAGAAACTTCCTATCGATAGTTTCTTTAACAGTAAAGATCCTATCTCTTTGGAGTTCCGCAGTGATAATGTCTATTTATTTAAATGTCCCAGTTGTACTGGAGCCTCTTACATTGGTAGCACTGTTAGGTCTCTTGGAGCTAGGTTCTCTGCTCATATGGGGATTAGTTGGCGTACAAGCAAAATATTAAATAGAAAGGAAAAGTCATCTATTAGGGAACACACCATAAGCTGTAAAACTAACATTTCTATTGAGAATTTTAAAGTATTAGCCTTTAACAACAACAAACATTGCCTAAGAACCCTCGAATCTCTATATATAAAACACTACAAACCTACACTCAATGAAGATTTAAGTGCAATATCATTATTAATAAACTAATTTTAACTACAGTTAAAATATACTAGCCCCTTTGTTAAACCTACCATTCACTCTCTAGGATGGATCCGCTTTAGTAAGTACCCAAATTTTCCGTTTTTATATTAAATGTTTTTAACTGTTAGTCTTTACAAAATTTAATAATAATAATAAAAAAAAAAAAGTTTAAATTTATTATCTTTAAATAATGCCAAGTCAATTTCTCTTAGTTTGTAATTAATTTCTGCAATAATCTTTAAATTTATGAACTAATTTTTGAGTCGGTCTTAAAGCAAATTTAACTGTTGCCAAGTCATATTTAATGTAACTTGTAGTACTTTCTACTGATATTCTGTAATTGGTCACCTGTAAAATAATGTCTTGTTGGCCTTTTCAAGTTTTCTTTATGCATATTAACTTTGTAAACTTATTCTAGCCTGAAGATGAAAACTTGTAGTTTTCGAAACGTAGTGAAAAATTAAAAGATGCTACATCCGTTTCTCGTGGCTCTGGGATTTATCCTCAATATTAAATGCAGGCTTCACGGCCGAGCTCCATATGGATATATATATATATATATATATATATATATATATATATATATATATATATATATATATATATATATATATGTGCAACCTTCGAATGCTTGCCAAAATATGCCGAAATCTTTTCTTCGACCTTGTGATAATAACGTCATGTTCAGGATGCGAAAATCAGAGCCCAACTGCCATTACGTCACTCTTCTCTGACGACTCGAAAATTCTGCACCGAATTTTGATCGCACGCCTTCTTCATTTCTAGCAAGAATTTTTTGCGTCTCTTTTGGGTTCTATTCTTATTTTTTATACTAATTTCGTAAGTAAAATGATTTCTTATGTCCTTTAAGAATCTATTTATTGTCCTTTTATTGGTTTGCTAAAATGATTGAAAGCGACTTAAGATGAACAACCGCTATTTCACTCGTATCCTTCGCGTTAGAATAAGAAAATCTGGCAGCGCAAATAGGCAATTTATTGGCATTAACTACAGTGGCAACATTTTTTTTAAATCAGGGATTATTTTTGTTTAGCCCATTTATTAATCAGCTAACTTTCAATTGAAACATTATGATAAATTCCCGTTTATTTGATTCATCCTATTCATTAACCAATAAATTAACTTCCAAGAGATATTCTATGATTTTCTTCGAAACCTGAAGAACTACACTTATTGATTCAAGAATCATCGCAATAAAGTTCAAAATAGACTTAATGGAACTTTTCAAAGGCGAAAATAACGATTGATAGTGTTGGAGAAGATACAAGTAGACACATTAAGATGACGTTCAAATTTGAAATTAGGTTCGAGAAGACACAATCATAAAACAGTATATGGCGCCTGATAGGAGAATGGACATATGTTAAAGGGTGAAAAGGCACCCTATAAAAGAGCATCCATGTCAGTAATCCCATTATTCCAAACCCACAACCATCTTAACTCTATCCATAGGACTACGTTATCGAGTCAAAAAATCCTGCAGGCTCGTCATATTGACATTCCACCCTAAGTACCTTAAACATGTACATACATACTAATAACAATTCATTTAATAGATACATATATACATTTAAACCTTAAAAAAGGTCACCCTATATAATCTCTTTACCCATTTGCTGGTCCAGCCAGCTTTCCATTGAAAATATTCAAACTAGAGCTAGGTTCAGCCTCTCCATGAATTCTGAGAACTAATAACTCTATTAGTGAAGTAATATTTCCTCAAATCTAGGATCCAAAATATATTTTTTCATTTTCATACCGTGACTCTTTGTCCTGCCATTAGAATATAGCTCTCAAAATTCTATTTCTAATTTATCAATTCCCTAAAACATTTTGAAATGTTAGATCACGTCACCTCTTAAGCATCTCCTTTGAAAATGAAAACATTTTAAGTACCTTCGATCTGTCACCATAATCGAGGCGCCTCAAAGAAAAATAATAATAATTTGTAGGACAGCGACAAAGCTTATGCAGATCTTCTGAAGTAATGTTACTACAATTACTTATTTGAAACTTTACGATAAATGTCGTTCAGTGATAATTTAATATATTATGATTTGATTAAAAATGGAGCATTTGGGGGTATATTGGATTTAAAATAAACTAGATAAGACATTTATCAATAAAATAAAATATATTTATCGAAAACCTTTATATTGTTGTATTTCAAGAAATACTGTCGAAACATTTTGAAACGGTTTTGTTTCAAAACATGGCGACAAATTTTTTTTTCCCCTTTTACCAGATTAAACTTTATATATTTATTTAACTTTTTAATCGTCGATATCACGTAATTTTTCTTATTAACATTTGGTTATTTTTGACCGTATAATTAATTTTCCGATCTAACGTGTTATGAAAATATTATTAATGCCAACACAGGCCAGCACTGCCTAGCGGCAGTCATCCAAAACTATTCGACGAATTATATAACATATATAATTCGTCGGAAATATTTTTAAAAATGAGACGTGAATAATTTGGTAAACTATAGGATGCCTCTAGGTTTTGAAATATTAGGAATAGAGTAGGATAGGTTAAGGCCATATTAAGGCAGTTAGGATGATATTAGGACAAGTTAGGTCATAATAGGACATGTTATGACCATATTAGGAAATGTAATAACCATATTAGGACTATCTTAGAACTCGTTAAGACCCTATTAGGACACGTTAAGACCATATTAGAATATGTTAGGACCATAATAGGACATGTTAGGACTAGATAAAATGGAGCTCATCAGGAGTCATCATAAAAATAATCTTCCTGTTAATTAGGCAAAAGTTCGGTTCACTTCCTCTTTTTTTTTAATACCCCCCCCCCCCCCTCAATCCCCCACTCTCCCACCTTTACATAAGAACCCCGCTCCTTTATTCACTTATTCCTATTTAAGAACTTATTAAAGATGAAACCGCTCGGAATCAATGTTTGCTTATCCTACGGTTTTAAGATTATTTACTGTCGAATAGTTGTGATATATATATATATATATATATATATATATATATATATATATATATATATATATATATATATATATATATATATGTATATATATATATATATATATATATATATATATATATATATATATATATATATATATATATATATATATATATATATTGTCGTGAAATGGCCAGACTCTACTGGCCGGTTCGTGACGGCAAAATAATTATGAATTCAGTGGAAATGGTTTACTTATAAATTTACGGGGTCCTTTTAAAACAAATAATTCAGAATGCAAATTGGCCAAAGATTAACACGTAGCTGGTACACGTTTAAGGTTGCAAAAGAAAGACAATAACGAAAATATACCTTTACTAACAACAAAAGAACTAGAATTTGAATATACACGGGTATAGGGTTTAAATGGAATGATCGCACAGGGGAAATTAAATTTCGGCACAAGACACAGGAGGGATAATTATATGATTAGTGGTCGAGTTCAGGTTGGTGATTAAAAGAGGATTTTAAACCTGGGCTTGCACACAAAGGATGGGACGATTCTGATAGGTTAGATTATAGAATAATCTGGAGGCGTCAACGGTTGCCACTGCTTACGTGTTCGTTGAAAGGAAGGGCCAGTCGGGATACGATGACTGCAATGAGGAAGTTGGATTACCTCATGGGGCGGATGAGGGAGCACATGTAGTTTGTCCTTCAGGGATGGAAATCTCCGTCAGATACTCGCCAATTGACTATGGCAGATTCTTGAAGTGCTGCACGCTAAACCGAGCCGGTGGATTATATAGACGGTCTGCGGGGTGGCTTAAATGGCTTGGTGGGAGCTTCCACAACTCATGCAATCTTGGGAAAAAGGCAGCAACTCCTTCGGGAGAACCGAGATAAATTTTGCGTAGAATGTTCGAAGAACTTCGATCTATGCCGGATGGCAGGAAGGCTGGCTGGAATTCCATGTGAGACAAGGAAAATGTGTCCCTAATCAAATACAGCTGGGATGCAAAAAAAACGGCGTGGACCCCCTTCTCGCCGTAGATCAACCGCGCTTTCAAAGTTCCGTGCGTTGATCTCGAGACCACGTGGGATGAGAAGGGCATATGGTTGTTCTTCGACCATATTCGTCTACATTCCCTCCCATCTAAAAAGCTGGCACTTTCGAAGTTGGAGGAGAAAAGTGACATCCCATGAGACTAATGACTTTGGGTAAGCGGAGTCTTCCATACGAGTGGTCAACGAGGTGGGTGGGGGAGAATTCCTGACCTGACGTCGAGCAGGTGTACAAGCTAATTCCAACCGACTACGTGTACATATAGACGGGAAAAGAACTTAATTATTACAGATTTAAGCCGACCATAAGAGAATTAAAGAGGAACGTAAGTAAAAAAAAATTGAAAAGAATATATACACTAAGCTATGCAAACCAAAGAAAAAAATGAAATGGATATTCAAAGATACATCATACACAAATGACGGGAAGATTACGGTGGTACATATACACATATAGTGGTGATGGACCAGGATTCTAAATAATCATTTTATATATACAAGGGCGCTGTGCGTCCCGGACGTACACATCCCCCCCAAAATATAACTACATACACAAATAAATAATTGTCTTTTAACTTATATTTAGCTTGCGGTTACACTAATTACAAAAATAGAAAAATGGCTATGAAGCACTTACAATTACAATTTAGCATGGGTCATCGCCCAAAGGATTACGGCTAAGGGTATCGGCGATACAATTCTCCGACCCTTAAATATACAATATCCGATACAGAAATTCCTGCAATAATAGGCTCCATCTCATTACTCGGCTATTATGATGTTTAATGTTACGGAGATATGCCAGCGGGCGGTGATGATCAGTCTCTAAAAAAGATTCTCGGCCTACCAGGTACATTTTGAATTTCTGCACGCTCTAAATGGTAGCTAAGGCTTCCTTTTCTATCACTGCATAATTCCTCTCACGTGGGAGTAATTTGCGACTCGCGTAGGCCACAGGATGACTTTCACCGTCGTCTCGGTACTGAAGAAGGATTCAACTGATGACCTTGTTGCTCACATCCGTTCAGATTTCGAAGGGCCTACCGGGATCGGGCAGCCTAAGGATGGGGCCACGCGCCAATTTACCCTTTGGCTGAAGGAAATGAGCAGTAGCACTCGAATTCCAGTCGATGCGATCTGGGGACTTCTTCTTGAGCAGTTCACACATTGGGTCGGCCAAAGACGCAAAATTAGGGACGAACCTCCTATAAAATGAGGCAGACCCCATGAAAGAACGAAGGTGTTTCTTTGTAGCCGGGATAGGCATATCAACTATCGCCAGGACCTTGTCTTCTTGGGGCTTAAGTTGGTCGTTTCCAATGTGGAAACCCAGATATTGTATCGAATCGTAGGCGAGGTGGCACATACCGGGGCCTATTGTAAGGCCGTATTCTCGCAAACGGCTTAAGAGCGCCTGAAAGGAGACCACGTGTTGGTCCCAGTCATAAGTGGCAACGTAAATGTTGTAAAAATAAAAGGTGACAGTATCCAATCCGTCTAAAACTCTGCACATTATCCGATTATAATTGCTGCAGGCCGTCATTAACCCAAAAGGAAGTCGACGGAACTGCATTAGGCCTTTATCGGTGGGGAAGGTGGTGTATTTCCTTACGCTTTTTTTCAGGGGAATCTCGTAATACGCTTTACATAGGTCGAGGTCGCTAATATATATTTTTCTTTTTCGAACAAGTGAAGGTTTTGATCGATTAATGGGATCGATTCCGCAACGGAAATCTATGCACATGCGGTAGGAGTTATCCAGTTTCCGCACTATAACTATTGGGGAAAAATAATTTTACGTAGAGGGTTCAATGATAATGAGGTTGAGCAGATTGTTAACCTCGGCGTTAAAGGCATTTCTCAAATGAATTGGAAGGGGGTACGGTTTTGAGCGAACCGGTTCTTGGGTGTTGAGGGTTATGTCATGCTCGAAAATAAGTACGTTCGGTACTTTTACCAAATTAACGTTGGCATATTGGTATGCAATCTCTGAACAATTTTCTAATCTTCGTCAAAGATCCAAAACATACGCGTAGGAAGATTGAATTTCCCTATCTAACCTCGCACGTTACGCCCGTAGATTAATTCGAAGGGAGAAAATCAGAGGGTACGATGGTGAATCTCCCTGTATGCAAATAGGACCATGAGCAAAAAGCGATGCCACTCACGGCGCTGTTCGGCACACAGCTTCTTTAATATCGACTTCAAGGTCCCATTAAACTCATCGCAAACCCCGTTTGCGCAGGGGTGAAAGGAAGTGGTAAAGAATAGTTTTACCTTCAACAGTTTCCCGATGTATTCCATCAATTCAGAAGTAAATTGTCTACCTATATCAGACAATACTATACTTCCTTTGGTATGCCTACCCTAGAGAAGATGTAAATTAAGGATTCGGAACACGTAACACTATCGATTCTCTTTAATGATACGGCCTCGGGAAAACGCGTGGCACAGTCCACAAGGGTAAGGGCATAACTATGCCCTTTGCTAGAAGGGGAAGGAATGGGTCCGACAAGGTTCCGATATGATTAGTCACTTCTGAATGGGGGCCGGTTTAACACGCCCTTTTGCCGTGGTTTTCTGGCAGATGTCACAGGATTGGCAGTATCCCGAAATGTTAACTGCAACACCAGGCCAGTAGAAATACCAAAAAATCCTCTGAGCAGTCTTATTGTGGCTAAAGTGGCCAGAAAACACACTATCGTGAGCATTTTTTAGGACCATGTGGACATGCGAACGGGAAACATAGAGTGTGTGAATCTCGGGGTTAACGCCATCCGAGCAAGCGCAATGTAACAAGCCTTCTTTTTACGATATAAGAGACCGTCTTGTTACGCGGACGGAATCCTGCTCGAGGCTCCAAGATTTTTCCCACAAGGGAAGGAGATTTGGATACTCCTTCTGTCTTTGAGCGAATTCTTCGCTCATAACGCCGCTGGGATCCGAGTCTAAGGGGGATTCAAGGGCAGCGAGCCTCTGGGAATCCTTCGTTGCCTAGGCTCTCGTGACACGACTTCAGCCAATCCTGAAAAGTATTGACACTCCAGGTAACATTTTATAATGATGAAGAGGTTTGCGCGTCCCAGGTAGTCATAGATTACCGCAAACTTCTTGTGGTCAGGGGCCACAAGGGGAAGGAGTTAATTTGATACCACGATACAGGTACACCCAGTATCGCGGACGAGGGTGGAGACTCGGCACGCATTAACGGTTCCGTTTTCAAATTTCAAACTTCCTGGAGAGTTCTTGTCGAAGAGGAAATAAGTTGGTGCCCTGGGGCACTGGGAGACGAGATTGGAGCTAGGGTTTCTGGTCGCGATGAAGGGGGAGCGTGAGCAGCATTCACTTGGTGGACTTAATGAAGGGAATTACTCCGGAGTTGGGCATTTTGGGAACAGTACCGGCGTGTGTGACCTTCCGCACCGCACGCGAGACATACAATTGGCCTACGGGGAAAGGATGACGCCGGGGAAATAGAAACGGAGAAAAATAGGAAAAACTATTTTTAACCATTATATGAAAATGATTAAAGGAGTTGGATTAAAACCTATGTCATCAAATGCTCATCGCTATTATGACCACGACGCTCAGTCAATGAGCTTTTAATGGTTCACGTAATATTTTCCTTAGCGTTTTTCCGGGTTGAGATACCAGTTTCCATTTCGTTTGGCCTTTAAATACATATATATATATATATATATATATATATATATATATATATATATATATATATATATATATATATATATGTATATATATATATATATATATATATATATATATATATATATATATATATATATATTTATATTATGTTCGTCCTTATTTAAAAGAATTTTCATTTTCATAGGTCTGACCCAGTTAAAGTGTCTCTTTTGGTTGAAAAACACTAATATGCGAAATTTCACTGAGATATATTAACATTTAGAGGTGGCTCAATGGATCCGAAGTTCCTCTTAAATGATGTACACGATATACATACAAATAGACCGCATGTGCCCGTATACTGAATATAGTTGGTGAAACTGTCCACAATTTGGGACAAGAAATCCAACTACAAGCCCTGAACTGATCCAGCATCAGATGACAACGACAACAGCATCGTAAATCCACCTCGAATAAAATCAAAGATAAGTTCGACCCACAGTTGCCACTCATATTACACTGGGATGAGGAGCTTATCCTAGATCTCATTGACACTGGGACTGTAGACAGATTGCCTATGCTACTGACAGGTAATGGCCAATCACATCTTCTTGCAGTCCAAAAGCTACCATTGAGAAGAGAAGAAGCGCAAGCTTAGGTCATCTTTTTGTTCTGAAAGACTGGAATTTAGAGGAAAAGGTCAGGGAATAATGGGCTTTGACAGAACCAGCTGTAATACTGGTTGGTACAAAGGCACGTGCCTTCTTTTGGAGCAGCTTCTTGGTCATGAACTTCTGCATATTGGTTGTCGCCATGATGTCTTAGAGTTCATTGCTAGGGCAGCCTTTTCTGAAAAAGATTTTGATATTCTCTCTTTCAAGCCCTTTAAAACAAGATGGCAATATATTGACAAGATCACATATGAAGACCCAACTGATGATTTCACGGCCAACGCTGTAGCTGTCTTCAAAGATGAAATGGTGCAGATCTTTGAGACGGCCGTTAAAGTCACTCAGCCCAGATAGCTCCTAGAGCTGGCTATCATCTTTCTTTGAGTTGTTTCTCTTCGAGGCATCCACTTTGCAGCTCTAGGAGCCATACATCAAGCTCAATAGATGGAAAAACTGATCTACACCTTCAAAGTCTTGATGTTTCGCTCGCAGTTTAAGCTGACAGCACGCGAGCATCAAGGATTACGAGAACTGCATCTTCTTTTCACGTATTTACGTTGAAGCGTGGGTAACAGCCAGCATTGCTGTGAATGCTCGAGAAATGACTTGAAGTTGCTGAAGCAAGCAATGTTAGATGTATCACACGATTAACATCGAAATATCCAACGCTACAGAGAAGAGGATGACAGACTAACTGTGGTACCTTTCTGAGGAGTTGGTCGCTTTGGCATTGTTTGATGGTGATTTGGACAATAGCAGCAAGAACAGGATAGTTATAGCTATGAAAGAGAAAGAAGGGCGGAAAAGTCGCTAAAGATTGCAACTATCGACGTGAAACAAATTCGAAGAGAAGACTTTAGTTGACTTTACGACCAAGAAATCAAGACTTCTTTTCGAGAACTTGCGTCTTCCATTTGATTTCCTCGAATATCCGGCAGCTCAGTGGAAGCATCAGCCTAGCTTTAGTACTGCAAAAAGTTTCATTAGCACATCGGCTGTCACCAACAATCACGCTGAATGTATCGTTGACTTGGTCGAGGATTTCTCTGGCCTTCGCATGATTTAGCGCGACGATGCGGTTGTCAAACGTTTCTCTTCGTTTTGTTCTTACAGCAAGCTGTCTATGAGCTGGTGCACCGTCCTGAATCCACCAAAGTTTATTGAATTGATTACCGTAAATCTGGCGGAGTTCCGGGAAGATCTTTTCGTTGATCATGCTCAGGTAGGCAGCACCATTCAAGTTATTCTCGTAAAACAATGGGCCGACAAGATAGCCATTCCTGCATATTCCGATTCACAGAGACGCTTTCTGCTGACAGATACGTGTGTCAAAGTTGAATGCTGTGGGGTGGTTCAGTGGCGCATATTGCCGAATGCTATGGCTATTATTTACCTTGCCATTGATGAAAAAGGCTGCCTCCTCACCAATCACAATGTTTTCCAAGAAACGAGCAGGTTTATGGAAAAGCCATTCGACAAATTGTCTACGACGAGGAAAATCAGTTTCAAGATACTGGTGTCTTATATGCATCTTCTAGGGATGCCATTTTAAGTCATGTTTAATAATGCGGTTAAATGATGACTTTGACAATTGTAACCCATTCTTTCTGACTGATACATGTGGATGTTGAATAAGTATCATCTGAATATTTTCGATATTTTCTGTTGTTCTTATGATTCTCATACGACCCGAACGACCTTAATTTAGATTTAAGCATGTTCCTTCATGTTGGTATTTGTGAACATTTTTCCAAATTGTGGGCTTGCTTGGTGGGTGCCTACCTGAAAAACGTTGTTCAAATAAATCTTGTACTTGTTTAATAATGCCAGTCTTAATAAAGTTTGTGAATACAAATACGCGTTGATCTTTTGCTAACTGCATGATTATAAAGGTTCTATGGAAGTAAACGTTTACACAGAAACGCTTTGATTTGCTTAGTAAGCAATAATGACGAGACCATACCACAGCGTGGCTGAAAAACCACTGTAAAATGGCCTAGGCTTTGATTGAAAAATCGCACAGTGACCTAGGTTATCTAGGCTCCCTACGCTTTTCTTGAAAGTCCACGGTGGCCTAGCGTTCCTAGGCTTCGTTTCATTATTTTACTTCCTTGCGCAAACATATTTTTGATAGCTTCCACTAAACCCGATGTATTCCATCAATTCAGAAGTAAATTGTCTACCTATATCAGACAATACTATACTTCCTTTGGTATGCCTACCCTAGAGAAGATGTAAATTAAGGATTCGGAACACGTAACACTATCGATTCTCTTTAATGATACGGCCTCGGGAAAACGCGTGGCACAGTCCACAAGGGTAAGGGCATAACTATGCCCTTTGCTAGAAGGGGAAGGAATGGGTCCGACAAGGTTCCGATATGATTAGTCACTTCTGAATGGGGGCCGGTTTAACACGCCCTTTTGCCGTGGTTTTCTGGCAGATGTCACAGGATTGGCAGTATCCCGAAATGTTAACTGCAACACCAGGCCAGTAGAAATACCAAAAAATCCTCTGAGCAGTCTTATTGTGGCTAAAGTGGCCAGAAAACACACTATCGTGAGCATTTTTTAGGACCATGTGGACATGCGAACGGGAAACATAGAGTGTGTGAATCTCGGGGTTAACGCCATCCGAGCAAGCGCAATGTAACAAGCCTTCTTTTTACGATATAAGAGACCGTCTTGTTACGCGGACGGAATCCTGCTCGAGGCTCCAAGATTTTTCCCACAAGGGAAGGAGATTTGGATACTCCTTCTGTCTTTGAGCGAATTCTTCGCTCATAACGCCGCTGGGATCCGAGTCTAAGGGGGATTCAAGGGCAGCGAGCCTCTGGGAATCCTTCGTTGCCTAGGCTCTCGTGACACGACTTCAGCCAATCCTGAAAAGTATTGACACTCCAGGTAACATTTTATAATGATGAAGAGGTTTGCGCGTCCCAGGTAGTCATAGATTACCGCAAACTTCTTGTGGTCAGGGGCCACAAGGGGAAGGAGTTAATTTGATACCACGATACAGGTACACCCAGTATCGCGGACGAGGGTGGAGACTCGGCACGCATTAACGGTTCCGTTTTCAAATTTCAAACTTCCTGGAGAGTTCTTGTCGAAGAGGAAATAAGTTGGTGCCCTGGGGCACTGGGAGACGAGATTGGAGCTAGGGTTTCTGGTCGCGATGAAGGGGGAGCGTGAGCAGCATTCACTTGGTGGACTTAATGAAGGGAATTACTCCGGAGTTGGGCATTTTGGGAACAGTACCGGCGTGTGTGACCTTCCGCACCGCACGCGAGACATACAATTGGCCTACGGGGAAAGGATGACGCCGGGGAAATAGAAACGGAGAAAAATAGGAAAAACTATTTTTAACCATTATATGAAAATGATTAAAGGAGTTGGATTAAAACCTATGTCATCAAATGCTCATCGCTATTATGACCACGACGCTCAGTCAAT
Source organism: Ceratothoa steindachneri (assembly GCA_963969495.1). Taxonomy (NCBI): domain Eukaryota; kingdom Metazoa; phylum Arthropoda; class Malacostraca; order Isopoda; family Cymothoidae; genus Ceratothoa; species Ceratothoa steindachneri. The sequence goes on along the minus strand of OZ018339.1, from coordinate 59,098,404 downwards.
GAGCTTTTAATGGTTCACGTAATATTTTCCTTAGCGTTTTTCCGGGTTGAGATACCAGTTTCCATTTCGTTTGGCCTTTAAATACATATATATATATATATATATATATATATATATATATATATATATATATATATATATATATATATATATATGATATATATATATATATATATATATATATATATATATATATATATATATATATATATATATATTTATATTATGTTCGTCCTTATTTAAAAGAATTTTCATTTTCATAGGTCTGACCCAGTTAAAGTGTCTCTTTTGGTTGAAAAACACTAATATGCGAAATTTCACTGAGATATATTAACATTTAGAGGTGGCTCAATGGATCCGAAGTTCCTCTTAAATGATGTACACGATATACATACAAATAGACCGCATGTGCCCGTATACTGAATATAGTTGGTGAAACTGTCCACAATTTGGGACAAGAAATCCAACTACAAGCCCTGAACTGATCCAGCATCAGATGACAACGACAACAGCATCGTAAATCCACCTCGAATAAAATCAAAGATAAGTTCGACCCACAGTTGCCACTCATATTACACTGGGATGAGGAGCTTATCCTAGATCTCATTGACACTGGGACTGTAGACAGATTGCCTATGCTACTGACAGGTAATGGCCAATCACATCTTCTTGCAGTCCAAAAGCTACCATTGAGAAGAGAAGAAGCGCAAGCTTAGGTCATCTTTTTGTTCTGAAAGACTGGAATTTAGAGGAAAAGGTCAGGGAATAATGGGCTTTGACAGAACCAGCTGTAATACTGGTTGGTACAAAGGCACGTGCCTTCTTTTGGAGCAGCTTCTTGGTCATGAACTTCTGCATATTGGTTGTCGCCATGATGTCTTAGAGTTCATTGCTAGGGCAGCCTTTTCTGAAAAAGATTTTGATATTCTCTCTTTCAAGCCCTTTAAAACAAGATGGCAATATATTGACAAGATCACATATGAAGACCCAACTGATGATTTCACGGCCAACGCTGTAGCTGTCTTCAAAGATGAAATGGTGCAGATCTTTGAGACGGCCGTTAAAGTCACTCAGCCCAGATAGCTCCTAGAGCTGGCTATCATCTTTCTTTGAGTTGTTTCTCTTCGAGGCATCCACTTTGCAGCTCTAGGAGCCATACATCAAGCTCAATAGATGGAAAAACTGATCTACACCTTCAAAGTCTTGATGTTTCGCTCGCAGTTTAAGCTGACAGCACGCGAGCATCAAGGATTACGAGAACTGCATCTTCTTTTCACGTATTTACGTTGAAGCGTGGGTAACAGCCAGCATTGCTGTGAATGCTCGAGAAATGACTTGAAGTTGCTGAAGCAAGCAATGTTAGATGTATCACACGATTAACATCGAAATATCCAACGCTACAGAGAAGAGGATGACAGACTAACTGTGGTACCTTTCTGAGGAGTTGGTCGCTTTGGCATTGTTTGATGGTGATTTGGACAATAGCAGCAAGAACAGGATAGTTATAGCTATGAAAGAGAAAGAAGGGCGGAAAAGTCGCTAAAGATTGCAACTATCGACGTGAAACAAATTCGAAGAGAAGACTTTAGTTGACTTTACGACCAAGAAATCAAGACTTCTTTTCGAGAACTTGCGTCTTCCATTTGATTTCCTCGAATATCCGGCAGCTCAGTGGAAGCATCAGCCTAGCTTTAGTACTGCAAAAAGTTTCATTAGCACATCGGCTGTCACCAACAATCACGCTGAATGTATCGTTGACTTGGTCGAGGATTTCTCTGGCCTTCGCATGATTTAGCGCGACGATGCGGTTGTCAAACGTTTCTCTTCGTTTTGTTCTTACAGCAAGCTGTCTATGAGCTGGTGCACCGTCCTGAATCCACCAAAGTTTATTGAATTGATTACCGTAAATCTGGCGGAGTTCCGGGAAGATCTTTTCGTTGATCATGCTCAGGTAGGCAGCACCATTCAAGTTATTCTCGTAAAACAATGGGCCGACAAGATAGCCATTCCTGCATATTCCGATTCACAGAGACGCTTTCTGCTGACAGATACGTGTGTCAAAGTTGAATGCTGTGGGGTGGTTCAGTGGCGCATATTGCCGAATGCTATGGCTATTATTTACCTTGCCATTGATGAAAAAGGCTGCCTCCTCACCAATCACAATGTTTTCCAAGAAACGAGCAGGTTTATGGAAAAGCCATTCGACAAATTGTCTACGACGAGGAAAATCAGTTTCAAGATACTGGTGTCTTATATGCATCTTCTAGGGATGCCATTTTAAGTCATGTTTAATAATGCGGTTAAATGATGACTTTGACAATTGTAACCCATTCTTTCTGACTGATACATGTGGATGTTGAATAAGTATCATCTGAATATTTTCGATATTTTCTGTTGTTCTTATGATTCTCATACGACCCGAACGACCTTAATTTAGATTTAAGCATGTTCCTTCATGTTGGTATTTGTGAACATTTTTCCAAATTGTGGGCTTGCTTGGTGGGTGCCTACCTGAAAAACGTTGTTCAAATAAATCTTGTACTTGTTTAATAATGCCAGTCTTAATAAAGTTTGTGAATACAAATACGCGTTGATCTTTTGCTAACTGCATGATTATAAAGGTTCTATGGAAGTAAACGTTTACACAGAAACGCTTTGATTTGCTTAGTAAGCAATAATGACGAGACCATACCACAGCGTGGCTGAAAAACCACTGTAAAATGGCCTAGGCTTTGATTGAAAAATCGCACAGTGACCTAGGTTATCTAGGCTCCCTACGCTTTTCTTGAAAGTCCACGGTGGCCTAGCGTTCCTAGGCTTCGTTTCATTATTTTACTTCCTTGCGCAAACATATTTTTGATAGCTTCCACTAAACCCATAGTGTATAAATATCATAAAAGGGAATTTAATGCAATTTCCAGAATCGACAGATAAATAGTTGTTAATAAAATATTATTTGCATCACCCCAAAATCTCCAATAGTCCGCAGGAAAAATGAAAAAGTGCTTCCAAGTACTTTCGAACTTCATTCAGTTTATTCTCAAAGGATAACTACAAGTGAAACTTATATAATAAGGGTATATATAAGCTAGTAAAAGATAAAGGACCGCCTCTAAGACAAGAAATCACCAATGAGGAAGTAGGAGAGGGATGGGTAAATTCACATTAAGATTTAGCTATAACCGGTGGCAAGGTCAAACCGAGAGGCAAGAAAGAGTCAAAAACAGAGCCAAAAGGGTTAAAACGATTAACGGATAAAGCAATAGTCTAAAGAGGGAGATTAGGAGAGACATAAGAAGTAAATTGATACGAAGGGGAGAGGGATAAGGAGAGAGGAAGACAAATAAAATAATGTTAATACAAAATCAATGCAATTAATTAAATTGACAAATTGGGTTCCCATAAAATGAAAATTGCAAAAAAATTAGGAACATAAGTCAAAGCTAATTTCTTTAAAAATGAGTTTTTTCATAGCAGTATCAATTTTAAAAAGGCCAGGAGAAATGTTAAAGTTATTAAATTTGCTTATACATGAACATTCAACAAGGTTTCTTTTAATTGAGTCATTTGAGCGAAAAATAAATTTTGCTGAATTCCAATTAATTAAGTGGTTATTTTCGGACATATGCACAAAAAACGCATTATCATTTACAGCTCTCCTAACATTGCATTTATGCTGATTAATATGGACATAATTGTTTGCCTGTCTGTCCAAAATATTTACTTGGACAAACAGAACATTTGACGGAATAAACTCCCCCAATATTATTACAATTATTGTGAACTAGAATGTTTTTTTATAGTTGACTCGTATTTGAAAGCAATTGAAATGTTAAAGTTTTTTAAAAGACGGGAAAGGTCAATGAAAAAAACAGAGAAGGGTAAAACCAAAATGTTTTTAACATTAAAAGGGATAGCAGGAATTGTATTACAGAAAATTGGAGTAGCGTTAAGATCTACGTATGACTGGATTGACTACAAATGTGTTATGACACTCGCAATCATTCCTGAACCTTCAGGAAATGTTGTACCAAATGGAAAAACACAGCTGGTTAATTTGTATGTAAACTAAAAGATGTTTTAGCATAAAATAAACCAAGAAAGGAGTTGATGTTTTGACTAAATGACAGCACACTCCACTGCCTACCAAAAGCTCCGAAATTGTACAAAAAATGGGGTTTTGAAATGTTGACTGGAATTTCAGTTGTAAATGCGTGGGTTTTATTTATATAACAAATATGTAAGGAAAATGTTACTTTTGCATTTCGAAGAAAGCCTAGTGACTTATGTTGTAGAAAATAAAACAGAGAAGAATAAAGGGAAATACCTACAGAAAAAAAATCGAGATCTGCTCACAGGTTAGAAAAAGCACCAAGATCAAAGCAAGCTGCTAGTCGAAAAAAAGTATCGTTTCTGTCACGAGATTATTGCATCTCATGAAGGAGCAAAGGATCCTCGGGCTTTAAAAGCGTGACAAATGTTAAAACTTTCTAGCTCATTCAAAGGATGGTCATTAAAGGCTTTTCAGTTTTTTTAATCGCAAGTATGATAGTAAACATTAAAAACAACAAAAGGGAAAATATTGGAAATTAATGGGGGGAAATTAGATTCTGTGAGTGAAGCTTTCTGTAGCGAATTTTTTGTTATCTCAATAAATACTAATAAAAGTGTTATTTTATTTATTTTAAATTAGAGTTATAAAATAATTTTTAGAAATTTTCTCTAAAGAAAGTTTTTTGTAGTAGATTTTTTAGGTGATATCAATAATTACTAATGCAAATTTTTAGTTTTGTTATATGATACCTTAATTTTAAATTTAAGGTACAAACCAAAATGACAATAATTATGTAAAATATGTTACTATAACTTTATAAAAAAATATATATAAACATGATCGGGGGCCATGGCGTCTCAAAAGAATAGGAGCGTGCATCACCGGTGGGAAATGTCACTGAACGTGTTAATGGGAGTTTTTGATTTGTCTAAGAATGGCGCATGTTTTCTTTAGCCCTCATTAAAATTGTTACAGTTCTCATCTTTGGGTGAGACAAAGGCAGACTCGTAGTTCTGAAATGAACAGTGGATCAGGCAGCCGCAACATCTTCGCTTTGGTTCTCTCTCATCTATGGTAGTAATCAGTGCAATCGTAATTCCTCAGATTTCTAAAGGAAGAAAATACAGTTAATCATTTAGAGCATGTAATTTGTGACTTGGCATTTAGCAATGCCACATAAAAGGATAACATAAATAAAAGTGAATCCCCCATTTGGCAACGTCTGATAAAGATAAGTCTAATGAATCATGGAAAACTTACTTTACTATTATATTATACCAGTTTCTGATTTTTATTGGTAGGAAAATAGGAAAATAAGAAAATAGTAGAGGCAATAACAGAGAAAGGCATAATTTTAGGAAACTAGAAAGCTTCATAACACCAATTCTATCATCTAGACACAGGAAATGTTTCGCTACTTTGGATACTACGGACATCTGGTGTGAGCTACGGACCATAATTTGCCTCACAATTATAACACAATGTTCAGAGCTCCGAACATTAATTAGTTTTCTCAATTTGGCGCCGTAAATCGGAATTAGGTTTATCATCAAATTAGAGATTTATTTCGTTAATTATGGAAAGTTTAGAATAAATGTTAATAATAATAATATTATTATTAATAATAATAAAAATAATAATAATGGTTTTATATGACACCTTTCAAAACATTGAATCCCTCGAGGGCACACGGCCTCGACGAGGAGGAAAAGGCTGAACATAAGAGATGGGTTTTCAGAGCCCGCTAGAAATTGCCGGGTGAGGAAGAGGAGTGTATACCAGGATGCTATATCCCTATAAATTTCTTTCACAGTTCCGCCTCCACAACATTTATGGCAGTGTAAATGAGGTTCGTATCTACTTTATATATAATAGCCACTTAAATATCATGTCCTGTAATAGCAAGAATTTCATGAACTTGATGACATTTCTAACTCCTGCAAATTAAATATGAATTCAAGGCTTATTTATAATATACCCTCTGTAGAGGGGTTCAATACCAACATTTTGATATATAATTTATAATGATATTTTTATAATTGTAAAGTTACGATCACCTTTATTTAGACTTATGGGTGCTTTAGGTTCGGAGATAGGTTGTATTATTAGGTAGGTGAGATTGGTAGCGTCAGGTAGTGGTGGCTTGAATATGAAGTATCCCACAAAGGAGGCAGGTCTCCTAGCACAAACATCACGCATGCATCTCTTTTATTACGAACTCACAACTGAGTCAACCTTTATTGCACAAACACAACATGTGTAACTATCCCACTAATAACCACCTTTCCAGAGGAGACAGCGCTACTAGCATAAATACCAAACATGCACCTATACTACTTATAACCCCCAAAAGAGATAGCTCTCACTTCACAAACATCACACATGCATCGACCTGTACTAACCCCCAAAAGAGCCAGCCTTCCCTTCACAAACACCGCACATGCATCGATGACTACTACCAATATTAACCAAGAAAAGAGCCAACTCTCCCTCCATGAATACCACACATGCATCGATAGTACTAAACCACAAAAGAGCCAGACCTCTCTTCGCAGACACTGCACATGCATCGACCAATAGTAACCCTCAAAAGAGCCAACCCTCCCCTTCGTAAACACCATATAAGCATCGAACACAACTACGCCCCCCCCCCCCCCCACCTAAAAAGAAGAACCGGTGTTATCTTCACAAACACCAAAAATGCATCGACCACAACTAATCAACAAAAGAGCTAGCATTTCATTTACAAACACCACACATGCAACGACCAAAAGAGCCAGCTCCCCCCCCCCCCTTCACAAACAAAACAAATGCATCGACAACTACTAACCCTCGAAAGTGCCAGCACTACTTTCATAAACACCTAACAAGCATCAACAAATACTAACAACCAAAAGAACGAGCCCTCCCTTCACAAACACCTTACATGAATCGACAACTACTAACCCCCAAAAGAGCCAGCTATCCATTCAAATACACCACCAATGCATTGGCACCTAATAGCGCCGAAAGAGCCAGCCCTCCCTTCAAAAACACAAAACATACATCGACCACGAATAACGCAGAAAAGAGCAAACCTTCCGTTCACAAACACCACAAATGGATCACATACTACTAAGCCCCAAAAGAGCCGGCCATCCCTTCACAAACACCACAGAGAATCGAACACTAGTAACCTCGAAAATAGAGAGCCCTCCATTCACAAAAACAACACATGCAATGACTCCTACTACCTTCCTATGGAGCCTGGCCTCCCTTCACAAACACCACACACGCATAAACCACTACTAACTCTTTAAAGAGCGAGCTTCCTTTTACAAACACCACACATGCAACGAGCTCTACTAAGCTGCAACAGGGAAAGCATTCTATTCATAAACACTACACATGCATCGACCACTACTAACCACCAAAATAGTCAGCCCTACCTTCACGAAAACCACACATGCATCGACCACTACTAGCTCTAAATAGAGCCAGGCCTTCCTTCACAAAACCTCACATGGTTTGACCACTAGTACCTCCCAAAAGACCCGAGCCTACCTTCACAAACACCACACATGCATCAACCACGACAAAGCCTCGAAAGAGCTAGGCCTACATTCACAAACACCACACACGCATAAACCACTACTAACTCTCCAAAGAGCGATCTTCCTTTCACAAACACCACACATGCAACGAGCTCTACTAAGCTGCAACAGGGAAAGCATTCCATCCATAAACACTACACATGCATCGACCACTACTAACCACGAAAATAGTCAGCCCTACCTTGACGAAAACCACACATGCATTGACCACTACTAGTTCTAAATAAAGCCAGGCCTCCCTTCACAAAAACCACACATGGTTTGACCACTAGTACCTCTCAAAAGACCCAAGCCTTCCTTTACAAACACCACACATGCATCAACCACGACAAACCCTCAAAAGAGCTAGACCTACATTCACAAACACCACACATGCATCAACCACTACTAACCACCAAAAATTTCAACCTTCCCTTCACAAACACTAACATGCATTGACCACTAAAAAGTGCGAAAAGAGCCAACCCTTCCGTCACAAAAACGACACAGGCCTCGACACTACTAAGCCACACTAAAAGAACCAGGCCATCCTTGACAAAAACCACAGGTAGATCAACCACTTTTAACCCCAAAAGAGAGAGCCGTCACTTCAAAGACACCATGCATAAATCGACCGTACTAAACCGCAAAAGAGCCAGCCCTACTAACCTCCCAAATAGCAAGTCCTCCCTGCACAAACACGACATATGCATCGACCACAACTAACATCCAAAATAGCCAGCTCTCCCGCCATGAACACCACTATTAACCATCAAAAAAGCAAGCCATCCCTTCACAAAAAACCACACATGCATCGCCCACTACTATCTCTCAAAAGAGCCAGGCATCCCTTCACAAAAGGTTAACATGCATGGACCTCAAGTACTTCCCAAAAGAGCCAGGCCTCCCTTTACAAACACCACACATGCGTCGACCACTAGTAACCATCCAACGAGCTAGCCCTTCATTTAAAAACACCAAACATGCATCGAGCACTCTAACCAAATAAAGACTTAGCCCTCACTTCACAAACACTACACATATATTGACCACTAAAAAAAAACTACAAATACATTGACCACAATACCTCCCAAATGGGCCAAGCATCCCTCCACAAACACCTCAGATGCAACGACCATTACTAACTTCCCAACGAGCTAGCCCTCCATTCGCAACCAAACAAAATGCATTGAGCACTACTCACCATCAAAAAGGTCAGCCCTCACTTCACAAACACATGCATTGACCACTATAAAGCCCAAAAAGAGCTAACCCTCCTGTCACAAACGCCAAGCATGAATCAACCCTACTGAAGGGCAAAAGACCCCTCCCTCCATTCACAAACACCACACATGTATCGAGCACTACTAAACCCCCAAAGACCCAGGCCTCCCTTGACAAACACGACTCATTCATCGACCACTACTAACCTCCAAAAGAACCAGCCCTCCGTTAACAAAAAACAAAAACGCATCGCATGTTACTAACCAACAAAAGAGCGAGCTCTCCCTTCCCAAACACCACACATGCAACGACCACTACTAAAGATCAAGAGAGCCAGCCCCCCTCCCTTGAAAAACACAAGACATGCATCGACAACTAATAAAGACTGAAAGTGCCAGCCATACCTTGATAAACATCGCACATGCATCAAAAACTACTAAGCACCAAAAGATCAAGCCCTCAATTCATAAACACCACGCACGATCGACACTACTAAATCGCAACAGAGCCATCCCTCCCTTCACAAACACCACACATGTATCGACCATTACGAACCCACAACAGAGCAAGCCTTCCTTCCATAAGCACAACACATGCATCAACGACTACTAAACCAGAAAAGAGCCAGCCATCCTTTCACAAACACTATAAATGTATCAACCACTACCCTTCCCTTAAAGAGCCAGCTTTTCCTTTAGAAAAATCACAAATATATCAAACACTACTACTCCCCCCAAAAAGCAGCCCTCCTTTCACAAACACCACACATGCATCGGGGTCTACTACCCCCCCAAAGGGCCAGCCATCTCTTCTCAAACTGCACACATGCATCGACCACTACTAATCACTAAAAGAGCCAGCACTCCGTTCAATAAACCACACATGCATCGACACCTACTAGAGCCTGAAAGAGCTAGCCCTCCATTCAGGAACACGACACATACGTCGACCATTAATAACCCAGAAAAGATTCAATCATCTTTTCGCAAATAAGACACATGCCTGGGCCACTATTACACACGAAAAGAGACAGCCATCCGTTCATAAACACCACATAGCATCGAACACTACTAACCCCGAAGAGAACTAGCCTTTCCTTCACAAACAGCACACATGCATCGACCACTACTACCTCCAAAAAAAGCCAGGGCTTCCTTCACAATCACCACACATGAATCAACCATTACTAACCCTCCAAAGGTCTAGCTCTCCTTAAACAAACACCAAACATGAATATATAACTCCTAACTCTAAAAGAAACAGGCCTCCATTCTCAAACAAGAGCGATGCATCTACCACTACTAACCCCCCAAATGACAGCAATCACTTCACAAACACAACACATGCATCGACCACTAATAACCTCCCCAAAAGCCAGCAATTGCTTTACAAAGATCACACATGCATCGACCACTACTAACCCTCCCAAAAGCCAGCCATCCCTTAACAAACACCACATATACATCGATCACTACTAACCCCGAAAAAGCCAGCAATCTCTTCACAAACACCACAAATGCATCAACCAATCCCAACCGCCAAAAGAGCCAGCCGACCTTTCAACAACACCACACATAAATACACCACTACTAACTCCCAAAAGAGCCAACCCTCCCTACACAAACACGAAGGATATGTCGACACACAAATATCCACCAAAAGAGCCAGCCCTCGCTTTACAAACACTATACATATATTGACCAGTAATAACTCAGAAAAAAGCCAACCTTCTCTTCACAAACAACACACATGAATCGACCGCAACCAGCCCAGAAAAGATCCAGCCCTCCTTTCAGAAACACCATACATGCATTGACCACTACTAACACCCAAAGGAGCCTTCCCTCTCTCCGCAAACACAACACATGCAAAAAAGGGTCAACTCTCAAATCAAAAACACCACAGATGCATCAACCACTACTAACACCAAAAGAGCCAGCGCTCCCTTCACAAACACTTCACATGCATCACCGCCACTAACCCCCTTAAAAGCCAGCCCTCCGTTCAGAAACACCACACGTGCATTGACAACTACTAACCACCAAAGCCAGCAATCTCTTCACAAACACCCCACAAGCATTAAGCAATACTAACCCCTCTCCCCCCCAAAAGAGCATCAACAAATACTAACATCCCCAAAAAGACAGCCCTCCATTCACAAAAAACCACACATGTCTCCAACACTACTAACTCTCCAAAACACGGTCACCACTACATAAAGACCACACATGCATCAACCACTACTAACTCCCCAAAGAGCCAGCCTTCCTTCACAGAAACCACCCATACATAGGCCAGTAAATACCCATAAAAGAGCAAAACCTTGCTTCACAAAGACCACACATGCATCGACCACCACTAACCCCCCCAAAAGCCATCCATCCTTTCACAAACACAACACGTATCTCGGCCATAACTAACTCCCAAAAGAGATGGCCCTCACTTTATAAACACCCCGAATGAATCGACCAATACTAATCCACAAAAGAGCCAGACCTCCATTCACAAACCCTACAGATGCGCAGGCCACTAATATTACTTAAAAAATTGACCACTACTAGTCCCGAAAAAGGCCCACTCTCCATTCACAAACACAACATATATATATATCGACTACTACTTACCCCATAAAAGAACAAGCCCTCCCGTCATAAACACTGAACATACATCGACTACGACTGAACAACAAAAGAGTCCGTCTTCCCTTCACAAACACTATACATGCATTGACCACAATTAAACCCGAAAAGAGCCAGCCTTCCCTTCAGAAACATCACAAATGCATCAACCACCACTAAACCCCGCAAAAAACAGCCCTCCTTGAACAAACACCACACATGCATCGAGTTTTAATAACCCACAAAGATTCGCCTATCCTTTATAAACACCACACATGCATGTAACACTACTAAATCCCCAAAGAGACAGCCCTCTCTTCCCAAACTTCACACATATGTATATCTAACACTCCTAACGCCCATAAGAGCCAGCCAGTCCTTCACAAACCCTATACATCCATCGACCACTTGTAACCCCTAAAACAGCCACCATATTTTCACAAATACCACAAATGCATCGACACCAATAACCTACAAAAGAGTCAGACCTCACTCCACAAACACTACACAGGCATCGAGCACCACTAACCTCTAAATGAGAGAGCCCTGTTTTCACAAACAGCACACATGCATCGACCAATACAACCGGTAAAAGAGCCAGCCAACCCTTCACAAACACCACACATGCATCGAAAAATACTGACTCCCAAAAGAGCCAAGCCTAGCTTCAGAAACACCACACATGCCTCGACACCACTAACCCACAAAAGAGACAGCCCTCGCTTCACAATCACTACACTTCCATCGGCCACTACTAACCACCAAAGGAAAGAGCACTATCTTCACAAACACAATATATGCATCGAGCAATACCAACACAAAAAGAGCCAGCCCTCCTTTCATAACCACTACAAATAAATCGACTATTACCAACGTTCAAAAGAGTCAGCTATCCATTCACAAACACTAAACATGTATCGACCACTACTAACCCCTAAAAGAGCCAGCCCTCTCTTCACAAGCACCACAGATGCATCGACCACTACTAATCCACAAAAGAGCTACACCTCCCTTCACAAACAACACACATGTGGAGACAACTAATAGCCTAAAAAGAACCAATCCTCCCTTCCGAAACACGAAAGTAAATAGAACACTACTATTCCCCAAAAGAACCAACACTACCAAAAAGACGGCCATCCCTACATAGATACCACACATGTATCAACCACTACTAGACTAAAAGAGAGCCAGCCCTCCCATCTCAAACATCACACATGCATAGGCCACTAATAACCCAGAAAGGGCCAACCCTCTATTCACAAATACCACAGATGCATCGACCACTCCTAATCGAAAAAAGAGCCAACCCTCCCTTCAAAACACCACACATGCATCGCACAATACTAGCCCTCAAAAAGCTAGCAATCCCTTCACAAACCAAACATCACACATGGATCGACCACTGCAAACCTTCCAAAAAGCCAGCCCTCCCTTCACAAATATCACAAGTGCATCAGACACTAATAAACCCCAAAAGAGCCAACCCTCACTTTACAAAGACCACATATGCATAGACCAGTACAAATGCCTAAGAGAGCCAGCCCTCCCTTCACAAACACCACACATACATCGACCATTACTAATCCCCAAAAGAGCCAGCCATTCCTTCAAAAAACACCACCCAGGAATCAGCCTCTACTAATCGCCAAAAGAGCCAGCCTTCCATGCACAAACATCACACATGCATCGACCACTAATAACCCTCCAAAAAGCCAGTCCTCCCTTCACAAACACCACACATGCATCGACTATTACCAACACCCAAAAGAGTCAGCTCTCCATTTACAAATAATGCACATGTATCGACCACTACTAAACCATAAAAGAGCCGTCCCTCCCTTCACAAACACCATGCATAAATCGACCACTACTAACCCCCAAAAGAGCCAGCCCTCCCTTCAAAAACACCACACCATACAAGAGTCGACCTCTACTGATCCCCAAAAGAGCTAACCCTCCCTTCACAAGCACCACACATGCATCAACCACTGTATACCCCCAAGAGAGTGAGCCCTCCTTCACAAACACCACATATGCATCAAGCACTACTAACACCCCCAAAGAAGGCCCTCCCTTAAAAAACACCACACAGCATTACTAACTCACAAACGGGACCTGCCTCCCTACATAAACACCACAAATGCCTTGACCACTACTAACCAACAAAAGAGCTAGGGCTTAATTCACAAACACCACAAATGCATTGACCACTATTGTCGTAGTATTGTGGTGCTTTATTTTTCTTTTCTGTCAGAGAATTGTTATGTTCAATGACTTTAGCGCGCCAGTCTGTCCCTATTACTAATGAAGGACAACAATACTTCTATATTGGCGAGTGGACTTTAACTCCTGTATTTTTGAGAGAGCCACAGCGTTTAATCCTGTTGTTTTAAGGAAGAGACTATCCAACCCGTAAGGATCCAAGGAAACACCATGAATTTATCTATTAACAACCAAAATAAAATATGTACAATCACATAATTAGTTTAACGGATATAACAATGCTTGAAACCGGGCCTATTTCAGGAGCTAATCATGCCCAAATCGAAATAGGCTCCAAGTAAACAAACCAATTGCTGATTAGTTATTTTATAGTGACCCTTTTAGATTAGCATTAAACTCTAATTTAAGTTTCACTCTCCTAACTGTAAATATGACGGGCTTTACTAACAATTGTCTACTTCAGTTAATTTTAGTACCGTATTAAACTCCTACTAAATCAGTACAAATATAAATTGTCATTCTGACTTACATGAATGAAAGGATCAAGTGTTGGCGGATGTCGCCATATTGGATTTTCCCGCTTCGTTGGGTTGCAGAGGTCGCTTGTAGCTTTACCACGAGATGGGAGGGGGGTAGGGGACACGATGTCACTTCTTCAGATTTACGTTAAAAAGCGGAGGGAGGAGTTGTACTCTCTGGCTCAATGAGTGTTCTTTTGGGTAGCTTTTTAAGTATTTTAGAATCCTTGTCTGTTACACCGGGTGCCCAACCGATTTGGGGTATACGAGGAGATTCCTACCGTACTTTAAAAATGGAACCTCGTTAGGGATTAGTTCTTTTCCTCTCACTTTTACGGAGATTGCGCTGTGAGAGTCACTCGAGGGTGAGCGGGTTTTCTTTTTTCCAGTCAGACTTCTTCTAAGTCTGTAAAGGATACTTCGGTATGGCACTGATACAAAACGTGACTTTTCTAAGTTGTAGAAGAATGATTTCGAAACTGGATGAAGAAACGATCTCCTCGATCTGGTCCTCTATCATCTCTCACCAAATAATAATAATCTCTACTCTTACTTGCGAAATTCCTGTTTGGCACTAGGAATGGTGGTCCAGACAGGCTTCTTACTAAGCCTGTGAAGGATAGTTTGGTATTACACTGATATAAAACGTGACGTTTTCTAAGTAGTAGAAAAATGATCTCGAAACTGGGCGAAGGACCGATCTCCTCGACCTGGTCCTCTATCTTCTTTTACCGAATAATAATAATCTCTACTCTTACTTGTGAACTTCCTGTTTGGCACTAGGAATTGTGATCCAGTCAGACTTCTTCTAAGTCTGCAAAGGATACTTCGGTCTGGCACCGATACAAAACGTGACGTTTCTAAGTAGTGAAAGAATGATGTCGAAACTGGGTGAAGGACCGATCTCCTCGACCTGGTCCTCTATCGTCTCTCGCCGAATAATAATCCTTTTCTTTCATTATGGGGCTTATTTATAGCCTGGCGACAGCCCCATCTAAGGGGGAAGGAGCGAGGGTGCAGAGGCGAGAGCGAGAGGTGAGGGAAGAGTGGCACCGTGGTGCCCAGGTCGGCTTCTTAATTAGAGTCACCAACAACCGTCAAAATCCTTGGTGTTCTTTTTTTCGAACTGGCACCGCTTTTTGTGGTCATTTAACCGCGGGCCTCGGGACCTCGTAGGTAATCGGATCTTTGAGCGCTGCGTAATGGCCTTTAGTGGTCACCTTGGCACAGCAGCTCACTCCCGACCACCTATGTGGCGGAGAGATCAAAAGGGTAGGCCGTTGTTCTTTTAATCAGCCAGTTAACGTTCCCACGCCTCTCCTCATGTGGCTCGATTCTCTCGCTTTCTCCGAAGGGGTACTTTAACGTATAAGTCTGTCTGGTTCCTCCGTGTGGCTTGATGTTATAATTCCTCTACAACTATTAACCCATAAACGCGCCAGCCCTCCTTTCATAAAACACTACACATGCATCGACCACTACTAACCCCGGAGAGAGTCAGCATACCCTTCACAAACAGCACATATGCATCGACCACTATGAACCCCACCAAAAGCCAGCCATCTCTTTACAAACAGCACACATGTCTCTGCCACTACTCACTACCAAAGGAGACGGCTTTCCATTGATAAACACCACACATGCATGTACAAATACTAAACCACAAAAGAGCCAGGCCTCCCTTATCAAACAACACACATGTATAGGCCCCTAATAGCCTAAAAAAGAACCGGTCCTCCCTAAACAAACACAAGTAAATCAACCACTACTATTTCCCAAACGAGCCAACCCTTCGTTCACAAAAAACGGACATGAATTCCCTACTAGTTTCCCCCAAAAGAGCCGGCTCTCCTTTCACAAACACCAGACGTGCATTGACCACTACTAATCCCCAAAAGTGACAGCACTCTTTTCGCAAACACCACACATGCATCGACCACTACTAACACTAAATAGGGCCACAACTCCCTTCATAAACACCAACCATGCATCAACCACTGCTAACCCCCAAAACAGCCTTCCCCCCCTTCAACAACACCCCACATGCAACGACAACTACTAACCCCAAAAAGACTCATCCCTACCTTCAAAAAAAACCTACATCCATTGACCCTTACTAACCCACCAAAAAGCCAGCCTTCACTTCACAAACATCACACGTGCATCGACAAATACCAAACCCCAAAATAGCCCGCCATCACTTCAGAAACACCCTACATGTATCGACGAGTACAAACACACAAGAGAGCAAGCCCTCCTTCACAAACACCACACATGAATCGACAACTATTAAGCCCACGAAAAGCCAGCCCTCCCTTCACAAACACCACTCATGTCTCCGCCACTACCAAATCTCCAAAAAGACGACCATCCATACATAAACAACACACATGCATCAACCACTACTAACCCCCAAGAGAGCCAGCTCTTTTCTGGGGTTTTACTGTCCTATGTATGTGTGGTGTCTGTGAAGGAGGGCTAGCTCTTTGGGGGGGTTAGTACTGGTTGATCCATGTGTGGTCTTTATGTATTGATGGCCGTGTTTTGGAGAATTAATGGTGGCAGAGACATGTGTGGTGTTTGTGAATGGAGGGCTTTCTTTGGGGGGGGGGGTTAGTAGTTGTCGATGCATGTGTGGTGTTTTTGAAGGAAAGGCTAGCTCTTTGGGGGGTTTAGCATTGCTCAATGCATGTGCGGTGTTTGTGAAGAGATTGCTGGCTTTAGAGGTTAGTAGTTGTCGATGCACATGTGGTGTTTGTGAAGGGAGGGCTTGCTTTTAAGGGGGTTAGTGGAGGTGATGCATGTGAAGTGTTTGAGAAGATGGCGCTGGCTCTTTTGGTGGTTAGTAGAGGTTGAAGCATGTGTGTTTTTTAGGGAGGGCTGGCTCTTTTGTGCATATGTGGTGTTTGTGGAGAGAAAGGAGGCTCTTGTTACTTTGGGGTGTTAGTAGCGGTTGGTGTATGTGTGGTGTTCATGAAAGCAGGGCTTGCTCGTTTGGGGGTTAGTAGTGGGCAAAGCATATGTGCTGTTTGTCAAGGGACGGTTGGCCTTTAGGAGGATTAGTAGTGGTATATGCATGTATGGTGTTTGTGAAGGGAGGGCTGAATCTTTTAGAGGTTAGTAGCAGGCGATGCATGTGTGTTGTTTGTGAAGAGAGGTTGGCTCTTTTCTGAGTTATTACGTGTCAATTTATATATGGTGTTTGTGAAATGAGGTCTGGTTCTTTTGGTAGTTACTAGTGGTCGATGTATCTTTCGTTTTTGTGTAGGGAAGGCTGGCCTTTTGGGGGTTAGTAGTGGTCTATTCATGTGTGGTGTTCTTGAAGGGACGGATGGCTCTTTTGGGGGTTAGGTTTGGTCGTTGCAGGTGTGGTGTTTGTGAAGGGATTGCTGGCTTTTTCGGGTGTTAGTAGTGGTGGATGTATGTGTGGTGTTTGTTAAGGGATGGCTGGATTTTGGTGGAGTTAGTAGTGGCAGATGCATCGGTGTTATTTTTGAATGGAGGCCCTGGTTCTTTTGGATTAGAAGTTATCGATGCATGTTTGGTGTTTGTTTAAGGATCGCTGGCTCTTTTGTGGATTAGTAGTGGTCGATCCATATGTGGTGTGTGTGAAGGGAGCCCTGGATATTTTGGGAGGTAGTAGTTGTCGATACATTTGTGGTGTTTGTGAAGGGAGGCCTAGTTCTTTTTGGGGTTAGTAGTGTTCGATGCTATGCGATGTTTGTGAACGGATGGCTGTCTCTTTTCGCGTTAAATAGTAGTCCATGCATGTGTGGTGCTTGTGAACAGAGGGCTGGCTTCTTTAGGAATTACTAGTAGTCGATGCATGTATGTTGTTCGTGAAGAGAGAGCCGGCTCTTTTTATGCTTAGTAGTGGTGGTACATGTCTGTTGTTTGTGAAGGAAGGGCTGGCATTTGGGAGAATCTTAGTCGTCTATTCACTTGTGGTGTTTGTTTAGGTAGGATTGGTTCCTTTGTAGGCTATTAGTGGCCTATGCATGTATGTTGTTTGTGAAGGGAGGCATTGCTCATTTGTGGGTTAGTAGTGGTCGATGCATGCATGGTGTTTTATGAAAGAAGAGCTTGCAGAATGCGAGGTTGGTCTTCCTGTATACATGCGTGATGTTTGTTTCAGGAGGGCTGCCTATGCATGTGTCTTGATTGTTACGGGACGGTTGGCTCTTTTGTGGGTTAGAAGTTATCTATGCATGTGCGGTGTTTGAGAAAGGAGGGATTGTTCTTTGAGCGGTTCTTGTTGGTCCATACTTGTGTGCTGGTTGTTTAGAGAGGCCTAGCCCTTCAATGGATTGGTAGTGGTTGATATATGTGTGGTGTTTGTAAAAGCATGGCTGGATTTTTTGTTTCTTAGTAGTGGTAGATGCTTGTATTGTGTTTTTGAAGGAGTGCTGGTTTTTGGAGAGTTAGTAGTGGTCGATGCATTTGTGGTGTTTATTAAGAGAGTCCTGGCCTTTTGGAGGGTTAATAGTATTCGATGCATGTAGGGTGGTTGTGAAAGAGGGCTGGCTCTCTTGAGTGTTTGTAATGGTCTATGCATGTGTAATGTTTGTAAAAGATGGAGGGCTCTTTTGGGGTTTATTAGTGTTCGACGCACGTATGGTGTTTGTAAAGGGAGGGCTAGCTTTTTGGAGGGTTAGTAGTAGTCGATTCATGTTTGGTGTTTCTGAAGAGATAATTGGCTATTTAGGGATGGGGGTAAGTATTGGTCGATTCAGATGTGGTCTTTGTTGATGGAGGGCTGGCTCATTTGGGGGTTAGTAGCCGTCGATGCATGTGTGGTCTTAGTGAAAAAACGCTTTGCTCTTTTCTAGGTTATTAGTGGCCTATGCATGTGTGGTGCATGTGGGGCACTTGTGAAGGATGGCTGGCTCTCTTAAGCGTTTGTAATGGTCTATGCATGCGTGATGTTTGTAGGGGAGGGTGGGCTGTTTTGAGGGTTATTAATGTTCGATGTACGTATGGTGTTTGTGAAAGGAGGGCTGGCTTTTTGGATCCGATTACCTACGAGGTCCGAAGGCCCGTGGTTAAATGACCACAAAAAGCGGTGCCAGTTCGAAAAAAGAACACCAAGGATAGTTACGGTCGTCGGTGACTCTAACTAAGAAGCCAGCCATCCCTTCAGAAACACCACACATGAATCAATGACAACTAACCATCCAAAAATCCAGCCCTCCCTTCACAAACACCATACGTACATCGAACATTAATAACCCTCAAAACAGCCTGCCATCCCCTCACAAACATCACACATGCATAGACCATTACAAACGCTCACGAGAGCCAGCCCTTCTTCAAAAGTTTCCCACAAACACCACACATGCATAGGCCACTAATATTCTAGAAAAGAGCCAAGCGTCTCTTCACCAAGACCACACATGCATCGACCGCTACTAACCCTCAAATGAGCCAGCCCTCCATTAACAAAGACCACATATGCATCAACCAATACTTACCCCCACCCCCGAATAGCCAGCCATCCCTTCAGAAACACCAAACATGAATCGACTACTACTAACCCTCCAAAAAGCCAGCCCTCTCTTTACAAACACTATACGTGCGTCGGACACTAATAACCCCCACAAGAGCCCTCCTTCTATCACAATCATCACACATGCATAGACCATTACAAACGCTTAAGAGAGCCCACCCTCCTTCAAAACCACCACACATGCATCGACTACTACTAACCCTCCAAAAGGCCAGGACTCTCTTCAAAAACACCACAAATGCATCGACCACTACTAACCCTCCAAAAACCAGCACTCCTTCAAAAACACAATACAAGCATCTACCACTACTAAGAAATAAAAAATCAAGCCCTGCCTTCACAAATACCACACAGATATCGACCACTACAAATCCATTAAAGGGCTAGGCCTATCTAAACAACCAGCACACAAGCATGGACCAACAAGAACCGCTCAAAGAACAATCTCTCCTTTCTCAAACACCACACATGCATCGATAACTTCTAACCCACAAAAGAGCCAACCGTCCCGTAAAAAATAAGACAAATGCATAGACCAGCCCTCCTGTAACAAACATCACGCATGTATACAGGACGACTAACCTCCCAATCTGCAAGCTCTTCTTTCATAAAACACTACACATGCATCAACCACTACTAGCCCCGCAGAGACTCAGCCCTTCCTTCACAAACACTAAACATGTCTCGGGCACTAGGAACTACCAAAAGAGAGGGCACTCCATCGAGAAACACCACACATACATCGACTACTACTAACCCACAAATGAGCAATGCCTCCCTTCACAAACAACATATCTGCATAGGCCACTAATAGCCTACAAAGGAACAAATCCTACCTAAACAAAAACCACAAGTGAATAGACAGATACTATTCCCCCAAAACGCCCGCCCTTCCTTCACAAACACCAGACATGTATACATCACTACTAAGCTCAAAAAGAGTCGGCTCTCTCTTTACAAACAGCATACATGCATCGACCACTAATTATGCCTAAAAGAGCCAGCCCTCTGTTCACAAGCACCACACATGCATAGGCCACTATTAGACCCGAAAAGAGACAGCCATCCGTTCACAAACACTCCATAGCATTGAACACTACTAACCCCGAAAAGACCTAGGCCTCCCTTCCCAAACACCACACATGTATCGACAACTACTACCTCCCAAAATATCTAGGGCTCCCTTTACACACACGACATATGAATTGACCCCTACTAATCCACAAAAGAGCCAGCCATCCTCAAACAAACACCAAACATGCATCGATAACTTCTAATCCAAAAGAACCAGGTCTCCATTCACAAATAATACCGATGCATCTCCCACTACTAACCCCCCCCAAAAATCCAGCCATCCCACAGAAAACACCACACATACATCGACCACTACTAACCCCCGAGAAAGCCAGCAATCCCTTCACAAACACCACACCTGCATTGACCAAACCTAACCCGCAAAAGAGCCATCCGTCCCTTCAAGAACACCACATATTGTTAGACCACTACTAACCCCAAAAGAGCCAGCCTTCCCTCCACAAAAACGAAAGATACATCGACCACTAATAACCACCAAAAGAGCCAGACCTCATTTCACAAACACCATATATAAATTGACCGGTAATAACTCAGAAAAGAGCTAACTTCTCTTCACAAACAACACACATGCATCGCCCAATACTAACTCTGAAAAGATTCAGCCCTCCCTTCACAAACACCATACATGCATGGACCACTACTAACCCCCCGAAAGGCCAACCGTTCCTTGACAAACAGCACATATGCATCGCCCACTACTAACCCCCAAATGAGCAAGCCCTGCTTTCACGAACAGCACATATGCACCAACCGCTAATAACATCCAAAAGAGCCTCCTCTCTCTCCACAAACACCACATATGCACAAAAGAGCCTGCCCTCCCTTCAAAAAAATCACACATGCTTCAACCTCTACTAACCACCAAAAAAGCCAGCGCTCACTACTCAAACACTTCACATGCTTTACCTCCACTAACCCCTTAAAAGCGAGCCCTCTCTTCACAAACACCACATGTGCATCGACAACTACTAACCTCTAAAGCCAGCAATCTCTTCACAAACACCGCACATGCATTGAGCAATACTAACCCTCCAAAAGAGCTAGCCCTCCCTTCAAAAACACCAAACATGCATCGACAAGTACTAACCAACCCGAAAAGACAGCCCTCCATTCACAAACACAACACATGTCTCCGCCACTAATAATTTTCCAAAACACGGCCATCAATACATAAAGACCACACATGGATCAACCAGTACTAACCCCGCAAAGAGACAGCCCTCTTTCACAGACACCACACATACATAGGCCAGTAAAATCCCAGGAAAGAGCCAAACCTCCCTTCACAAAGACCACACATGCATCGACCACTACCCATCCCTCCAAAAGCCATCCATCCCTTCACAAACACCACACATGTCTCGGCATTACTAACCCCTAAAAGAGCCAGCCCTCCCTTAACGAACACCCCATATGAATCAACCAATACTACCTACCCCCTCACCCCCCAAAGCCAGCCAGCCCTTCAGAAACACCACACATGAATCGTCTACTACTAACCATCCAAAAAGCCAGCCCTCCCTTCACAAACACCTTACATGCGTCGAACACTAATAACCCTCCAAATATCCGACCCTTCCCCTCAAAAGCATCACACATGCATAGACCATTACAAACGCTCAAGAGAGCCAGCCCTCCTTCTCACGATTTCCACAAACACCACGCATGCTTAGGCCACTAATAACCTAGAAAACAGCCAAGCGTCTCTTCACAAAGACCACACATGCATCGACCGCTACTAACCCCTGAAAGAGCTAGCCCTCCATTAACAAAGACCACATATGCATCGACCAATACTACCCTACTAGCCTACAAAAGAACCGATCCTACTTAAACACCACAAGTGAATCGACGGCTACTATTCCCTAAAAAGGCCAACACTGCCTTCACAAACACTGGACATGTATCCACCACTACTAGCCACCAAAAGAGCCGGCTTTCTCTTCACAAACACCTCACATGCATCGATCACTACTAATCTCTAAAAGAGCCAGCCCTCTTTTCACAAGCACCACACATGCATGAGCCACTACTACCCCGAAAAGAGACAGCCATCCGTTCACAAATGCCACATAGCATCGAACACTACTAACCTCCAAAACCACTACGAATCCCCCCCCAAAAGCCTTTCTTCTCTTGACAAACACCACATATGCCTCTGTCACTACTCTCTACCAAGAGAGACGCCTTCCATTGATAAACCCTACACATGCAAGTACAACTACTAACCCACAAAAGAGCCAGGCCTCCCTTATCAAACAGCACACATGCATAGGCCACTAATAGACTAAAAAAGAACTGATCCACCCTAAATAAACACAACAAGTAAATCGACCACTACTATTCCCCAAAATGCCAGTCCTCTGCTTACGAACAACGGACATGTATCCACCACTACTATCCCCAAAAAGAGCCGGCTCTCTCTTGACAAACACCACATATGCATCGACCACTAACACTTCCCAAAATAGTCAGGCCTCCCTTCACAAACACCACACATAAATCAACCATTACTTACCCTCCAAAGAGCTAGCCCTCCTTTCACAAATACCTCACATGAATCGACCACTACTAACCCAAAAAAGAGTCAGCCCTCCGTAAACAAACACCAAACATGCATTGATAACTCTTAACCTCCAAAAAACCAGGCCTCCGTTCACAAACAACACCGATGCATCTACCACCACTAACCCCACCAAAATCCAGCTATCCCTTAACAAACACCACACATACATCGACCATTACTAATCCCCGAAAAAAACAGCAATCCCTTCCCAAATACCATACATGCATAGACCAATCATAACCCCCCAAAGAGTTAGCCACCCCTTCACGAACCCCCACATGAATAGACCACTACTAACCCCCAAAAGAGCTAACCCTCCCTACACAAACACGAAAGATACATCAAACACTAATACCTATCAAAAGAGCAAGCCCTCCTTTCACAAACACCATACATACATTGACCAGTAATAACTCAGAAAAGAGTCAACCCCCTCTTCACAAACAACACACAGGCATCGACCTCTAGTAACCCCCAAAAGATCCAGCCCTCCCTTCACAAACACCATACATGCATGGACCACTACTAACCCGGCCAAAGGCCAACCGTCCCTTCACAAACACCCCACATGCATCAACCGTTACTAACACCCAAAGAGCCTCCCCTCTATCCACAAACACAACATATGCACAAAAGAGCCATTCCTCCCTTCAAAACACCACACATGAATCAATTACTACTAACCACCAAAAGAGCCAGCACTCCCTTCACAATCACTTCACATGCATCACCACCACTAACCCCCTTAAAAGCCAGCCCTCCCTTCACAAACACCGCACGTGTATCAATAACTACTAACCTCCAAAGCCAGCAATCTCCTAACAAACACCACACATTCATCGACCACTACTAATCCCCAAAAGACCCAGCCCTTCCTTCATTTGTACCAGACATGTATCGATCATTATACCCCCAAAGAGCCAGGCCTTCCTTCACAAATACGACGCATGCATTGACCCCTACTAACCCCCAAAAGAGACAGCTCTCTTAGTAAACCACTACATATGTACTCTTACCCCTAAAAACGTCACAAAGGAGGCATCTTTTTTGCACAAACACCATATGTGCATCGATACCGATCCTAACCGCACACGGAACCAACCATCTTAGCACAAAACTCACATACTGAACTATACCCCTACTAACCAGGCAAATAATGAGACACTCCTAGCACAAACTCCCCATACATATATGCACCTATCCCGCTAATATAATTATTAGCTTGATAGGTGCATATATGGTGTTTGTATAACACGATTTTTGTCTTTGGTTACAACTGTTATTTTATATTTGCTTGTGTCTAGAATACATGCAAAAACACTGTTATTTATTTCAAACTTTGCTTATCTGTTCAGTTTAATGATATTTTTATGAAATTTACCTATTCCCTCTCGAAGGAAGTGGCGAATTTTAACTATCATTTGCATAGAGTAGAAATAAATTGACATGATACAAAAAGAGCATTTATTTAATCTAAAATTACATAAGTAAGACAATTAAAATATTAGAAACGAGTTTTCTGTGATTTACGCCTATACTTTAAATTACTTTCACGCATCAGCCCCCAAATATAGTCTCCCATCAGTTTTTCATTATATGATTCTTGATAGCTGCGTTCAAAGACCAGTAAGATCATAGTGAAAGCTCTCGTCATGCTCCTCGGAGTACGCTCCCATGTTCTCCTTAAATTTATCAAGATGAGCGTCAAGAATATAGACTTTCAGCGACATCATGCAACCCATCTTGCCGTAGTCCTCACCAAGTTCTCAACAAGCTCTATATAGTTTTAAACTTTGTGATTACCTAGGAAGCCTAGAACCACTGCAATAAAGCTTTCCCACGCTGTTTTTTCCGTCCTAGTGAGCTTCTCTGGAAACTCCTTGCACTCCATGATCTTTTTTATTTGTGGACAGACGAAGACCCCGGCTTCCACCTTTGTGGCAGATAGGTTAACAAAGAAATCTTGAAGATACTTGAAAGCTACAGACTCCTTATCTACAGCTCTGACGAATTGTTTCATAAAGCCCAATTTTAAGTTCAAAGGAGGAAGCAGTACTTTTCGAGGGTCCAACAAAGGCTCCCATTTGACGTTGTTTCTCCCCACACTAAACTCGGTCCGGTATGGCCAATCCTGCTGATGGTAGTGTGCCACGGTGTCCCTGCTGTCCCAAAGGCAAATATAACAAAGAAACTTGGTAAAGCCGCCTTGGAGACCCATTCAGAAGGCCACCATTTTGAAGTCTCAGATAACCTACCAACCGTACTCTTCATATTTACATGCATCTAGCAAGATCTTGACAGTGCTGTATTCCTCTTTGAGCTGGACCGAGTGAGCAAGTTATAAAGGAGCACTGCTTTGAGGCTCCTTGACGAGCTGTCAATGTAGAGGCCCTACTCGTTAGGGGGCTTACAGGCGATTCCGATTGACTTAAACAGACTGGTCACATTGTGACAAAAGCAAAGCTCATCTTGATGTGTATAAAGCTTAAAAAACACTGGTGACGCTTTCTCTGACCTGATATTTGCACACTGTCTTCTAACAAATACCACTGCATGAATGTCGAAGTTAACAGCTCGGCATTGGACTTTGCGAGACCAAGATCTGTGACAAGGTCGTTGAGATCTTTTTGGTTGGGGTAGTATGGGTTTCTCTCCTCAGTCGCACCTCTATAATCTGGATCAATGACAGCATCTTCTTATGAACTGCTTTTCCTTTATAAGAACTGCTGCTCTCTTTTTGAAGGGGTCGGATGGGAAATTCAGAACTGTGTGACACTAGCGCAAATAGATGACGGAAGCTCTGGATAAATGATAACAGGCGCATTTTTGTCTGCTCGACGTTTTGAAGGGTTCACCATGCAGAAGAAACAATTGAGTGGTCAGTTGGTTCTCTCCAAATTCGTGGAATTGTGAAATTCATAGCTCTTTTTTCCTCTCTGTACCATCATGTAAAAAACAAAATTAAAACATAAGTATAAATATATAAATACTCTTCACTTAGTGTTATTAGAAATGTTAAAACAAATTAAAAATCCAGTATGCAAATAAACAAAACACATTATATTTATATATTACCTTCCACAGTTTTTTTTCAGAGCTCGCAGGTGAAACGAGGTGCCCAAAGTTTGTTTTGATCTCCGACTGACATGCCGAAATATGCCTTGTATGACTTACACATTTTTGCGGATCTCTCTACAGAGTACTTTTTCGCTCTAGTCTTAATAAATTCGCCGCAGACATGTGTGACGAATGCTTCTATCAATGACGAGTGACGATGTCTTCGCTGTGACGGCTAGAGTTAAACTTATTTGTTAAGTAGACATTCTTTGATTTATACAATCAACTACGTTGCCAAAATGTTCTAGGAATTTTTCAAACATATAAAAAGTTCTCAAAAGTTTTAGAAAGCTCTACAGTTTATTTTTCACCAAATTAGGGCTGAATCTATATGGAATGTAAGACAACTGCCATTACTGTCCAGGTCGCAAAAAAACAAAATATAAGGGAGATAATAGCTATTACTATTGTATTACTGTTACTATAACTTTTTAAATATAATATAACCCTTGAAACTTTTGATATATTTTTATAATTTGCATCAAAATAATGTTATTTACTATAAATGAGCAAATTTAAAAATCCAATGTCCTAGTTTTGGGGATTAAAATTGACTTTTTTTTATTTAATAGAGCCCCAAACAATTGGGAAATAACACTTTTAGCCCAAGGACAAGACAAAAGTAAAATTTTGTTACACACTGTAACCCCTTGCTATAGGAGGTAAACCTCCTAGGATTAACACCACATATGCTTTTATAACCTTACTAACACCCAAATTGGCAGTCTCCTAGCTCAAAGCTCGATTCGAAGGCAAACTTTCTAGCCTAAACACCAGATATGTACCACTACCATTACTAACCTCGCAAAGGCGGCATCTATTCAGGCATAATAACCACAGATGCACCCATATCAATACTAAGCTCGCAAAAAAGGAAACTATTCTAGCACAAACACCACACATGCACCTATACCCCTACTTACCTCGCAAAAGATGCAGCCCTCGTCGCACAAATACCACCCATGGACTTATATCGCTATTATCTCCTTAACGAGGTAGTCCTTATAGTACAAATACCACATATGCACCTATATCACTACTAACCACACAAAGAAGGCATCCCACCTAGCACAATTACCATATATGGACCTATACTTCTACTAGCTCTCTAAGGAGGCAATCCTTCCTGCACAAACATCTCATGCACCTATAATAGTACTAACCTCCCAAAGGAGTCAACCTTCCTAGCACAAACACTACATATGCATTTATACCTCTACAAGCAACACTACAACAAGAATAACCATAAACATTCGGCGTTATGTTAGCAATTGAAAGAAAAAGAGAGAGGCAGACAGAGAAATAATTAAGTGGAGAGGCAGAGAGACATACTGAATCACAAAAGAATCTAATTCATTAAAGACTCATTCAATAAATTCAATCAATATCTTCTTCCAATTGGCCGGATGTATCGAACGAGAAGAGACTCAGTCGACGTCTAGCGTTTAGTTCTTCCCAGAATTTTGCTGACGAAAACGGGAATTTCTTTTCGTTTGATCTCTATTGGAAAGGCCCCTAATTGTGTGGGGATTCATATCAGCAATTTCGGAGTCCTTGCCTTCTCGATAGTCCTCTAATCATCATGAGTGACGTTGTTATGTTGTTATTAGTGTCTGTAACCTAGCTCTTTTTTTACTTTTCTTGTATTCTTATATTTCATTTTGTACTAGTTGGTCCTTTTCAATCGTAAAATGAGAATTTTAGGTGAATTGTAATTGTAACTGGATATTTTCTCCACAATGAGGGGTATTTCTTTACGTAAATGGGAATATTTTTTTCCTATTTGATCTTCCTCTTTCTCTGTAGACCATGTTTATTCCTTGTTGTAATATCAATTGAGCAACTAAAACCTGTGGTGTTTGTGTTCAGTGTGTACATTCACCAAATGAGATCGTTGAGGGATATACGTTGTTTGCTTTGACAAATTGATTGTGGCGTGTGACACAATGGACCCTTTATAGTGAAAGAGGGAGCTCGGAGGCCAGCAAATGGAAAAGAAAATTCTGCTGGTCCTCCCACTTGTCCAAGCAATAAAGCTTGAGGGAACGCTGGTGCTTGCTTTGAGTAACACTCGTAGATGCATGGGTTACAGGGTTGCCATCTACTGAACACCCCTTAATAGTACTGATAAATGAAAAGATGTGACAAATTCCATTGAAGCTAACACCCATACTCGGTCATTATAACTGTTAATTAGACACCAATACTCACACAGAGTGACTATGCTGGTATAGGTGAAAAATCGACCAAATTACAACTATACCGAGGCGTTCATTGCCCTTTTGTCGTCCTTTCTTTTCAATTCCCCCTTGACGAAACAATGGCCGCAATTAATATTCATGAAATCTTAAAGTAATCGGGTGGGAAATGAAGATTTTTACTGGATCAAAAATTAGGGATGGAAATTTAATTTTGAAAATTTGACGTTCTTAGAAAGAAAATTTGGAATTGAAATTTCGGTTACATCCCCAATTTCGGGTGCATTAGATGTTGCTAACACGCTCATTAATTTTGATGCAAAAACCAATTTGGACTCTTTCAGAAATTTTTTGTTAATGACAGTTTGCTAATGCTTCTTCTAGCATCCAAGTTTGAAAGATTTACCATTAAATGATTAAAATTGATTGATAAAAGATGCACAAAATTGATAATCGTGTTGGAAGACATTGATGATCGGGGCATTGTTAGCAAAGTTTTTAACTTAAGTGGATATACATAAAAAATACGAAGAACATCAGCAGTGAGTGGTAATCGACATAAAAGATATCAGGAAAACCATCATTGAATTGCAATGGAAATAAGAGATACACGGAACATCAGTAATGAGTGGTAATTGACATAAAATATATAAGTAACATCAGAAGTGATTGGTAATATAAAAGATACAAAAAACATCAATAGTGAGTGACATAATAAATATATGATGGAATAAACATCAAGATTTAGTGGCGATAAATATAAAATGAACATCAGCAGTGATTGGTAATCGGCATAAATGATACGGGGAACATCAGCAGTACTTGGTAATAAGTACAGTGTGGTTCACGGTGCAATTTTCTATCGCTTATTATTTGTTAGGAAATTTTGAATATTCAATATCAGATCACGAATAAAAGTTTTTAAAAGTTTCCCCTTATAGGAAAGTTTGACTCGAAGAAAACTGTCTTTTCACCCTGAGTCAAGTTAACCAACATTAGCTATGGCGAACCATTGGATGGTGACAAGATATATGAGTTTGGGGCAATCACGTCGTTTCACTAGAAGAGAGTAGTCAATTTCCTCTTTATGGGATTCAGTAGGATCTTCGCACTAAATTAGGTTGAGAAGAGGGGGTTAAAGTGTTGTTGGGAAAATTAAAAGCAAAGCAGATAGATCGAATGGCCAACAGAAGGGCGTACTAGAAGGCTAGAACGTGGCAAAGTGTGCAACTTGCTTCTTACGGGATCCACAAAATATCAGTAATACCAATAGTAGTAGTAATAATTCCTTATATATAATGTGAAATCAAACATACATACGAGAGGCGGTCAATAAGTTTTGCGTATCGGTAGGGCAAAACAGAGGAAGGGGGATGGCTGTTTGTGGGGGTGTTACGACAAGTTATGACAAGTCAGGACCTGCAGCTGCACACTCCTGCCTCGTCTATTTAAGAAGCAGTAGCTGATCGCAGATCGTCAGTCACAAATTTTTCAACAATGGAGAAGGTTGAGCTCCGCGCAGTGATCTAATTTTTGACCAAGGGAGGCAAGAATGCAAAAGAGATCCATGAATGCATGGTTGCAGTGTACACCGACACCGCCCCTTCCTATGCAACCATTGCTCACCGGAATAGGGAGTTCTGCCCTTCAGACGTGACCAACGAGGACAATGTGGCTCGTGTGGAGAGGATGATCCTCGAAAATCGACGGGTGAAGGTCGAAGAAATCGAGCAAGAACTTGGAATATCACATGGAAGTGTTATCAACATCATTCCTAGGAACCTCACGCCCCATGATCGACTTCAACTTTGTCAAAGTCCACAAGGTAAAGTTTCACAAGCTGCCCTGCGCGACTGCGGATTCGAGGAGCTCAATCATCCCCCCTACAGTCCAGATCTGGTCCCTAGCGACTACTTTTTATTCCGCCAGCTCAAGGCTGCACTGCGTGGACGCTGGTTTGGGGACGATGAAGATGTCCAGCTCGCCGTCCAGGAGGGATTGAACAGACAGCAGTCGGCAGATTTCTGGTTGTCGGGAATTCGAAGCCTCAGGGACAAGTGGCGCAAGTGCATTGAAGTCGAGGGTAGTTATATTGAAAAAATAATAAAACACTTTTCCTCATATCTCGTTTCCTTATATCCGAATTGCAAAACTTATTGACCGCCCCTCGTATATGGTATGTTAATGGAATGTGTCGCAAATTAGTGTGAAAGAACCTTCCTCATGTAGGGTGATCCAAAAGTCATTTCCAAGTGGATATGACGTGACCACTTGCATGCAATCCTGGTGAGGGTTACGCTGCAATTCAACTTCCGCTTCCTAACCTTTGCGTGGACCGCTTGCACAAGGGGGCTATAAATCTTTCATAGCATGCAACAACCTCCCTCCACTCCAACCTGATCTTCAACACAGCGTAACTACTGTATGACAGTGTTTTAAATTCTCTTTCTCTGAGAAGAGACTTTTTTGATCACCATTTAGTGAGGGATTTCATAGATCTGTGACTGTTTAAGTGCCTCTGACGTCATTGCCCATGTTGTTTAAAACACGTTCACCGAAGCCAAGTTTTAGGATATGGGAAAATAGCGAGGAAATCAATTCAATAAACGTTTTATGCGTCATAGGGTAGCCAGGATTCTTCTAATTTGCAGCACAATTCCTGTTTCCTGTTTGCACTGACGGTACGTCCTGAAGGTCGTATACCCAATTACCGAGTAGGAGCCTTTTCGACCTTCTCTCCTTTTTCTTAAGTCATTCTTGTATTGTTCCCTATGTTACCATCATATAGTTTCCTTATGTCAGTCCTCGTATAGTTTTCTTATGGTATCTTCGTATTGTTTCCTAATGGGATTTTCGTATTGTTTCCTTATGGTATCTTCGGATTGTTCCCTTATGTTACCCTCGTATAGTTTCTTTAAGTTATCCTAGTATAGTTTTCATATGGTATCCGCGTATAGTTTGACTATTATGTCTTTCTCGTATAGTTTCCTTATGGCTTCCTCGTATAGTTGCCTTATGTCATCCTCGAATAGTTTTCAGAAGACAACCTTGTAAGTTTCTTTGTGGCATCTCAATAATTTCACTTATGTTATCGTACAGTTTCCATATACCATCCTTGTATAGTTTCCTTATGGCATCCCGTATATTTTCCTTATGCCGTCCTCGTATAGTTTTCATAAGACAACTTTGTATAGTTTCTTTATGTCATCTTCTTATAGTTTGATTATGTCATACTCGTATAGTTTACATATTTAATCGTTTTATAGTTTCCTCATGCCATTATCGTTTCATCGTCGTATAGTTTCATGGAATGGTTTCCTGATAATTTCATTGACAACCCATCTCCGCTTTGGGGAGGGGGAAGGGGGGCTTTTATTCTTGTGTGGGCGTACAATTTAGCTTGGGAGACAATTCCCGGATCACGGCAGTCACTCTGCCCCGGAATTTCTATTCCATACCGCAGCAACCGTACGAGATATGGGTGAACTTCGCCTTCATCCGAAGCGGTGTTACCACTCAGCTATGGGCCGTCGGTGGTTGTAAAATTTCACTATTAATACCTTGTAATATTTCTGCAAAGTGTTCAGATATTCCGGGGCCTTTAAAGGTTAACGAAACTTATTTTTTTCACTTTTTGAAATCCCTAGTCTTTTTATTTATTCTTATCTAACCACCTATTTACTCCGTGTCACATTATTTACCAACACATTTTTCTATTTTCCCCAATTACTCTAATTCCTCCTTCACACTATCCTCAAGCTTCCAGCATCATTCAGTGGTGGCTCGTGTATAGGCACTGCGGAACTGCAGCACCCCTATTTCCACTCGATATTATCGATTACATTCAATATAAGTCTTTTTTTCTTTAATAATTTTTGTATACTTGTACATTATATAATCCTTAAGCTTAATATCAGTAGCCATCCCCCATTTTATGAACAAAATGCAAAATTTCAGCGATGCGGTGTTTGGCTGTTGTGCTCACATGTCCGAGATAGGAAACTGCATGCTAGAGAGAGAGAGTACTGTGGCTCACGCAGTGCCGACCCTGATATGCCGGTGGAAGGTAGTGTTTCTTTTTTACTCCACTTGTGTTGTGCTTAAAAACGTGTTTATATTGTTCAATGTGATAAAGTGAGGAATTTAATTCATATTTTTTTCGGTTCATTTATTAATTAATTGAGCTTCTGAAATTTATATTGGAAAATAATCTAGATGATGTTCTTAGTGAAATTACAAAACAGATGAAAATCCGCTTGACAATTCCCATGACTACATCAGAGTCAGAACCCTGCTTTTCAACACTAAAAAGAATAAAAACTTTTCTAAGGAGCAGTATGAATTCTGAAAGACTAAATGCACTTGCAGTGCTTTCAATGGAGAAAAAATACCTCGGTAGTCATCCAGAGATCGGGAGAAAATAATTAATCTTTTCGCGCAAATTAATACAAGAAGAATAAATTTCGTTTCTAAATGAATGGATCAAGCTTGAACAGTAACAATTTAGGCTATTAGTAAGTAAAAAATATTTGATTTTGTTCTGTTTATGATTTTATAAAGTTTATCTATAAATTTTCTTTTATATATTTATTTCCTTTTACACTATATTAAAACAATGTGTCGTATAATAGGGTCAAGTTAACCCTTCTGCGTTTCTCAGCTGAGTTCGATGACTGCTATGTGCGTGGGAGATTTATAATACAAGCAGAGTGCAAACAGTCGACTATCTTGGAGGTTCCGGGACAATAGAAAACGGGTACAAAAATAACTACTAATTTGCAAATTAATATTCTTTTACAAGGTTAAAGGAGGTTTTAAAACAAGCTCTATACACATAAGACGTACACGAGTCTAAGCGGCTAAAAGGATGAGACTTGGCGGGGACGGTTGCTTTCGAGTTAGAACACGAATCGAGACTGGACGCGTTGCGTTCGAGGAGCGGGCAGAACGAGTACGGGGTAGACTCACGCGAATTAATCGAGAGTACCCGCAACTGGGGTGTTCTGGAAGAATTGTGAATAGTCCACCTGGACGCGAATAACGGGTACTGACGGGGAGTGGGCAGGCAGCAGATACTCCCTTCCAACTCTGGCGCCCGAGAATTTATAGTGGGGTTGAATGGGGTTTTCTCCCATCTGTCCGAAGGGGAGGGTTCCAAGGTCCGACGCATCGGCAGGCGAGAGTAGTCTCGCCCTTTTAGCACGATTGCGAGAAAGTTCCTAAGTCGGTGAGACGAAAGTTTGTCCGACTCCCGATGGGACCTTTTGGGCTGTCAAACTTGTCGCGTCTTTCTGCAATGGTGGGCTTTCAGGCCACCACGGAGTCTCATGATTTCGCACTTCCATTAGCGCAGACAAAAAGGGTCAAAGACCAGGTGTCTTCTGTCTCTTTCTCCATTGAATGCGCGGCAGCGCCCATCTTCCTTTATCTCCCTCTCTCTCTCTCTCTCTGATCTCTGACACAATGCTAACATAATTCTGATGCAGTACCCCCACTAATTTTAGCTACGAGCCGCCATTCATAGTACATATTTTCTTTATAGTAATTCTCTAGCCCCCGCCCCCCCGTCCTCCTATGGCAAGGAAAATCCTAAACATTCTACCTTCCCACCTCTCCCAACCGTCAAAGTGGTCATAACAAATGAAAAGGTTGAGTTGAAATAAAGAACACGACTAAGAATTTTTATAGCAATGTGATCATTTTACTCATGTGCTGAATTCACATTTCTGATAACTTTATCTAACATTTTTTTTAAATGTTTCTACACTAATACTCGAAACAATTTCTTTGACATCTTGTTCCAGACATTAACTATTTTGTGTCAGAAAAAGTTTCCACATAAACTTGTTTCAGATGTTTAGGAACAAGTTTCATCTCATCGTGACTTGTAGAATTTTGATTAATTTCAAACCAGATTGAATGGTCCGCATTGTCTATTTCGATCAAAATTTTAGAAAATGTACTCAATTGACATTTCATACGTCTAGTTTCTAAGCTGAATAAAAATAATAGGTACATAAATAAGTGTCGTAGAATAGGCTCTCGACGATATACCATATATAACTATTCGTTGAGGAAATGATTTTAATATTTCGAGTGCGTGGTAATCTGATTGACCGAGGTTAGTCCAAAAGGGAGGGGGGGCCTGGAGAGGCATATTTATCTTCAATATGCTTAAGAAGTGAAACGAAGCACAAGGATAAATAATATGGCTACCATTAATAAAATAGAGTTTTATTAATTAAACTACCAACAACACACACAAAAAAATGTTTACAAAAACGGAGAATGAAAAGGGTCGTGGGAATATCTGACTAATCCAAGGATTAGGGTTTGGAGAGATTTAAAAAGGTAAACAAATAAAAATTAAAGGGGAGGAATGGTTCGCTAAACCATTTAAAGCACAGGGTTGCGTTGACAAAGGGTTAAATGATTAAAGGTAATGCTCAGCTTACGTAATTACAAAGTTGTTGTGAAGAGGAAGACGATGCGAAGGAATCTTCGGTCCACTAGCGATTTCCAGCAGAAGGGTTCTTCGGGGGGTTGTCCTTAACGAAGGAAAAGGACTGTCTTTGAAGAGTGAGAGCGAAGTGGGGCTCGTAAGTACGAGTGATCTTTGTGACAGCAAATCGGAGATGTTCTAGATGAACAATGGAGGTTATTGTTGAAACCAAGCGTTCTCTTGAAGAACGTTAAAAAGGAGGGGGGAATTAAATTATCCGGACGTGATGTCTTGGGAACCAGAAGCGTTTCTTGATGAACGGGCTTGAAGAACAATCGCTGTTCTAACGTTGTTCTCTTCCTGAACAACAGGAGGGGTGAGAACCGTCTCTTGTCAAACGGGCTCAAAGAACAATGGCTGTTCTAACGTTGTTGTTTTTCTGAACAACAGGGGAGCCTTGATGACTTGGCGTCTCGGAGGCACGAACCTTGGCACTCAAGGGATATTGTCCTCTTCTGGACAATAAGGGGGTTCTCGAGGTAGAGAGTTTCTAGGTGCACAAGGGAGACCGGATCGGCGTGATGCCTCGCGAAGAAAATCGGGATCTGATCTGCTTCAATCGGGAAAAGCTATGATATAAATAGTCGAAGCCATGCCCTTGGCGTAGGGGACAATTGAGTGGGAGGCTTCGGAGGAATATCCTGCTGGCGCCTGAGAAAATATCTTATCTGCCCATAAGCCTAACTCAATCTGGCGAGATCGACGTATGGAGGCGAAACGGAGGAGTGAACCTCCTTGATTAAACATTTGCTATGGTGGGCGATAACGCGCTTTGCTTCCTCTCGCAGATGCACGTGTGTAGCATGTGCTTCTAACATGTGATAGCGTCTAAATTTAAGCGGCCTCAGACCGTTCTATCACACCCCTCCATTCCAGGGAAAGTTGTCACTTTGAAAAAAAGAGAGAAAGGACAACCATAGAGCTCCAATGGAGAACTCATTTTCTTGCATCAACCGTACCTTCATGCACCTAGCTAGTATTACCTCAATACATATTATTATGTTGATCATCTGATTATAGGGGAAACTAACCTTTAATAAAAACTTGACCATTCAAGAGACATGTAACAATGAAATAATATAAAATTAGTACATATGGGACAAAAGAATTCATACGTAATTTAATGGGTACAAATATATACACATACGAGAAAAAAATAGAAATTGAGCCACAGAATTCAGACATATACATTAACTAATTATATTAGAGGAGAATCTAATTTAAGTCGTACAAGACGGTATATACATACATGGAGATCCTAATCCTACGAATTACAAATTAATCTACACTATTTGGTAACGCATTCCTACTGAGTGCGTCAGCGACCTGATTGTCGGAACCTTTTATGTAATTTATCTTAAATTGTTACTCTTTCAAGAGTAGACTCCATCGCATAATTTGGCCGTTGGAGTGTATTACATTCCGAATATAGGCCAACGGGCGGTGGTCAGTTCCTATCTGAAATTCTTTTCCTATCAACTACATCTTAAACTTGTCAATAACCAAAATAATAGCTAGAGCTTCCTTCTCTATAGTGGCATATCTCTTTTCGCAGGGTAATAACTGGCGACTAGCATATGCAACTGGATGACTCGTTCCGTCATCCTCATATTGAAGGAGTACACCTCCAATGCCCTCGTTGCTCGCGTCGGTCATAATCTTAAAGGATTTTTCCGGGTTGGGCAACTTTAAAATGGGGGTAGAAACGAGCTTACTCTTGAGCTGGTTAAAATGAGAAACAGCGACATCATTCCAACGTAGTCGATCGGGGGAATTCATTTTTAAAAGGGTGCTGAGGGGCGCCGAAATTGCAGCAAAATTCGGGACGAATCGCCGATAGTAAGAAGCTGATCCTAGGAATGATCTTAATTGCTTCTTAGTATTCGGGAGGGGCATGTCGGCGATTGCCTTAATCTTGTCCTCTTGGGGACCTAACTGGCTTTGTCCTATTTTAAAACCCAAGTATTTTATGGTTTCGTGGACAAAATTGCATTTGCTGAGGCCAATGGTGAGGCCATTTTCGCGCAGTCACTCGAAGAGAGCTAATAGGGGGGTTAAATGATGACTCCATTCACGAGTAGCGACGTAAACGTTATCGAAGTAAAAGGAGACATTCGAAAGTCCATCTAACAACCTTCTCATGAGACGGTTATAGTTACTACAAGCGGTCAAGAGGCCAAAAGGAAGGCGCTTAAATTGCATTAAGCCTTGTTCAGTTGCAAAGGCGGTATATGCTTTCACATCGGGCCGGAGGGGAATTTGGTAATACGCCTTGCAAGTTCTGAGATGAACTTGGCGTCTTCAAAAAGGTGGAGGTTTTGATCTACCAACGGGATGGGCTCGGCGTCGAACACAGTTACCGAATTTAACTTCCGGAAGTCGATGCACACCTGATAAGAGCCATCAGGTTTCTTGACCATGACGATTGGGGAACAATAACTAGAGGTGGAAGGTTCTATCATATCTAAACTAATCAAATTATCGACTTCGGCGTTGAAAGCTTGGCGTAAATGAATCGGCATGGGATAGGGTTTTGAACGGACAGGTTCTAAGGTCGTTAATTTAATATCATGCTCGAAACTAGTAGCGCATCCAGGCTTCTCTGAAATAACGTCGTCGAACTGACATAATAATTCTTGTAGCTGACTTTTTTGTTGTGGTGTCAGCTGCGCGTTGATATCCAGGTCAGAGGGTTCAAAAGACTCGCCTAGGAGGGAAGGAAGAGGGTAATCGGCATCAGGTTGGATGCACACTGTCTGTATGACATTAAGGGACTCCGCGGGGTAATCCTCTTCAAGCGCCGATGTTTCGTCCAGTGCTACGAACGTATCTTCATGGGCGCGTCGGTGGTACTTTTTAAACAAGTTGACGTGTTAGAGCTTATCGCCTGCTGGGGTACCAATGAGGCAATCTACCGGTCCTCGTACCTCGCGGACCGAGTACGGACCTTTCCATTAGCTCAGTAATTTATTACTGGCTGTGGGAAGGAGCAGGAGTACTTCATCACCGGGCTTAAATTTCCGATCTTCGGACCTGACATCAAAATAGGTTTTATATTTTTCGAAATTGACATCGGCATGTTCATAGGCGATGTTTTCGCATTTCTCGAGCCTCTGGCGCAGATCCAAGACATAGGCGTAGGATGACTGGAGTTCTTGATTCAGTTGGGGCTTGATTAGCACCTCCTTTAAAATGTTGTGTGGCCCACGTACATTACGTCCATAAAGGAGCTCGAACGGGGCGAAGCCTAATGTACGGTGAGGAATTTCTCGATAGGAAAATAGGGCGACCGGAAGATATTAGTGCCATTCGCGGGGCTGCTCGGCACAAATCTTCATAATAATGGATTTTAAATTTCCATTTAATTTTTCGCACATTCCGTTTGTCTGTGGCCGGAAGTGGAGGATAAAAAGGGGATTTACCATGAGCAGCTTCCCTACGTACTCCATCAACTCGGAGGTGAATTGTCGTCCTCTGTCTGAGAGTATTTCCTTGGGGACGCATACCCTTGAAAAGATGGAAATGAGGGCCTCGGCGCAAGAAATACTATCGATTCGGCGAAGGGGGACAGCCTCGGGAAAACGGGTAGCAAAGTCAACTAAGGTAAAAATATAGCTGTGCCCTTCGCTCGAAGGGGGGTGGATAGGGCCAACCAGGTCGATAGCCACTCTGGAGCCGGGTTAAATTATGACTGGTCCCCTTTGTAAGGGAGCAGGTTTGACCCACCGCTTAGCGGACGTCTTCTGACACACATCGCACGATTGACAATGCTTTAAGATGTCAGCTGCAGCACCCGGCCAATAAAAATATTTAAAAATACGCTGACGCGTTTTAGTATGACTAAAATGACCGGAAAAGATGCTGTCATGAGCTATTTTGAGCACTATAGGTACATGGGATCGTGGAAGGCATAAGACAGTTGTAACAACGTTATTACTGTCCTCGGCGGATCGGTAAAGTAGACCACCTTGCTCCAGGTACCTTATTACTTTGGGTCCACGGACAGTCTCCGTGTCCTTGTTTTGGGCCTTATCCCATAAGGGTGTTAGTGCTTCACACTCCTTTTGTGCGGACCTAAAGTCCTGGTTAAGGATCTCCGAGAATTCGGACGGTATCGGGGTTCTGAGGGGGACGGACTCCTGAGCTTCCTTCTTAGCTCGGCCTCGAGTAAGGGCGGCCTGGGACACAGGGTCGGAGCTTACTTGAGGGCTCTGTCCTATAAGTACGGAACAAAATTTTATGGGTGCTGAAATGACTTCAGCCCAGCCATCATAATACTGACACTGCAGGTAACATCTAACGACGGGGAATCGGTTCGCCCGCCAAGGTAGTCACGTACCACCGCAAATGTTTTGTGGTTAGGGTCCACTGGGGAAAAGAGCTCGTTGGACACGATGAAACACGTGCACCCTGTGTCCTTGACGAGAATAGATACACGGCAGTCGTTTACGCTGCCCTCCTCAAATTTCAAAGTTCCCGGGAACTTTTATCAAAAATAAAATTTACCTGGTGGCCTGACTGAGGGGGAGAAGTTGATGCTTGGGTCTGCACCACCGGGAAAGCCGGAGTAGCATTAATCTGGTGAACTTGGTGGGCTGGTCTGCTTTTAAGCCTAGAATTTTGGGGGCAATTCAGGCTCATGTGGTTTTCTACAACGCAGGTGAAGCATATGATTGGTCGCTTTTGGAAGTATGATGGTGGAGAAATCTTAACGGGAGGTTTGATGTCCCGTTGTCGGTTTGGGGGGAAGAAGTTTTGGAGTTTTACGGGGCCCGAAAACTTCGTCGGCTTTCCTGGTAAGGGGCACGAATCCTTCCTTCTTTCCTGGTAGGGGGATTGGTGGGAATTTCGATTCTCCTTGGGGTATAAATTATGGCTTGCGGCATAGACATCCGCTTCTTCGGTACACTCTTTAAAGGTCTGGCACCGACTATCCTTGACGAATGCACGGATGTCCGTCGGGAGAGAGGCCAAAAATTGATCCCGCAACACGAAGTCTGTTAAGGACTCGTAGTTAGGATTAACCTTTGAGGATTCTAACCAGAATTTAAAATTCCTCTGAAGAATGTATCCGAATCGACGGAACGTCTGTCCGGGTTTAATACGACCTCCTCGAAATTCTTGTCGGTAGAAATTGGGAGTCATATTATGAGCAGCCAATAACTCAGCTTTTAAGGTGCTGTAGTCAATTGTACATTCAGATGGTAAAGATTCTAAAATGTCGAGAAATTTATAATTCATAAGGGAAAGTAATCTTACTACACCTTCAGCCTCTAAATCACGGTTATTGATCTAGAGGATTTTTTCCAAGTGTGCTAAAAATGCTCCGAAATCCTCTCCATCCCTGAAATTGGGGAGCTTAAATGGGAGATTGGGCGGGGCTTCGGACCGTGAACTTACCGATTGAGTTTCAGCATCTACACGAGCCATTTCAAGCTGATGGTGAAGCTCAGCTTGTCTTTTCCATTCCTCTCTTTCTTTTCGTTTGATTTCTCTTTCTCTTTCTCTTTGCCTTTCTTCTCTTAACTTTTCTCTTTCTGTTCGTGGCTCCTCTTGAACGTACTCAATCAATTCTCTTCCGGAAAGTCCTAAGGATTCTCCTTGCGCTTTAAAGATTTCAAATTGAGTCATATGTCACTTAAGGGGGGGGGGCAATAGTCAACCAACTAAATTCCTTGCGATAAGAATTATGCCTTCTAAAGAACTGGCCTACCTAAATATGGGCACTGACCTATTCTTGATTGGTTTCTTGACCTAGATAACCAATGACTAAAATAACACAAAAAAACACAAAAAAATTATTATAACAGTTCCTTGAGCTACTCCAGCTTCTTAAGTTTGAATAAGGGGATAGCATTCGTTAGAACAAAAGAGAACTACTATACTCTATTCTTATAACGAATAACACTATGCTTCACTCGTCTGAGACCAGTGTTTGCAAAGATATGGCGTTAAACCTTACACACTTGAGACCAAATTTAAAATATATATATATATATATATATATATATATATATATATATATATATATATATATATATATATATATATATATATATATATATATATATATATATATATATATATATATATATATATATATATATTTATATAGATATATATATGTCGTAGAATATGCTCTCGACGATATACCATATATAACTATTCGTTGAGGGAATTATTCTAATATTTCGAGTGCGTTGTAATCTGATTGACCGAGGTTAGTCCAAAAGGGAGGATGGGGCCTGGAGAGGCTTATTTATCTTCAATGTGCTTAAGAAGTGGAACGGTGCACAAGGATAAATAATATGGCTACCATTAATAAAATAGAGTTTTATTAATTAAACTACCAACAACACACACAAAAAATGTTTACATAAACGGAGAATAAAAAGGGTCGTGGGAATATCTGACTAATCCAAGGATTAGGGTTTGGAGAGATTTAAAAAGGTAAACAAATAAAAATTAAAGGGGAGGAATGGTTCGCTAAACCATTTAAAGCACAGGGTTGCGTTGACAAAGGGTTAAATGATTAAAGGTAATGCTCAGCTTACGTAATTACAAAGTTGTTGTGAAGAGGAAGACGATGCGAAGGAATCTTCGGTCCACTAGCGATTTCCAGCAGAAGGGTTCTTCGGGGGGTTGTCCTTAACGAAGGAAAAGGACTGTCTTTGAAGAGTGAGAGCGAAGTGGGGCTCGTAAGTACGAGTGATCTTTGTGACAGCAAATCGGAGGTGTTCTAGATGAACAATGGAGGTTATTGTTGAAACCAAGCGTTCTCTTGAAGAACGTTAAAAAGGAGGGGGGAATTAAATTATCCGGAAGTGATGTCTTGGGAACGAGAACCGTTTCTTGACGAACGGGCTTGAAGAACAATATCTGTTCTAACGTGGTTCTCTTTCTGAACAACAGGGGGGGTGAGAACCGCCTCTTGTCAAACGGGCTCAAAGAACAATAGCTGTTCTAACGTTGTTGTTTTTCTGAACAACAGGGGAGCCTTGATGACTTGGCGTCTCGGAGGCACGAACCTTGGCACTCAAGGGATATTGTCCTCTTCTGGACAATAAGGGGGTTCTCTAGGTAGAGAGTTCATAGGTGCACAAGGTAGACCGGATCGGCGTGATGCCTCGCGAAGAAAATCGGGATCTGATCTGCTTCAATCGGGAAAAGATATGATATAAATAGTAGAAGCCATGCCCTTGGCGTAGGGGATAATTGAGTTGTAGGCTTCGGGGGAATATCCCGCTGGCGCCTGAGAAAATATCTTATCTGCCCATAAGCCTAACTCAATCTGGCGAGATCGACGTATGGAGGCGAAACGGGGAAGTGAACCTCCTTGATTAAACATTTGCTATGGTGGGCGATAACGCGCTCTGCTTCCTCTCGCAGATGCACGTGTGTAGCATGTGTTTCTAACATGTGATATCTGCTGAATTTAAGCGGCCTCAGACCGTTCTATCACAATACGGAAACAAACATGAGTGATAGATCGAGCATGTTAGCATTTGAATTGATAAGTTTTCGATAAACTTAGCATTGTATCCGATCATTTAAACGTTGAATTTTACAGCCAGAAACGGTAAGGAATCGTTCTTTTCCCATTCTACTTTGAATTCATTACACTCATCAATAAAATTCAAAGTATGTAGAATGGGAACAGAACAATTCCTTACCGTTGCTGGATGTAAAAATCCATCGTTTACTTATCGGATACAGGGCTCAGTTTATAGAAAGCCTACAAATTCAAATACTTACATACGTTTCTTCTCATTACATGACAAATCTGGTAAGACATGCATTCTTTCTTCCCTTTTTCTCCAACCCTATAGAACATGCAACCCAATTTTCCTTCCTGATGAAATCAACAACCTTATTTGCAAATTCATCCAACTAAAATATGCCATTTATTTCATAAACAGATGCCAGTCTAAAGCCAGAAAAAACTTTTATTCTATATCCACCCCCCAAAAGGGTAATTTTTAGAAATGAATTAATTTTCCATATGCTCCAGCCCTAGCCCCCTTAAAATTGTATGCGAACGGAAATGACAAATATCTATTTTAATATTCAAATACTATACAAAAGCCTTTGACTAAGCTGCGTCCTACCAACCAGGACGCATGTGTATATTTAATCCCCTGCAAAGATTGTAATTTGTCCTACATCAGAGAGTCAGGTCACTTTAGTAAGAGGATCAAAGAACACCGTGCAGATATAAGAAGAGGCTCAATTTCCTCAAGTCTCTTTGCTCACATGCAAAATTATGACCATAGAATCGATTTCAACTAAAGCAAAACTATTTATAAATCCAACAATTATATTGAGAGGAGGAATCCAGAATCAATTATCATCACAAGGTCGATAATTTTAATACATCTGAAAGACAATATAAATTTAACAAATATATCTCGAATAATGTTGCTAAATTCATTTATAAACCCCAGAATCGGTCGTTTGCCGGGATTGAATGTTGTCTCCGGAACCACGCATATATTTATTTATTTCATTTTGTTTAGTCTCTTTTCGCCTTTATATACCGGAGTCACATACTTTGCATTTCATTGTACAGGTGACAATGGCGAAAGCTGAAACCTGTCACTAGTCCTATTTCTAAATAAATCTGATTCAAATATTGTGGTTTATTATTATTTTTTGCACTATATATATATATATATATATATATATATATATATATATTATATAATTTGAACTAAAAGATTTAATAGCCTTCGTTGCCTTAGAGTAATTGATTAATTCACAAAGACCTGAATAATTACAAGAGTCTGGTTACGGACGCAATTTCCTGATTCTGTTCCACCACCTTTTTGTTACCCGATTCTTTGCAATTTTAGGAACCTCGTCAAAAAGGAAGAAGCCTTCCCCTTTCTTCCATCTGGCTTAATCTCCTTAGAGACGAGAGACAGAAACTAGTCAATGTGGCAAAGAGCGCCGCATCTTACATGCCAAACTTAGACCTACTTTCAATAGGCGCAAAATACAGGGTGTTTGGAAACTGTTTACGCTAGAGGTACATATATTGTTGCAGACAATTCTCCAGCCCTCGTCTCTGTTACAAATCGACAGACCCTCTTGTAGAGTCTCTTTATAGTGAAATAAGGATGTAAAATCAGAAATATCATATTGTTCGTCCCGAAACTAATGTTGTTTTTAAATATTTTAATTTAGTTTAAAACCGAAATTTATTTTCGGACAATCTGTTTTATACCTCCCAAATTTTCAAATTTTCCCTTTACTTTCTACAATGACTGCTGCCCCCCACTTTCTAGGATCCCACTCAAAGGGATTTGCCTTTCTTCCATACCAGGAGTGTGGACAAGTGAGTTGCGTTGCATTCATGTCTTTATAAACCTCTTCAAAACTTTACTATAAAATTCATCCCCTTGATTACTCTTTCTTTAAATAAAAATACCTTAAAAAATGTTGCGGGGGGGTGGTGCAATAAGCAAACGCCAAATTTTA
Organism: Ceratothoa steindachneri; assembly: GCA_963969495.1. Classification (NCBI taxonomy): domain Eukaryota; kingdom Metazoa; phylum Arthropoda; class Malacostraca; order Isopoda; family Cymothoidae; genus Ceratothoa; species Ceratothoa steindachneri. The sequence goes on along the minus strand of OZ018339.1, from coordinate 59,053,728 downwards.
ACACCTACCAGAGATTTTTCCCCTTGAATTTAGAGCTCAATAGCAACGAGGCCGTATCACGCAGAAAGCGTGGTAAGAGCGATTTTTAATGAAATTGAGGAAGTGAAAACGTGTTGAATATAAAAAGTGCAAACACGAAAATTACTGATAATTATTTAATTATTTTTTTCGCACAATGTAATATAGTACATAATGCTTAGACAAAAATGAAATAAAACAATATGATAAAAGATGATGTAACTCTTATTCAATTCGATCGCCTTTTGCGTAGATGACTGCACGAAGTCTAGGTGAGACCTGAGCGCAGGTGACGCGCAAGGTTTCATATGACATTTTCTCCCAGCATTTTTCCACTTTGCACTTCGAATCTTTAACACTTTCATGGTATTTGGCACAGGTTTTCTGCTTCAGCACCGAACACTCTCCAAAGTTCGTAGGGTTCAAATCTGGCGAACTAGGAGGCCAAAGTTCATTTGACCGAAAACTTTAAAATTTGCCTGGCACCAGCCTTGAACTTTTTGGTTCCATGTGAAGTTCTTTCATCTTTTTAATGGGTTAGACCAGCATTTCCCATGATGGCATCCACCCAGGGGATGAAGTCCTCCTATGGTGACAAAGTGCAATACATATAGCAGGGGCGGGCAACCTCCGGCCCGTGAAGGCCTAGTGTCTGGCCCGCCACCTTGCTCGGCATTAATATTGCAATCTGGCCCGCGAAACCCTAGCAAAAAAAATCTACCAAACAGCATCTGTCTCAGTAGACTCGTAGATGGATAGGGAAATGAGTCTTACGTCTGGCAGTGAAAATGTAAAAAATGAGACAAAAATGCATTTTCCTCACATATACGAAAAGTTTCATGGAGACCAAAGTTGTAGAGGAGACAACCCTAAACAAAATATGCTTATGACTTTTTCCGCTGCGATGAATCATTACTGAGATAGGGGTGTTAGCATACCATTCTGTGAGGCTATACCGGCTGTTCCTCTTCCGCGACCTCGTCCTCTCTTCTAGCAATTTTCCAAAATAGATTGTGCATGTTCAACACATCGTGGCCATGTTTGGAAGCACAAACTGTTGCGAACAGATCTTCTCCAAAATTAAGTACACGAAGTCTCACCTTCGCTCTCAACTTTCGGACCACCACCTCAATGACATTCTTCTGTTGTCTACCCCATCCATCGAGGCGGATATTGAAACACTTCTTCATGGCAAGCAGCACCAGCCCTTTTACTGATTTGTATGTTTTTCAATAAAATTCTTTTATAATGTATTATAGTATATATATATATATATATATATATATATATATATATATATATATATATATATATATATATATACAGTAAAACCTCGATATAACGAACTATATAGGGCGGGGGTCGTTGGTTAAAGTCGAAAGTTCGTTAAACCCGATGTGCGTTAAAAGCAATGGAAATAACGAACCAAGTTCGTTATGGATATATAATACTTATGTAATTACCAATAAAGTTAAGTGGACTACACAACATAGCATTGATACGAACCTTGCACTGTAGGAGACATGTGACACACCAACACTCACTCAGGCTGGTCGTAACGCTTGCCTGTTAAACCAGATGGAGTAGGGCCAGAAATTCGGTTCGTTATATCGAGGGTTTACTGTATATATATATATATATATATATATATATATATATATATATATATATATATATATATATATATATATATAGCAGGAATATGAAGACAACATTCAGAGTATCACCATCATCCTCTTAATTCTAATTCATTTACTATATTATCTTCAGCCTTAACTTCTCTCGATTTGAAAATCTTAGAGTCACTATATATCATTAAAATAAATCCAAAGTTAAATAATTACGCCTCCTCAATTAAATTATTCACAATATAACCAACCAACACTTCAATACATTAAGTAGCCAACCGACCAACCGAATAAATTTCGTCAGTAACTTTATATGTTTAGTCAGTTGATTTCTCAACTCCCAACTCTGATTTATTTTCGGGTTTTTTGTCTTTTTTTTGGTGTGTGTTTTTACAATTTAATATAAGTTATTTTTTGTTTACTTCAGTAACTTTTAATACGTGATAATCAAGTCAGTTTGTTATAATTTCACTTTCTATTTTTTTTTAATACTACTGGGTAATATTATTTAATTCTATATATTATTAGTGTTTTTACTTTAATTTTATCTTTTAAGTGTTATCAATTAAGTTTCCTTTCCCTTCTCATTAGACGATATGGTTGCTGAAGATGGTCTTAGTAAAGGTCCGAAACGTCCGGCCAATAAATGATTAGTATAATCACCTGGGTCTTCATATTCCTGCTACATATCAGATTCCCAAAAGTCCCATAAGGCCGTCACTCTGAAAAGGTTTCCCACCCCTGAAATATAGGATTGACAATAAAGCCTTACAGATGAGTATCATATAAATCCTATGAAGGCTTGTAATGGGTACGCACATAATTATGCGCATGCAAGTAATCCAAAATATATAAGTTTCCCATTAAAAAATAAAAATAATACGTATTACATTTTTTTTAGAGAAATAATCTGATCATGTAAACAATGATATGTACGATTCTATAAGGGAGGTACAGGCAGAACGAATTTTTCCCCACACAAGCGCTCGCACAAATACACACTCACGCGTACATATATACACTTACAAACTTCTCGGGATAACCGATGGTCTGGGAAACACCACAGCTGTACTAACAAACCTCTCGGTAACCAATGGTCTTGGAGACATCACAGTTGTGCCAATAACGTCAAAACAGGTGCAGTCATTGACATCGAGCTGAAGACAAGAGAGATACGGGCTTTCTTACTGTCAGGGGGTTGCAAAAGGCAAGATGGATGCTCGGAATCTGATATAATAATGCGCTCTATCGCCATACATAGATAGATAAACATCCAGTAGAGTAAGTTCCACCCATAAGGGTGTCATTGGTTAACACCGAGCCATGCCCACGGGTTTTTATTAGTATTTACAGCTGGTTAGAGTCGAGGGGAGGGTCATCAAATCAGTCAGAAAGTCAGGAGCGCCAAGCGAGTCAAGATTCAAAGGGCGAGAAAAGGAAAGTCAGTGGGGCAGACGGTGCGGGAGTCAGAAGGATAATAAAAAAATAGCCTTATACATTAGTAGGCTTGCCTCAAATACCCATCACAAATTGTATCATATTCCTAGTGCCTAAGCCTACCAAGTCATCTGCCCAATAAAGAGTTTTGAATCCGCCTTCCAATATTACTTTTCCTGAGAAGAATCCAATCGATCCGATAGCCCACGAAAACCAAGCAAGAGGAGTATCTCCCCCACAAATGGAGTCAGCTCAAGGTTAGCGCCCGTTATCCGAATACCCCAAAAGCGCAGCGTCAAAATTAAGCAATATTGGGGAAAGTTAGTTTGCTAACAAATTCCAGATTGAGAACCTGGCTGCCACCTATATAACTTTGGTAACAATTTCTAGGTCTGGAGCACGGTTGCTACTTTTGTTTGTTTGGTAACAATTTCAAGCTTGGGATCAGGACTTCCACTTTGGAAACATAACTGCTAGTTTTGTTACTTCGGTAACAAATATTAGGTTGTAGGCAAGGCTGCCATTTTTGTTACTTTAGTAACAAATTCTAAGTTGGAGCAGAACTTCTAGTATTGTTACTTTGGTAACATATTCCAGTTTGGGAGTAGGACTGCCATTTTTGTTACTTTGGTAATAAATTACAAGTTGGGAGCGGGTTTTCCACTTTTGTTACTTTGGTACCAAATTCCAAGTTGGGAGCAGGTCTAGCACTTTTGTTTCTTTGGTAACAAATCTCTTGCATTTCTCAGGTTAGGATGGTGTGAGAATTTTAAGTTTGTTTCCTTTACAAAGTATTGTGCATAAACATATTTAAAATGATTTATAAAAAGCAATGTTTCCACCTTATATATTCAACAGATTTTCACCTCCTCTATCTTCCTCCTACGAAATTGTTCATGTGGGTTCGAATACCTACATACCTCAGTTCACAATATTTAGAGTTAGTGAGGTAAGTCATTCGTCTCCCTTGATATCTGCATTTTTTTAACACTTGTGTTTGTTTTCGCTGCTCATGTCTGTTTCCACCACTTATGTCTGTTTTCATCCCTCATGTCTGTTACCATCACTAATGTCTGTTTTTACCACCCACGTCTGCTTTTACCGCTCATGTGTGTTTTACCACTCATGTCTTCTCAGCACTGATGTCTTTTTTTGCCGCTCATGTCTGTTTCCCCGGTTCATGTCTATCTTCAAAACCCATGTCTGTTTTATCACTCGTTTATATGTTATGCATTCTCCCTGTTAACATGGCATCGTAGAACTTAAATTTGCCTTTCTTTCCAATTAATCCCCTCTATATTAATTCATTTTTATTATAATAAATCAGGTCTAAGACCTAAAGTCATTAGACTTGAAATTAGCCTTATAAGCAATTACGCCCCCCTTCCCCTCCCTAGTCCTTAAACTCTTTAAACAATCAAAAAGGAAAGGAAGAAATAGAAAAAAGGAGGTTTCGAAAACCGCACATTATAGCATATTATTTAAGGCTGCCCATTAGGTTCCTTCGTTATAAAAGGACTGTCCATAACATAGTCACCACTATAATTTTGACGAGTATAACAATTTTTACCGAAGAAGTAACACTTGTAAAAAAATCATCATATGTATTTTCATTATACAATACTTAGAAAAGGAAACAAACTTAAAATTTTCACACCATCCTATCCTTAGAAATACAAGAGATTTGTTACCAAAGTACAAAAGTGGCAGACCTGCTCCCAACTTGGAATTTGGTACCAAAGTAACAAAAGTGGAAAACCTGCTCCCAACTTGTAAATTATTACAAAGTAACAAAAGTGGTAGTCCTGTTCCCAAACTATAAAGTGTTATCAAAGAAACAATATTAGAAGCTCTGCTCCAACCTGGAATTTGTTATTAAAGTAACAAAGGGGCAGCCTTGCCTCCAATCTAATATTTGTTAGCAAATTAACAAAACTGGCAGCTATGTTCCCAAAATGGAAGCCCTGATCACGAACTGGAATATTTTAGCAAACTAATGAAAATGGAAACCTTCCTCTAAACCTAGAATTTGTTACCAAGTATACAAAAGTGGCATCCTAATTTTGAATTTGTTACCAAAGTAACAAAAGTGGAAGCCCTGATCCCCAAATTAATCTTTTTACAAAAGTAAAAACATTGGAAGACCTCCTCACAACCTGAATTATGTTACCAAAGTAAAAAAAAAGTAGAACCTATGCTCCCGACCTGGAATTTGTTACCAATTTAACAAATGTGAAAACCCCGATCGAAAAATTGATTATTTTCCAAACGTTAAGAAAGTTGACGACCTGCTCTCAACCTTGAATTTGTTATCAATGTAACAAAGTAGCAGACCTGCTCCAACTAAGAATTATTGTACCAAAGTAAAAAACTTGAAAACAATGTTCCCTAACTGGAATTTGTTACCCAAGTAGTAAAAGTTGCCTCCTTGCTCCAAACATGTAAATTGCTGCTAAAGTGACAAAAGTTAAAGCCCTGCTCCCAACCTGTTATTTATTTCCAGAGTAACAAACGTGGCATCCCTAACCCTAGCATATAATTTGTTACTAAAATAACAAAAGTGGAAACTCTGCTCAACCTGGAATTTGGTACCAAAGTAACAAAAGTGGCAGCCCTGCGCCAACCTTTGAATTTGTTGCCAAATTAACAAAAGTAGCAGCTCTGCTACCAAACTACAAATGTGGCAACCCTGCTCAAAAGCTGGAATTTGCTACTAATCTTACCAAAGTAGCAGTTCCTCTCCGAACCTGAAATTACTTAGCAAAGTAACAAAAGTGGCAACCCCACTTTCAACCTGGAAGTTATTACCAAAGTGAAATGGAAGGCATGATTTCAACTTGGAATTTGTTACCAAAGTAACAAGAGTACAAGTCCTATTCCCATACTCGAATATTTTACTAAAGTAACAAAAGTGACAGCTCTACCTCCAATCTAGAATCTTCTACTAAAGTAACAAAAGTGACAGCTCTACCCCTAACCTAGAACAAAAGTGACAGCTCTACCCCTAACCTAGAACAAAAGTGGCAGCCCTGTAGAAATCCCACCCTTGAATTTTCAGAGAGCCAGAGTCAGCAGAGTTTTAAATTCCCGAGTCATTGTTGATTCTCTTCACGTCACCCGGACGACGTCAAAAGAGCGAAGCACGATGAAACCTGATAGCCATTATATGAAGATCTCTTTCCTTTTACCTGGAAATGCTGATGCCACAGTTAATTAACGATCGAATATAATAGAATGGACTACCATTTGTGGGATATTAAAAGAACAGAAGGGAAAATAAATACAAAAGAGTGACCCTTGTAAGAGTTTGATCTTTAAATCTCTAAAATTATTGCCGTTTCCACAAGTCGGTTCATTTGAGTTTGGAAATGCAGAAACAATAGAGGTCCTCCCCCCCCTCCCTTTGTTCCTGAGAGACCCATGTATTTACCTCGGGAATATATACCGTTAACACATTTTCCTATCACGTAACCATCATTTTCTGTTCGAATCACCATTAATAATTTTCTGGTGGCGATGATTCTTAATTTACTTTTTTAAGAGATACATAGGTAACCATATTATAGCTGACTCATGGGTAAATGCACGGCATCTAAGCGGCGCATTGCGGCTAAATATCTTTCGCGAATTTCACTCTCTCTATTTTTGCCACTTTCTTTAAATAAGACAGGCGGCGTCCGCTACCAACCCCATAATGGCGATAGCTACACCTGGCATCCTCGAGACCTACATAATCTGGACGCACGGCAGAAGAGAATAAAAAATCAATCCTCATACACACACCACGCTCCCTGTTACCCTTGATCCACGCCAAGTGCCAGCTCTCAATTTAACCTCCAAGAAGCTCTTCTTGCACGGAGAGGCAAACCCCCAACCAAGAAGAATTCCAACCTGAGCTTGTAAATAAAGAATATAAACTATGAGCGTGGTTGTCTAACCAAAGGCTCCACATATCTCTCTCTACGCAAGCGGCTCATGTTGTTTTCTATTTATTGTTCAGACGTCCACAGTATTTTGTCCTGACGGCTCGTTTTTTTCCCAAAGCATTATCGTGGAAAGGCAACAACACAATTCAGTTTTCACTGTTACCAACCTGCGTGAGTTTTATTTCCCTTTGGTTTCTCTCACACTAATTGTTTCTCCCCCTCAAAATACGTTCGCGCCAAATCACAATTTGTGTAAATGTAAAATATCTACGTATAGTAAACATGATTTGAATAACACGATCTTTCAAGAGGGATTATTTGATTGTTAAGGTGCAATTATTATGGTAATTCTTTATTGATTTGATATCTCTATTATCGAGCGAGAAAGGACTTAATCCGTAGCAGTTATCTATGTACTATTTATTTATTCCCAATTTTGGTTTTTAAATGGTTTTAATTTAATTTATTTAATATGACTTAAGCTGTCCTAATTTTCCTTTTATATATTTGTGGAGAAATCAATATCGCGAGGATAAAACAGACGCTAGTTCGGTTACACAGCGTCAACCGCTACGTGGCATATGGGCAGATGCTTTACCTCCAACCCTCCCCTTTTGCCCGCGGGCACAACAGTCCACGATAGCACTCACAAGGAAACCTTATAATCAGCAGATTTCGTAACCTGTTAGTATAAACAAAGGAGGGTGGGTGGTATAGCCTTTCGAATAAAAATCCATGAACAGGCTCACTGTCCCCTCCTATTGTTTAGGTCTAGTTTCGCCAAATAGACGAAGTTTTATTCTCTCCGACGAAAACCAGAAGAGACCATTAGGGCTAAGGGTCACCACGCTGAAAAGTAATGCCCTAGGAGAGAGGAACATGTCGCTAAGCAGGCGCCTTGCAGACCTCTGTACGGCGGAGGGTGTCTTTTTTGTGGACCCGTACGCCGTATTCTATGGTAGAAAAGACCTCTACCAAAGGGATGGGGTGCACCTCTCCTTTAAGGGCAAGGCGTTCCTAGCCAACCTCATCCAGGATGTCGTGGAGCGCACCCAAAGGAGTGTCCGGCCCATTGGGAAGGCGGACGTACGCCAGTACGCCCGAGTCACTCCCCAAAAATGGTGCCACCGCGACAAAGAGGAAGCCGGGAAACGGAAGAGTATAGGGAGTCCTACATTAGGGGACTCCCTGAAAGTTCTTCTGTTCAATGCGAGGTCAATCAGGAACAAGTTTCCTGAGCTCCGTGGCCTCGTAGCGACGGAAGAACCCGAAATGGTAGCCATAACAGAATCGTGGATAAAAACCTCAAACCGAGACTTTGAACGCGAATTCACGGTTCCTGGCTACCAACTCTTACACAAAGATAGGCCAGACAGAGAGGGTGGCGGTGTAATGTTGTATGTCAAGGATACAATCAAATCTACGAACTCCAACGTTATATCCGACCACGAGCTCCTAGGCGTTGACCTAGATATCGGTCCTGTCAGATACAGGACCCTGCTGCTGTACAGACCCCCTTCCCAACCCGTTGAGAAGGACAGGGAACTGTACCAGCTGCTGGATGAGCTGGTTCAAGGCAGAGTGTGTATCGTTATGGGCGATTTCAACAGCCAAGTTGACTGGGAAGCCAGAGCAGCCTGTGGCGAGAGCGCGCTACTCTTGGAGTTGGCCAACAACGAGTTCCTCACTCAATGGGTCAGAGAACCGACGAGAGGAGACAATATCCTCGACTCGGTCTTCACCTCTGAGGATGAATCGTTGAGGATATCTCTGTAGGCGAAGAGCTCGGTGGCAGTGATCACCAGCTAGTTAGATTTAGCGTCAAGATCCCGAAGGTAAGGTCTGAGGCCAGTCAATCAAAGAAACTTGACTTGAGAAGAGCAGACTTTGCAAGCCTTCGAGCTTGACTGACTGACGTTGGGCTAGAAGTGTGCGATGCTGTTGAATACTCGTGGAATAGTTTTAAAACCACATTCATGAGTCTTCAATCGCGTTTCATCCCTCTGAAATGCCCCCGTCTGTCTTCTGTTCAACCTAAGTGGTTTAATCGGGAAACGGCCAACTGGTTAGGGGGAAGAGAACTGTGTACCGGCAATCGAAGATCTCGGGTGACTTTGACGAATACCGGAGGCTAGCCAGGAGGGTGAAGTCCAGCATAAGGGCGGCTAAGCGGTCTGAAGAACTCCGAGTGGCGAGGCTCTGTAAAGAGAATCCCAAGGAGTTCTTTGGATATGTAAACAGCCGTAAACTAATCCGTCGAACGATTGGCCCTTTGAGGAACGAGAAGGGGACATTAAAGCATTCAGATGCAGAAAATGCTAACCTCCTTAACGACTACTTCTCTTCAGTGTTTACTGAAGAATGTAGTCCCATCCCCCAGCCGACGGATTTCTACTCGGGGAAAAAGCTGGAGGATATGGACTTCACCGAAGTTGAAATCAAAAAGAAGATCAGTGAACTAATGACGAATAAGTCACCTGGCCCGGATGGGTTTCTACCTAAAGTGTTGAAAGAAGTGTGCGATCAAGTGTCACGACACCTGAGCGCAATCTTCAACATGTCAACCCGGACCAAATGCGTTCCTAGAGACTGGCTTGAGGCGAAGGTGACTCCAATCTTCAAGAAAGGAGATCGTAACCAACCGTCGAACTACCGACCAATCAGTCTGACTTCGATAGTCGGTAAACTCATGGAAAGCATCATGGTGGACAAAGTGACGTCATATTTAGAGTCAAACCTGCTACGGCTTCCGAAGGCAACGGTCATGCCTAACGAAACTTGTGGAATTCTTCCACTTCGTTTTCAGTAAGCACGATCGGGACAAGGCGGTGGATGTGGTCTACCTAGACTTTCAGAAAGCCTTTGATAAGGTACCACACCACCGCCTTCTCCGGAAAGTGCGAGCGCTGGGCATAGACGAAAAGGTAGCCGGCTGGATCGAGAACTGGCTAAGTGGCAGCCGGCAACGGGTGGTGGTGAATGGACAGTCTTCTGAGTGGGTGCCCGTTACTAGCGGAGTGCCTCAAGGTTCGGTCCTGGGACCACTACTATTCATCATCTACGTCAACGACATGGACGGTGACATGGTTGCGAAGATTTCCAAATTTGCCGACGATACCAAGCTTGGTATGAACGTTGCAAAGGATGGAAATACTGCCCGCCTGCAGGAAGATCTTGGGAAGATTGGGGAGTGGTCGGAAACGTGGCAAATGCCTTTAAACGTGGGAAAATGCAAAGTGATGCATATCGGCCACAGAAACCCCCAATCTCAGTATATTCTTAAAGGCACTGCTATTGAATCCACTGACACTGAGAAGGACTTGGGTGTAACAATCACTAGTGACCTCAAGTTCTTGAACAGTGGATTGAGGAGAAGAAAAAGGCCCAAAGGATGCTAGGCTATATTAAGCGCTAGTTTGGTTATCGGAACCAGGAGATTGTACTGTGCCTTTACAACTCACTTGTCCGACCGCACCTGGAGTATACCGTACAATTTTGGAGTCCTTCATTGCGAAAGGACATCGCGAGATTGGAACACGTACAAGCCAGGGCAACCAAGCTGATTCCCTCTATCCGACATAAAAGTTATGAGGATAGACTAAGGAAATTAAATCTGTTCTCGCTGGAAACCCGTAGACTGCGTGATCAGCTCATCGAAGTTTTCAAAATACTTCGAGGGTTCGACAATGTTGACTACCGGGATATTTTCACACTGAGTGAGAACAGAACGCGCAATCACGGCTTCAAACTTGAACTGAAGCGTTACAACCGCAATCTGTGTGGAACTTTTTCACCTACAGTATCTGCGGTATGTGGAACGCACTTCCAGTGGAAGTTGTCAACAGTGAATCTGTTGACCAGTTTAAGTCAAGACTAGACAAGGTCTTGAAAAGTGGCCGTTTAGGGACGCAAAACAACTGAGCAGCCTTGTGCCCACTCGATTGCTAGTCCAAAGGTACCCTCTTTGAATGGACCGTAAGGTCTCCTAGGGTACCTTCTTTCCTTGTTGTTGTTACTTGTTATTTCCCCTCTCCATCCCCAAGGGATACGTCGATCTGGAGAGAAGTGGAGAATCGTGTTAGCGATCGAGAGAGGACGAGTACCGGCGTCAGTCCGGGCATTAAGAAAAAAAAAAAGTGAAACCGAGTTGTAGTTTTCCTCCCGAGGCTGTTCAATTTTGGTTACATCGAAGAGAAGACCATCGGTATAGAGAATCACTCTCATACCCCTCTCGTCAGCGAAACCCCTATCTCAGTTTTCAAATAAAACCAGAAATATCCCTCACCATTGAGGAATACCAAAGTGAAGTTCCACTCGAGAAAGGATTCACCTCTTGGTCAACTCTCATCATCGAGAAGCCCCATAAGTGTAACCCAAGATTTGGAATAATCATACATCCACTGTTCCCTCGCTCATATCGGCAAGTGAAGAAGCATCGACTCACCCCTTCTCATTCACCTCGCCTTGCATCGACGCGTCTCCCCTACCTTGGATTTAACTCAGCAAGACGAACAGTTGGGCGTCCGATTCCACCTCTCACCCTCGGCACACTCACTTCGCCTCACAACGACTCCCTCCCCAACTCAACGAGATTCTGGGTCAAGGTCATTCCCCGTCTGACGCCGGTTTGTTTAAAGGTAAAAGGATTCCCATTTAATTATGTTATTTAATTAACATTCCGTACTAAAGTGAATTTTTTGCGTCAACCATCGCGTAGTATTCATTGGTAGTAGTAATTTTTATTTAAACCCTCTTATTATATCCTTAGTAGATTTAGTTTTAATATTTCATTTTTTATGTAATTAAAAAATGTATATTTTTAGCTCGAGTTGTTTAACTAAATCCTCGAAACGCTGCACAAAACAATAGATATATAAGATTACGAATCCTCCCTGGTTAAAGAATCAAATCGAAAGATAAAATAAATAATAATATAGCACTTTTAGAGGAAAAAAGGAACAGAGTTATTCATGTAAGAAACAAACGTACATACATACTCGGCCGCATACCACGACAATATTAAAACCGTAAAAATATTAGGCAAATCGATTTTACCTGGGACATTCATTCAATGCCCTCATTGGTCATCTTCGTTATATGATAACTGACCCAATTTAAATCATTTTACTAGGCGAGTCAATTTTGACTCTTCTTAACTGGTGTGAGGTATTTCACTCTGATACATCTTTATTTCTCACCTAGGTATTTTCCTATATCAATATTCATTTAACTTATTTTAGCCGCAAAAGCTAGGGGATTTGTCATATCATTTCTAGGGGATTTGTCGTATCATTTCTAGTTTTTTAACCTATTTTCATGTTGTTTTTGTTTTTTATTTTGCATATATTTCCCTATATTTGATGATGTAATTTTAACAGCACTCGATTTCTTGAAATTTAAAAAAGACCTTTTTGGTCGCATCGTCTTTAAATAGTTTTTTTTTGTAGTTGGTTTTATAACGAATGGCCTATTTAAGTATATTTTTTTAAAAGTAAACTTATTTTAGCCGCAAAGACAGGCGGGGAGGGGAGGGGGGGATTATAGTTTTGAGTACATGTCTAGACACACTTGGGATCTTTAGAACAATAACCGTCCCAATTGACCCATTTGAATAATAGGGTCCCAGTTTTGACTATTTGAAGAATAGGGTTCCCAGTTTAGGCACATGTGAGTGAAGAATGTCAAGAAGAGCTCCCAAATCAGGGAATATGGAAGTAAATGTCGCATAAAGAAATAATTTATAGGTTAAATTTGGTGAAATAGATACAAACACTAACCTAACTAAAAAAGGAATATTCAACCAGCCACCCTAGTACTCAAATATCCTAATTATAATTTCTGAAGAGTTGGCACAAGCCACTAGACCCCTCCCTACATTTTCGCGTTATTTGCAAAGAGACTAATTTCAACAATACGGACAACTTGTTTTGCTCATTTCAAGAATCGAAGCCCTGGGGAAATTGAGACCGCTAATAATTTACAGCATCGTTTCTTCCTCAATTAACAATCTTCATCTAAAATGTCTTTATTAAATGGCTTGACGGAACAATTCCTTTGTCAATTATTTGTTTATGCTTTTTACTAGAAGCTAAATTGTTACTTGTTTCCTTTAAGAAACCTCATGGACCCCTGTTTGTTCCTTTTGATATTGAAATTGATGTAATAGGTGAGGAAATGTGTAGTAGGTGTGATAGGGGTGAAATAATTTTGGTCGTTCTAGTTATGAAGGCATTGCCTTTATTCTTCTTCCGTATTTCCCATTTCTTATTTTTTCTACTTTGACTACAGTGTTTCCACTGTTGGCGATGCTGACCGGCAGAGCCGGTCTAATTCCTCCTTTGATAAATATATATATTTGCTTTATTTTATTTAATCCTCGGTTGTGGCTTTCAAATCTTTTAATTAAATTTATATGCTAATTTTATATTTTTCTCTATTTATTTCATTTATTTTATTTTTGTGGGCATTCGCTGCTTTTGTCTATGTTTATTTTTGTCTATATTTGGCTTTATTTCTTTTTCCTTTTTCCTCAATAGGCACTTCGCCTCTTATTTGTTTATCTTTTGTATAGTTTTGTATTTGTTCTTATTTTACCTCATTTTATTTTGCTTTGTTGGCGATACTTCGCCTCTTTTCCTATTTGTTTGTATTTTACTTGTTGGTTTTGACTTGTTCAGCTGGTTTCTCGTCTTGATTTTGTATTCCGTCTAATTTGGTCGCGTATAGATCGGATTTATCGCCTCTCTCGTGCAGATTTTTCAGCTTGGGAATTTTGATATTCTTGCAACCTTGTGTTGTCTCTGCTGTGGTATTGTGATGTTTTCGTTTTCAAGTGTAGAAATGATTACTCTTTCCAACTTTTCCCATGTTTTTCTTCATAGCCTTTGAATTTCCATATTAATTGGCTTCAACCAGGTTCTTGCGTGCAGAACTGTTTGCCTAATACGGTCGTGTTTTCTTGAGCCAGCTAGTATCAGGGTGGCCTTGTTTTGTATTCTCTACATCATCCTCAGAGAAGTATTACTATCCATCTGCGTTACCACTGATGGGTACACTATGACGAAGCGTACCAAGGCAGTGTATAGCTTCCTTTTATTTAGTGGGTTAAGATCTCGGAACCTGTAGATTTTCCGAAGTTGCCTTTTGGCTATCGAGCCACTGGTGTTGACGTGGGTTTTGTATTCGGACTTGGTGACTCGTAAACACAGGACTTTACCCTCATCGAAATACAGACAGAGATCGTCATCGACGATGACGTTGTCTAGTTTTCAACGGCTCATTGGGATTATCTGAAATTTCTGGTGGTTGGTTTTTATCTTCCACTTCTTCTCATATATGTTGAAGTTGTAGATTTTGGCAGCTGTCTCCCTTGTTTGTAATCCGGCGTTCCTGTAAGAACTAAGGACGATTTGAGTGATGTCGTCTGCGAAATGCAGATACATCAGATCGTCACGTACTGGAGCAGGGAGGTCTATTGTGTTTACGAGGTACGGTAATGGACTTAAACGGCTGCCGTGTGGAACTCTCGCCTCGAGTTCAAATTGGGGTCCTGTGAAGCCTTCGACCGAGATTTGGGCTCTTCTTTCTATGATATAATCACCAAGGACTCTTCACAGGGTTGGGTTCAGCTGTATGTTTAAGTGCTTGAATTGTAGTACCCTCAGTCAAACCTTGTCGACGCCTTTTTTACATCACGCAGCACCACGTCTAAGTACTTGCCCTCTGCTTTGCACTGGGCTATTTTCTCCATTAGGAGGGCAAGGGCGGTTTCCGAGCCTCACCGCTTGCGGAACTCGTGCTGCTGTGGGTTCTGAGCTCTCAGTTCGGCTTGCTAGACTTGGAGCCAGTTAGTTAGTAGCTTTTCGTAAATTTTACCCACGAACTCAAGATGAAATATTATTACAGTATTGTTTTAGTTATATCCAATTGAATAAGGTTTACTGAATTTTTCCCTAAGCTACTAATTAATAAATATAATATAATATTGATTGAATATAATTGGAGGGAAACCTTCATACTCAAGCAAAGATAAACAAACTTTTGACTTGCAACTATAATACTGTTTCATGGGTGACCCCTCATGACTATTCAACTACTATTGACTGCTGATATATATAATAAGTTTGTCAGTGTTTCTACATTTAGTTTATCCAATATATTTTACGGACCTTCACTATTATTTAATAAACAATATATTATTTATATTTATACGTTGATTGACAGATATTAAAGGCACATTTTCCTATTAATATCATTTATTAAAACAAAAAGCAAGCAAGGAAAATAAACTTGTGCTTGGCAACTTCTTTTGGCTCTTCGAGTAGTCTTCATTGAAAAATTGAAAAAAAAAATTAGTAACTGCCATGATGTTCCTTTATATTTTTGGACAAATTTCTCCAGATTTGGTTTTATGTTCAGGAGAGGTATATGGTGGGAAATGAAATAAGAGCTTTTTTAGCATCATGAATCAGAATAGGCTTATTCTTCAGTTGAGCTCAGAATTTAGAGTATGAGAGACTTTCAAAACGTTGCTTCTTAACCTGATTTTTTTGGAGATCTAAAGGTTCTTCTTGAAAACCTGGGATATCTTCTCCAGATTTGGTTTTATGTTCAGGAGAGGTATATGGTAGGCAATGGAATAAGAGCTTTTTCAGCATCATGAATCAGAATAGGCTAATTCTTCAGTTGAGCTCAGAATTTAGAGTATGAGAGACTTTCAAAACGTTGCTTCTTAACCTAATTTTCTTGGAGATCTAAAAGTTCTTCTTGAAAACCTGGGATATCTTCTCCAACATCATTAACGTTCACACCGAATATATTCCTGACCCAGCTGTGTTAAAATATATCAACATTTTCTGGCAAATATTTGTCTATTTCCTCCAGAAGCTTCTGCAAATGAACTTGGAAAAACAATTTAGTGTCAGCAAGCTCTATTTCTGATGAATCTTCCAGCACTGCACTTAGCTCTGCAAAAGCAAATGTTTATCCGTTGGCTAATTTTTCTCTCCAACGTGCAATTTTCTTCGCGTTGCCACCCAAGCAGCATCTTTTAAAAGTCGGCCAGCTTATGCTTCTTCTCTTAGAGAAAACTTCTATTTCAGGTTTAAGTTCATTAACCCATTCAAAGATGCGGCCTCGAGACAACCAACAGACATCAGGGTGTAAAAGTAAGTCCTGGTGATGTAATCCCATGTCTTCACACATTTTACATCAAAAGGCGTGAGTTCAAAGCTTTGATCTTTATAAAATTCACAATTTGGATAACATCATTCAGCACAACATGGAGGTCTGGCAGGAAACGTTGAGAGGCCAAGTTTTCCAGATGTGAGAAACAGTGAATTATTATGACATCAGGATTCTCTCCTCACTCCGAGTGACATAACCTACTCGACTTCTCAATATCAATGGCAATCAATCAGCACACACAGCCAAACAATTCAACTAGTCTGTCGTGGTATAGCTCTATATACCATTCATACATCTATTATATTTGATTTTTGAGTGCGAGGGGGTTTCCTTTTAATAACTTTGGGTAGACCAAGGTCCGGTTACTAGGTCAGAGCCTCGTAAGGGAGGGCTAGTCCAATAGATGCAACACTTAAATCGTGGTATTGGCTGAGAGTTCCAAATCTCACTTAGTTATAGGCTGTTACACGGCTATGATGAGCTCAAGGGTGGGAAAGTATAGGAGTCGGCAAAAATGACTTTAATAAATATTAATAATTAAAGTTAAATGGTACAACAATAAACAGACATATAAGACAAATAGTTACAGTTGTCAGCAGGCTATTAAGAAGACTAGGTATTCTAAAATGCAATAAAATTGGGGAGGCTGGATGGAATTATAATTTGAGCTTTACATGGGGACATGGTAAACACACAAACGATAATGGAGGAACGGTAGACGGCAATTATAAATTTGGGAAAGCTAAAATATTCGTTATAATACCTTGTACAAAAATGGACGGGTTGGGGAAGACGGTGGTCATTTCCGGCGAAGCGGTGAGATGATGGTTGGGTCACTTCGACGCGGTCCATGGCCAACTTGCTTGTAGTTGAAGTATTATTTTGAGATGACGGTGGGAGGGGGAGAAGCAGAGCATTCGAGAAGTAAGGCTGAGAATTCTTCCGGTGTAAATTCCTTTGAGGAAAGGGAGGGTGGGTTTCTTCAAGACATCAAACGGTTTGTTTGGTCGACTATGCGTAATCAAGGGGGTATTACGCTAAGATTAATCTTCACTGAAGCCCCCTGGGATAAGACTTGGTTCTTGTCTGGAGATGGCGTCGTTTTAGCGGAGTCGGACGAATATTCTTACGGGGAGAAGAGTTCTTAACTAGTTCTAGCGTGGATATTTGTTTTATCCAAGGAGACATACTCGGTTTTATCCCACAACGTTTCCTTTCCTTCGGCGTATTACAACCAGAATCGAGGAGAAGTAAGATCGTCTGCTCTCGTGATCTTCTCTCGCACAAATCTTCCTTGATTCCTCCTCACACGGGTACATATGGACGCTTGCCAGTCAGGGAGCTTACCCCATAGAAGGGAAAAGGGACTATTGCCTGTCGTTTGACTAATGACGAACGCGGCCCGGGTGGCGTTGGTCTCAGCTGCTTCCAGCGTGGCTGGAAGGGGGGGGGGACTTCTTGTCTTGTTTAAATACTCGGATTGATAAGGGCTGCATTCCATGAGCCCGCTCCTAAACTTCCTTACGCTTTTGAGCTTCGAAAATTGCTTGTAAGCTACACGTGGAGGCAATGCTTAAAAGCGACGTTATTTCTCCCATCACGTGCTTGTTTCCTCACGCAGTCTATGTTATGTTTCTTGAAAATCCTGTCCATCATAACAAAGATATCTTTTCCTGCGGTAGTGGTTGACAGGGTATTACAGAACAGAAATTCTTCCAGAATTCTGTCATCTGCTCTATAACTGACAAAAAACATGAGTTAAGGTTCACCAGCAATGTTCACAGATTAATCTGTCTACAGTGAAAATTTACCTGCTTTTTTCAGTGCCAAAACTAATTGATACAAAATATTTAATGACATGAGATCCATTCTACTTTTGATGCTGTGGCTAGAAAGTGGTACAGACTCAATTTTCTTAGCTATATCTGCTATACAATTATTTTTCACCATAGCGAATGCCTCTCGTGTCAACAGCTCCTCTCCAATGTTGTAAGGATTTTGGATCGTGCAATACACCATGCCACTTGACTGGATGTCGAGGAAGCTTTCTTTCTCGGAAAAGATGAGCCTGAAGGAGCATCGATCCGACTTCGTTTTACCTGTTTTTCCTTATCCTTCCAGTAACTTAGTGGCTTTTAAATAAGGTTTGGATGAACTGAACAAGAGTGACGTTTCAGTTTGTTTTCCCTCATTGATTCATTGGCAAGAAATTACTGACACTGAACACACTGACGGTGGACATTCCCTGAACTATTTCTTAGATGTGTGAATCCGTATTTCAGAAAATCAGGTTTATACGCCAATTTTTTTTGTCCTGGAACATCGTTCCCTCTAGAATTCATACCTGAAATCATTATATATATATATATATATATATATATATATATATATATATATATATATATATATATATATATATATATGATGAAAATTAATGCAGTATCGCAAGAAAAGATGAGGAATTAAACCACATTCTCCGAAGACAATTTAATTCAGAACAGTTTCGGTGTATCTCACACCCTTTTTGAACTGAGATACACCAAAACTGTTCTGAATTAAATTGTCTTTGGAGAATGTGGTTTAATTCCTCATATATATATATATATATATATATATATATATATATATATATATATATATATATATATATATATATATATATATGCTTGGCCAGAAAGTCTTGACTCACTTCGGAGGGGAAAAGAAAACAACAAAACTTTTTGGAACAACACCAACATTAGGTTATGTTAGCCTTACTCATTCGACTACATTAAGTTAGGTTAGACTTACTCATTTGATTAAATTACGTTATGCTATCCTTACTTATTCGACTACATTACGTTATGTTATCCTTACTCATTTGACTATATTTGGTTACGATAACCTTACTCATTTGACTACCAATGTCCGTTCACAGAGTTACTGTGAAGGAAATTTGAGCTACTGAAGGAGAAGGCACATTCAGTCAGGCAAAGATATGGGAGTCGGACAGACGTTTCACTCCGTGAATCTTAACCTTGACGATCAACCACGTTCTGGCCGACCATCAAGCTTTGACAGCGAGGCTTTAGTGGCAGCATTGAAAGTTGAACCTTCTGCAAGCAGCCGTGATCTTGCGAAAGTTGTTAAAATGTCATTCCATTAGACTGTGCCGATCCGATTGCATCAAATGGATTTTGTTCACAAAAATCCAAAATTCGATCCATATGACCTCACTGAAGCACAAGCTGACCGTGAGATCGAGATTTGCAGCCAACTTCTCAATAACCAAATGGACAACCGATTCTGGAGGCGACTTGTCACATCAGATGAGAAGTGGGTGTACTTGGTTAATCGCGATCGGGAGAGGAAATGGGTTGGTGAGGTAAGCAACGGGCATCCGTTCCTCAACGGAGTCGGTTTAAAACGAAGGTCATGATCTCTGTCTGGTATAATTTGCACGGAGTACAGCATTTCGGGCTTGTTCCACATGGTTTCGCCATCAACGCTAAACTGTATTCCCAGAGGCTAGACCGCGTGTACGACAAACTAAAGAAGGAGTATCCTGCTTTGATCAATCGAGGTCAGGCTTTGATTTGGCAAAACAATGCGAGGCTACTCACTGGCTAGTTGACTATGGAGATATTCAAACAGATGGACGGTGTTGAGATTCTTCCACATCCATCATTAGGTCTAAATGCTGGTCCGAGTGACTATCGCATATTCCACCTAATGGCACACTTCCTCCGCGACTAGTGATTCTACTTCCTCTGATGGGGTCAAAAAAGCTTGTTTGCAGTTGTTTTTATCCAAAGCCAGCTGACTGCTATCTGGGACAGATTCGGATGTTGGCTGATCGCTGGAAGAAGATCGTAGAGAATCATGGACTTTATTTTGAAGAATAAGTGTTGGTGTTGCTCCATAAAATTTTGTTGTTTTCTTTCTGTTTCCTAAGTGAGTCAGGACTTTCTGGCCAATCATATATATATATATATATATATATATATATATATATATATATATATATATATATATATATATATATATATATATATATATAACTGAATCACGAAAATAAGGAACGTGAGGAATTTATGAATAACGTTACAGCCACGAGGAAAATGAAACAACGGAGAACTGCGAGGCCTTTCGACTAATGGTCCTTTACTAAGCCTCGCAGTTCTCCGTTGTTTCATTTTCCTCGTGGCTGTAACGTTATTCATATATATATATATATATATATATATATATATATATATATATATATATATATATATATATATATATATATAGTATAAGATAAAATAAGAATTGGACGCGAATGAGCAAATGAGAGAAGGAACCGGAGTTATTTTTTGATTTTTGTCTTTTTTTAAAGGCAAGAGAGAGGGGCATTAGAAGAATCCAGAATCAAAGGAAGCAGAGGGCGGCACAGTGAAGGCGATCGTTTACCGAGAAGACAGAAATAACGCCAGGGGAAAAAAGTTTGGGAATTCCTGACCGGGACTCGAACCCGGGTCTGCTGATTGCCGGTCAGACGCTTTACCGCTAAGCTACCAGGTACAGTAACTATATTTCGCCCAAAGCGTTACCCCATCAAACCCAGTTCGAGTCCCGGCCAGGAATTCCAAAACTTTTTTTCCCTGGCGTTATTTCTGTCTTCTCGGTAAAGGATCGCCTTCACTGTCCCGCCATCTCCTCCCTTTGATTCTGGATTCTTCTAATGTCCCTCTCTCTTGCCTTAAAAAAAAACCCTCCAGTTTGTTGTCTCATTTGCTCATTCACGTCCAATTCTTATTTTCTCTATTTTTAGATTTAAGGCAGATTCAGGAGAGATGCGAATCTTCCCTATAATATAATATACTTATAATGAGTAATCACTTCCCCGCGCATGCTCGGCAGTTTACGCTCACATTTGACTGACCATTAGTTAGGAGCGAACAACGTTTTGGCTATAGGAACAGATTTAACGTCTTATCTATAAATCTATATTTTAAGAACGTTGTATGTTTTTATTTTTCTCTTGTGGGAGAGGAGGAGAGAATAAGGGAGAGAGATGATGGAGAGATTGAAGAAGAGAGTTGGAGATATTAGGGTGGAGAGAGAGGGGGATAGGGAAAGAGAGAATTTTTCTCTTGTTTTAGATATCCTTTCGTCAGTATGGAAGAAGGGAGGAGATATGGTGAGAGAGATAGGGAGGGAGAGATAGATATAGATGGAAAGATTGGGGATAGGGGGAAGTGGGAGGGTGGAGATGGTGAAAGGGAAGGGGAAGAGGTGAAATAAGGAGATTGGGGAGTGGGAGGGGCAGAGCGGGGAGTCAGGACTAAGATAGAGGAAGGGGGGAAATGATGGGAGGTGCAGAGAGAATGCGAAGGGGAGAGAGGGGAGAAGGGGGAGAGAGTTGGGTGAAAAGGGGAGAGAGAGGCGGGAGAGGGAGATAGGAGAGAGAGAAATGTAGGTAGAGGGGGGAGCGGGAGAGGGTGCAGAGGCAGGTGGGGGAGAGGGAGGTGGCGGAGAGGGAGAGGGGGAGAGGGATAGGGTGGAGAGGGGAGAAGAAGAGGAATGGAGTAGGGGGAAAGAGATTGGGGAGAGGGAGAGTGGCTGTCGCGAAAAAGCTTATTTTATGCGTTATCTTCTCGTGTATGTGAGAAGAGCTCCTTCTGAGGGCTTTGATGAAGAGCTAGTAAGCCAATAATTGCCTTCTTAACCGTATAATTGTGATTGCGTTATTGCAAATAATTTTCGATATATATATATATATATATATATATATATATATATATATATATATATATATATAGAGAGAGAGAGAGAGAGAGAGAGAGAGAGAGAGAGAGAGAGAGAGAGAGAGAGAGAGAGAGAAATTGGAACATCCTTCGGAAACTTCGATTAAAGCCAGAACCAGTATTCAGAACACAGAACATATATAATTTGGAACGTTTCGAAAATTAGCTATGTTCATCTTCAGTCTATAATGGAGTAAAACAATATGAAAGCAAGCAATCTTAGAATACATAAAGAGATATATGTATTAATGACTGACAATAAGTTTAAAGTTTGTTGAATTTAAGAGAAAATAATGCGAAAATGTAATAATGAATAAATTTAGAGTTTAGTAAAACTTTCAAGAAACCAATGCAAAAATTACCGAGAGAGGACAATGCGAACTTACAAAGAAAAACACTGCAAAATTATGGAACAAACTGAGAAAACAAAGCAAATATTAAAAATTAAAATGAAATAAATGAATGAACACTTACCAACTTGAGAGAAGGACAGGAATCGAATTATTTAATATGTGGGAAATTTGAACTGAGCTAACTAAACATAGTAATTGTTTAAACTAACTTGAATATGGTTAACCAACTAATAGAACATTATAATTATCGGGTCATTGAGTGAGTTGTTATTAAATTTTAGGTAAAAATGAATTATAAAACAAACTAAAATTAAGATATTTGAATTAATAGATGTAAAGTGGTGTGGACGACTGACTCGAATTTAATTCTGGATTAAGCCTTTGAATAAATAGAGATTCGAAAATGTTGAGATCTACTGATTTATCCACAGAACCCAAAACTTTGGGATTTGAGGGGGACAATAATGAGGTACAGGTATCCGAATGATTCCTCATTGTATAGAATTCTGGTTTAGCAATGGGTGTGTCTATGTAGTGTAAAACCCCCTTATGTTTGTAAATCCTAAGCTTCCATTGTAGCGTAGTTTTATCTATTTAGTGAGTTTGGCAACTCGCACACATAAATTGATAAACAAGTGAAGGCCTCACTATGAATGACAACCTTTAGGTTGAGTCAAGTAAGGTTTTGTTCTGTTGTTAACAGTATACAATCGAGTAAATGTGGTTGCAAACCCCATACTAAGGAGCACCATTTCAAGTCTACCACCAATTATTTCTCAATGTCTACAACTAACCACTTACTGCATATCTCTATTAATTTTTCCCCCTCTCAAAAAGAATATGTCTTCTATCTGAAAGGGTATATTAATATTGGATTAAGCCTTTGAATAAATAGAGATTCGAAAATGTTGAGATCTACGGATTTATCCACAGAACCCAAAACTTTGAAATTTGAGGGGGACAATAATGAGGTACAGGTATCCGAATGATTCCTCATTGTATAGAATTCTGGTTTAGCAATGGGTGTGGCTATGTAGTGTAAAACCCCCTTATGTTTGTAAATCCTAAGCTTCCATTGTAGCGTAGTTTTATCCATGTAGCGAGTTTGGCAACTCGCACACATAAATTGATAAACAAGTGAAGGCCTCACTATGAATGACGATTGATATTCCATAATTATGATGTTAATAATTATGTTTGAACTATCTTTGTTTTTAACATTTTTCTTTCTTCTATTTATTTCATTTATTTTTATTTTTTATTTATTTGTAGCCATCCCGTGACCCTCAGGAGCCATCTTGCGGCCCTCATTTGGATCACGACCCTGGGTTTGGGAATCAATGCTTTAAGTTACCGAAGCAAATATCATTGATGAGAAATCTCAGGGTTTCCTGTTTGTTCCTTTAAGACTGCAGAAGAAAATATCCTTACTGAGAAATCTCTTGGCCTCCTGTTTGTTCCTTTGAGGCTGCAGAAGCAAATATCCTTACTGAGAATAGAACTACCCGAAATTAAGTTTGAATCTCATCGTGGCTTCTTTAGTGCATTGTCTTTAAACATTAATGTTTTTGAATTCAATCTATAACTGAACCTGACCTTTAGGTTGAGTCAAGTAAGGTTTTGTTCTGTTGTTAACAGTATACAATCGAGTAAATGTGGTTGTAAACCCCATACTAAGGAGCACTATTTCAAGTCTACCACCAATTATTTCTCAATGTCTACAACTAACCACTTACTGCATATCTCTATTAATTTTTCCCCCTCTCAAAAAAAATATGTCTTCTATCTGAAAGGGTATATTAATATTGGTATGCAAGTGGTATGAAACAATGCCCTTAGATTATCACTAATAGGGTAAATTGTTGAAGGAAAAATTCCTCTCCAAAATTTACCCGATTGCAACGCTGCAGGATTTCAATTAAAGTTTTAGTGTGCCTATGACCCGATTGGTTCGCGCACATTAAACAGAAAAATAACAACAATATGCTTCACTTTAGGCTGACTGACGGCTCCTGATCTTCCAGTTGGAAATTGTTTACGATTTGGATCCCTGAGCAAAGTTTACACATAAAGATGCTCTTCCGTTAACGTGATTCACCACACGGTTTTTATATCTATCACGTTAACTCTATAGATAGATCATACAAAATAATTAGGGAGTAAAGACATCACTAAACATGTAATATTTTTTCTGGTTAGGTAAGAATCTTGCGAGAATATCTAAAAGACCACTTAAAATCGAGATATTAAAATATAGTATTAATCATACCACTACCATAGTGCTAGATACACGCTGTAGAAGGCTCTTAATGTGATACCGCACATGCGTGAAATTGGATGAGAGCTGAATTAAAAACTATGTATAATAATACCATGCAGGTACTAAATCAACGTGGATGGCGTCAGAAGTCACTGGCCCTGCATGTCATAAACTACCAAATTATATGTAACCTCTAAGATTTTCAATATTCTTCCATTTCCCGTGTCATATTGGGGGGGGAGGGTATCCTATGACATTGGCGCACACCGTAGAAGCATAGGAAGATTAAGAATACGCTTTTTATTTTCACTTTATGATCTTGTTTTAAAATTACCAACGGCCAAATGCCACCGAAAAAAAAACAGCAAAAATGTAATTTTAAAAAAATAGGATATTCAATACAACAAATATAAAAATGCCAATATAAATGTTAAATGCAAAACATAAGAAGAAAAATTAGATTAAACCACATTCAGGGGGTGCACGAATCCTGCCCAAGGAAGAAGGGCCCCTGTTAGAGAACCCGTTCATCCAAGTATTGGGAAAAATACCCAGCACGAAGTCTGGGGGACCAAGTTCTTTGCAGAGATCTTTATTGGAGAGGTCACCCAAATGGCGCTGCGTCCCTCGAGTGTGTTACATTCGGATAACACAGAAATTTACATGATACCCTCAAGACATTGGATGATAGGTCATAGGAGAAGTTGGGAAGTAATGACACGCTGACTCCCATCTTCAAATCACCCATGCACCCAGAAAGGTTGACCCGATTCTTGCCATGCAGTCAAAGTGAGGGAGATAAAATTACGGTCCATTGTACAGTCTGTGTCAACAGCCTGGCACCCCCCTCGTCAGCGTGCTTGTTCCCAGCTAGCTTCAAATGTCCAGAAACTCAGCTAAAGAAAATTTCAATATCCTTCCTATTTTCTGCAGCCATGATGTCACGGATAATACGAACCTATGAATGTATAGTCACCAACGGCCCAATGGTACTTAGCACCCTCTGTGAGTCGCCATGAATGATAAAACAGTCTCAGAACTTTACACAGCTCGCTATCTCCCGTACCGAGGTAGCTATTGCAACTATACCCCAAACAACGTTAATAGTTTGGTAGAGAAAGTTCGGATTTCTTGGTTTTTTGCGAAGAATTTTGATGAAACCTTTCCCAGCTGGTTTGCACAACATGGTAAACTAATGGTATTGTTTCAGTATTCCGTGTTACGTCCTTCAATATTTATTTCAGATTCATCGTTCTTTGGGTGAACTACGCAAATAGTTTTTGAATGAAAGTATCCCATTTAGACAAATTCTGGAGTAAACGAAGGGTAATTATACACATTAAACTTACCTTGAGTATATATTTAACAGAATCCCATAATTATAATACACGATTGATGTAAATAATGAATTATTTGCCCACATAAGCGCCATTTCGACGGATGACTTCAAAAACCCTATCGTGTATGCAATCTGGCAATTTCTTAATATCAGCCATTTTGAACTGCCTCGGCTGCAGCTTTGGTGGCCGCCTATAGGACTTCTTTAGACGAAAATTGAGGTGCATCGGCTTATACATCTTGTTTAATGATTGACCCCAACTTTTCGATTGGGTTGAGATCCGGACAGACAGGCGACCCCACCATCAACTTGTCACCTTGTGTGCCTTAAGAGCCTAGAAACGCTTGGGTGGCCCTGACAGAGTGGGATGGAGCGTTGCCATGCATTAAAACTGTATTCCTTAGAAGTGACAACGGTATGTCATCTAGACAGGAATCCAAGACCTCATTTAAGAGATTGAATAGGTAGCTGTGGTCACTTTAACCACATCAGGCACCCTGACTGGACCAACAAGTTTAAGTCTAATTATACCTGCCCACTAAAAATGACTCCTCCTCCCTGCTGTTGAAGCTGCAAACCTTGGTGAGGCTCATCTCCGATATAGACCCAACTATTTGCCCATCCTTCAGGTGCAGCAAGGGTTACCCTGGTCACGTTAGTGAAGAGAACACAACTCATTCCCAACGCTAAGTACTTTCGTGTCCATGGAAGCCTGAAAATCTTGCGACGGCGCTTTCAAAGAGTCAGTTTCAGGAAAGTTCGCACGGAATCCATGGTATCTAGGATACAGTACTTGGTAGTCTTCGGTACATGAGGACGACCAATGAAAATGGAAATGATTTTGTTTGTTTTACCGGGTTTCCCACGTAACTGGCGGCCAATATTCCTCAAATCGCGAGTTGTTACATTCTTTGAGGTCCAACAATTGGATCGACTCTTCTTTTGCGAAACGTCATTCAAAAATTATCTAACCTTGTCCACATGGCGAAATAACTTCTCTGCAAAAATATGGACAAAGGTGCCTTCAGTACTTTCCATGATGATGAGAGACTTTTCTTCATCGTTGAGGCCTCTACGACGCCCTATTGTTCTTAAAGAGGATATATGCTCTTAGCGTGGTTCACCCAAAACACCACGAATCTGAAATAAAAATTCAAAAACGTAACACAGCATAATGAAAAGATAGCATTAATGTTGCCATATTGTTCAGACTAGCTGAGAAAGATTCCACCAAAATTGATTAACAGAAAACTGAGAAATCCTAGCTTTTCCTACCACGCTATTAGTGTGGTTCAGGGTGTATATATTTCAGTCCTGAATACGGACACAGTGCGAGTAAGATGGAAGCCGATACTTCATTCGAACTCGAAACCATCTAGCTACACGGACACTGCACCAATGTGATACGATGTCTGGCTCAAGAAATAGGAAAGCAATACGCCCGCTGCAGGTAAAGCTTTGGGAGCAGATGCGTGACAACATGGGATCATAGGTGGTATTCCAAAAGTTACGTAGAACTCTCAAAGGAGATTCATAACCCGAAATTCTTAAAGTTTATGGTGTGAGTGGCGTTTCCCATTGGAATAGGCAATATCGAGATCGGCTGCATTCATACGCACCTTCGCACTGCTTAGAGCGGAAGGCACCAGTTGCAAACTGGAAACCATTATGGTGGAACGAATCCACCTTACACAAATAGACATACGGATGCTGAGGAATAAAACTTGCGACCGTAGCCATGCTTTGGGAGAACAAAGGAGTGATACAACTGTAAGAGCGCAGCCAGATTAGTATCCCAAGTGTTGAGTGCTTCAGAGTGAAGAATTCACCAAAGCTGCAAATGTGCGCCTCCTATGGGAGGTGTTGGTCGAATTTAAGGCCAAGGTACCCCCTCCATGTCTCTACCATTCAAGCATAGGTTCGAGTCATGGGACAAAGGTTTACAACCCTTCTTATGGCCAATGAAAACAGAAACCCGTAAGTTCCGTCATAACGAATGACGTGATTCATAGCCTGTTGGAGGAGGATGCTCTCCAGAGAGCGAACCTGAGCCACACCAAAGAAGATCGAAAAGTCGTCGAATTAGATCATAGCCAGAGAAAATTTCTCATGAGGCAGGTAAAACGATTAATGCGCACGGCAAAAATAATAACGCTGAGGACACCTTCTAACAAGAATGTAGAGGGATGACCACACCCGTACGCAGAAGCGACGGGATCGGAGAAACAAATAAAGATTTTGTGAGGCTTCCGTTTGCTCACCTCATATTGAGGGATTCCGTTAGAAGGTAAAAGGCATTCTTCAGATTGAAAAAATACGAAATGCTGTCTACGAAGACAGGCCTTGGAGATAGCAAGTCCAAGGGGGAGCAGAGATTCTGAGGTGACGCGTACGGAAGCCGCACTGTACAGGACCAGGTGACGACTTGCCTTTCTTCCCTTCTACCCCGTTCTCTCTGTCAATCTAGCTCTCTCTCTCTCTCTCTCTCTCTCTCTCTCTCTCTCTCTCTCTCTCTCTCTCTCTCTCTCTCTCTCTCTCTCTCTCTCTCTCTCTCTCTCTCTCTCTCTCTCTCTCTCTCTCTCTCTCTCTCTCTCTCTCTCTCTCTCTCTCTCTCTCTCTCTCTCTATATATATATATATATATATATATATATATATATATATATATATATATATATATATATATATATATATATATATATATATATATATATATATATAGTCATATGAGTTGCTGCTGACCAGTCTAATCTTCAATTTCACGGTGAATGTAAGGACACATAGGAGGCTGAGGTACATGTGATTTATTTATGGAACAACGTTTTGGGCGTATCACCCATCATCAGGTTCTAAAACATAAATTAATCTAATACAGTGAAGAATATTAAAAATATTAAAATAATTAGGTTAAGACTATGTAGGTAAATCAAAAATAGAAAATAACTCAAGAATTTAAAAGGCAAGAGAATCAAATTATCAATCTAATGTAATCACTATTGCCACGAAAAAAAAAAGAAGCAAAAACACAAAAGTAAAAAATTACAGTATAATATTGCTTCCCGATGAAGTTCAGGAGAAATCACAAAGTGAAGAAATTAGAAAGGATGTGGCTTAAAGAAGGATAGGAATTTGATTGGTTGGTTGTTAAATAAGAGAAGGATGGTTGGTTGAGGAATAAGGTAATTAAAATTAAGAAATAAGAAGGGGAACAGCGGTATTATCTATGTTGAGTGTAGGAGATTTTGTCCGTATTAGTCGGGATTCCAAAATTATTAGACTATATTCATTTTTATTATGACCAATTATTTTGAAGTTATCTATCGAACATTCTGTCTTGCATTGTATAATATGATTTCTAATTACAGAAGCTTCCTTCTTAGACAATATTTTTCCAGTGCGATGGCTTATTCCCAGGTGAGGACAAAACCTATCTTTCAATGAGCGAACCGTACTACCAATATAGGTTCCTTGCAAACAACAAGGACAAGTAAAAGCATAAACAACACGGCTGCTCATTTCTAGAGGAAGTTCGTCTTTTGACGAGAAGAAACTTCCTATGGAAAGTGGGTTAACAAAAGGGATTTTGAAGTTGGTATGAAAGAATTATTTTTTGTGTAATTTGTTGCATTTTCTAATGAATAATTTATTGTAAGGTCCCATTTCAGGTACTACGTAAGATTTTTCATTTTGGGGGACATTTCATGAGAGAAAGGATGGAGAGTAAATTTTGGTAAGAAAATTATTGATTTGTTTGTCAACCAAAAGTGGGGGGTAACTATTATTTTTAAAATAAGACTTTAAAGTCTGGAATTCATTGTGCATTAGGGAATAATTGGAGGAGAGATGGTAACCTCTATATATTAGAGATTTAATTGCACTGACTTGTGCGACAAGTCACAATGGCTGAAAAAATTGATTCCTAGGCCACTATATTCTTTAACTGTATTAGATTAATTTATGTTTTAGAACCTGAAGATGGGTGATACGCCCGAAACGTTGTTCCATAAATAAATCACATGTACCTCATCCTCGTATGTGTCCTTACATTCACCGTGAAATTATATATATATATATATATATATATATATATATATATATATATATATATATATATATATATATATATATATATATATATATATATATATATATATATATATATATATATATATATATCGTTCCTCTCTCTTTTTCACTCACTCTCAACTCTAACACTCTCTCAAACTCTAACTTTCTCTCTCTCTCTCTCTCTCTCTCTCTCTCTCTCTCTCTCTCTCTCTCTCTCTCTCTCTCTCTCTCTCTCTCTCTCTCTCTCTCTCTCTCTCTCTCTCTCTCTCTCTCTCTCTCTCTCTCTCTCTCTCTCTCTCTTCTTCTCTCTCTCTCTCTCTCTCTCTCTCTCTCTCTCTCTCTCTCTCTCTTTCTCTCTCTCTCTCTCTCTTGATGACACGCTACTGAGCTTCCTGTATCAGTTTGGTGTTACTGTAACTTTCATAGAGCTTCATTGGCTTACTTGTTATATGTTGCGGATGTTACAGATTTTGACCATTTTTCTATTTTGTTAATTCTTGTCTATTATTTGGGTCATATATAACTAATTGTTATTTATTCCTGCTTATTTTGCTCTTGTATTCATATTGATATGCGAATAAAAGCTTTCCGACCCTGCATTTATCCAACTTCCTAACATTTCCGAGGTGTGCAAAGACTTTTGCCGTCGGCTGTTTGTAGACAGAAATCACTTACTTTCCAAATCTCTCATAACTCGCTTATGACGATTTCTATTTAACATTTAAAGTCTGCCAAACTCCTTCCACTCGAGAGCTTTCCGGTGTTTACAACAGCGCATCTGTGTCTTTGCAATTTCCATCGAAATCGATTTTAAAATGCACGCTGAAGCAAGACAAGCAGATATGCCGCCTTTTTCCATTAAACCTAAGAACTGTTTTCAACTCTGAGACGACTGAAATAAAAAAGTAATCAACGTCAACTCTTGAAAGTGCAAAGCGCATACGCACATCACTGTAAACTCTACCTCAACACAGCTCTCAAAATCAATTTTCCCCAAACCACACATACGCACACAGTTAAAATAGAGTAGGGCACAAACCTCTAAACCTTTCTCTTTTTCAAGCTGGAATCGCAAAAGTGCAATAAAATATCTCATTCATTGTGGTTATTGCATAAAAATTGAATTAACTGATAATTTTTTGTAGTCAGAAAGAGAAACATTTCTCACTATGTCTACAACTAATCGCTTACTATATATTACATGACTTTCAACTGCATGTCTCTATTCATTTTCTTGGTGACATATGTATATATTTAATAGATATCAATCGATGTCTTTTTTTATATGCTCATATTGTTTGTATTAAATTGATACTCAATTTCAGTATTCATCTTGCTTTGTATTACTGTAAATAGTATCAGGTTAATGGTTCCACTGAATCTGATGGCCATTCTCTCTTGTTTTATGTATGGTTGAATTCGACACTTCAAAATAGCAAATCTGAGGCATAGCAGCAAGTCGGCTCAAGAAGGCAGGAAAGACCCGATTTATGTTAGTCGCTTGTTAAGTGAACGCTTCCTCTCTCTCTATCTTTCCACTAGCATCTTTCTCTTTGTCTCTCTTTTTGCCTCTTTCTACATCGTGACTCACTCATCAACAAATGATTTTTATTCTAATTATCCCCCCCTTTGCAACATCGTGCCAATTTTTTAAATAAAAAAGCTCGAATCAGTCATTACTAGTCGCCACCCGGTTGTATAACATAAATAGTAACTAATACTTTATAGTAGTGAAACTTTAGCATTTCCGCTATAAGAAGAGGATTAAAATAGATCAACTTCGATTCTCTTACACTCTCACTTTTATTTTTTTTACTTGTCCTCCTACCTTTATCAGCTACCGCCGACCATTCCCTATCCGGTTCCACTTGAACCATTTGTGGGAGAAGAGAGAGTTAGATGAAGGGTCGACCGGAGGTTCCCTGCCCGCATTCCAGTTGGGAAAGTGAGGTTGATAGGTGCTTATTTCAGTGATAAATCTTTCCTACAGTCACATCCCCCCCCCAAAAAAAAACCCCCTAAAACCCGGACTTCGATGAGTTGACCATGAAAAGAAAAGTTTCCCCTTAAAAGGAATTTAAGGTCGCTCAGTCTGGCTTCCATGTGATTTATTTATTCAGTCAGTCAGATAATATAGAATGGTTATGAGCCTAAGATGTTACAACAGTTTTAAAAGTTTTAAGTCGCCCGAATATAAGACCTAAATCTTGTAACAATAGTAACCCTAATTAGATTATGATCCTTCATGGTGTACTATTCCCGTAGCATTTAGTGTCTTTTATTCATGGTAAATTTAATTTGCCATCGATCGGTTAATTTCACCCCTCTGAGTCTTTGCAAATTTACAAATTTACCGTTTTTATTATTGCCGCTGATATTGAAATATTCCCTTCTGTGTCTTTCAGTCATGTTCAAATGCCTCTTCCATCTTTCTGCCATGTAAAAGACCCTTTATAGGATGCGACCTTTTGTACGACGTGCTCGTCATTCTTGTTGGACCATTTGCTGGAGAGGATTTAGACGTTCATAGCAAAATTTCAGTCTTATTCAGTCTTTGTATTTTTGTATTTGTCAACTAAAGTTGTCTCTAAATCAAGAGTAGGTGAATGAGTTCAATTGGAATATCAGTTGCGCGAAATACCTGAGAATAGAGACCGAATTTCTCACCCACACTTAGTTGCTGAATTAAGATGTAAGTCAGAGGATTGGCCCAAGAAACCATTATGAGATAAAGCCATAACCTTTCATGAAGGGCTAAATGTAACTTTGTGATTTCTAGCCACTAGTCTATCTCTTCAGGATTTAAAATTCTTAGCTAGAATAGCCGAATGTTCTTTGCAACGAATAATAACAGAAGCATGTTAAGCTATTTACAAAGCAATTATATTACCTTTTTATTATAGGACTTAGTACATACATAGTTTAAAATTAGACTGTACAAGAACATTATAAAGGATGAAAGTTTGTAAAATGTGAGTTAACTCATTACAAATGTGGAGGAAAGAGTGTCATAATTCTGGAAGAAATGGTTACCTTTCCAATAACTGCTTCGAAGCGGACATCGTGTTTTTAACTTTCGGCTCACTGCTGCGTCCTGTGAACAAACTGTGCCAAATCCTTCTGCAATATATTACTAAAATACTCCCTGCGCGCTGTGAGCACCTATTGAATTTTAGGGTATTTGGACCACCAAATCTAAAGCTTTGACTGATTTCGATGCAGATGTTTTGTTGGAGTTTTTTCCTCTACAAAAAAAACGATAAAGGCAATTGGATTGTAATTCTATAAAACCGTTTTATGTTTCTTAGACTTTATGATAACCAATCCCCATGAAAAAAAGATTAGCCTAAAATCCTCTGAAGACCTCAAATGGAAAGCAAATCCAGAAATAAAGCCATTTTGAATTAAATTCTCCGAATTAGCCAGAAAATTTAACATATAGCTAATCTTCTATTATATTTATTGATTTAACAAAATTAAAAAGGAAGAATTATCAGAAATGTCAATTATTTTTATTTTTAGAAGCTCAGGGGGGGGGTAATTAGATTGATTGTTTGCCCATAATTTAAGAAATTTCATTGGAATCAACTATTTTGTGCCCAGAAAATCTTAGAGAACTTTACAGATACATGGTGTGTTAGGTTAGGTTAGAAGTTAGGGGGTATGTTAGATATTAGGTTAAGTTAAGTCAGGTTAGAGGTTAAATTAGTTTAAGTTAGGGTAGGTTAGAGGGATGCAACTACAAGTTTTTACAGCAAATGACAGTTGCTGCGCATTCTACAGAATTTGGGACCCCCACCAGGAAATGGTGCGTCTTGATAAAACTCAGTATTTAAAAGTTGAAAGTTAGTTGTTCAAGATACTGTTTCTTTTCGAAGGTGAAATGTTTTACTATCACTGGGGAATGATAATGGGCTCTACCCTGGTCCCGTCCCTCGCTAATAGGTTTATTTGCTTTCATGAAGCGTGTTGGATGGATGATTGCCCGTTGGAATTTAGACCTTCATTCTAAAAGCGACTCATGGACGGCAGTTTTGTAATTGTTAGGCAGAAGCACCATGCCAACCTTTTCTAGAATATTTACATTGTAAATATCGTACAGTAGACTTTCTATGGATGCTGCACATAATAACATTTCATTTTTGGATGAGTGTGTTACCAAGAATAATGCCATATTTTTAACTTCAGTTCATAAGAAACTAACTTATAAATTATTAAGCATCCATTAGTTCAGTAATACGTCATGGACCTCCTGTTAACAGGGCTTACCGCATTTGTTCGGATTAGGTTTCTTTTCATTGAGAAATGAAAGATTTGAAACACTTTTTTTCCTATATTTTTTACCCTTGTTATACGTGGATTACTGTTTAATAAATTTATAAACACCAAAATTTCTCCCAAACAACCCATTCTTTCAGCACCAAAACTCTAAAGTTGTGATCATAAGGAAGGTAGTAGTGCATTAATTTACTAATTCCTTCCTTAAGATCGAAACCTTAAGTTTTCAATAAACTTTTGAGAGTTTATTCACGAATTTAAAAAAGAAGAGAAAGCGAATATACGACAAATCGAGAGGACTGTAAAGAGAACTATTAATACATAATTTGCCGTCGCTTACAATAACGCCTCCCATGATGACTATATATATATATATATATATATATATATATATATATATATATATATATATATATATATATATATATATATATATAAAGGGTGTTCCATTAAGAAGGATCGCAGTTAGCAGTAAATATACATTGCAGCAAAATATATTTTGAGTTTTCTGCCTCTTTCAACACTAATTTCAATCATCAATATATTGAGATTGAAAGTAGTGTTGAAAGAGGCAGAAAACTCAATATATATTTTGCTGCAATGTATATTTACTGCTAACTGCGATCCGTCTTAATGGAACACCCTTTTTATATATATATATATATATATATATATATATATATATATATATATATATATATATATATATATATATATATATCCCTCTGCTCACTGATGGGTTAATGCCTCCTTATGAACTTTTGAGTGTTCACGGTCTCGCCAACATTACTAATGCTATGGCGCTAAATCTCGGACCGATTAATTGATTACCCGTCTTAGTTCTCTGCCTCCATTAGATCATAACAAGATCCTCACTCCTTGGAGGTGACCTAACCCCTGCCCACGGCAGACAAAGGTAGATAACCTCGAAACAGAGGGAGTAAGAATCGCATGACAGAAATGATGGGCATATCCGATAAATTAATCAAACTAGTAATTAAAATATCAAATGCGTCTACCTGTCATCCAAGCACACTGACTCACAACCTCTCACTCAGTGGGAGAAGTTGGGAGTTCTATGTAGCACTAATGAATGCACCTAGACAAAGAGACCAT
Source organism: Ceratothoa steindachneri (assembly GCA_963969495.1). NCBI lineage: Eukaryota > Metazoa > Arthropoda > Malacostraca > Isopoda > Cymothoidae > Ceratothoa > Ceratothoa steindachneri. The sequence goes on along the minus strand of OZ018339.1, from coordinate 59,018,352 downwards.
CACTTCAAGAAGATTATGGGAGACTTCAATGCAAAGGTTGGGAAATTTACAGTAGAAGAGGGAAATAAACGTGGAAAGTTTCTATTGTAAATTACTCAATTGTTTTCGATTAATTATTTATAAAATAATAAAACAGTCTATTTAATATTGGCCCGTTATGTTTTAACAAAATAAAATTGAAATCTTCTCCATCCCTTGGAGATTTAGCATTTTGCTTTTCCAATTAGGATTACAGCTAGAATAATAATATATATTCATGTTTAATATATGGTAAATTACTATATTTCCATCATGAATAAGGAGTGATATATCATCAACGAGTGATTCGGAAGAATAGTAGTTAACAAATTTAAAGAACTGTTTCCTTTATCTTCCATATTATGGACATGATTAAAACAAAGGCTTCTGCATTTTTAGAAGAATCAGTAAGTGCTGAAACACGGATTTATTGGAAATTCATCCTTTTAAATTCGTAAGTAAAATAATACTCACATAACTCCCAGCTCCTACCTAACTGGTTTTGAGTTTCAACTATTTGAATTGAGGAATGAAAATTAAGGAAAAATAAACTAAACTATTCCGGTTACAAGAGCAGAGTAGCGCAACCAATAGACACACACCTTAGGAATAATTCCTCGCTTTTGAGGGTTTTCTATAAAAATAGTTGCATAGCAGAAAATGACTTTCTTAGTATAAATGACCCTTTGAGATGAGGACATCCAATGTAGCAAGTAACTTGATGCAGCCGAAGGATAATTTGGCCGATTCTAGGCCTTATTTTCAATAGGAGACTGTTTGAGCTTAATACTTGTCGAGGCAATTAATTTAATAAAGCTTGATAGTTAATAATAATGAATGTTAAGATGCATATGATCTTACTAGATAGACTAATGTTGATAAGTGATCTAAAATGAGAGTTTTCTAATTCTAATCAGTATTACCAATGTAAAGCAGCCAACGCATCAGTTGTATCATGACTAATTTAGCCATTCTTGGCTATTGGAATTTAAGATGTTCATGCCAATTATGCATGCATTGATCTCTCTTGTAACCATTTTAATAACAATAATTTATTAATGTAATTAGATACAAGACTTCTGATATTTAAGGAATATTTTGAATCAAAATAATAAAGCAACTCTAATAAATAAATAAGTAAATTACTTATTTTTAAAATCATAATGGATTTTGATATACCAATTCAATAATCTACAAATTACTTCTACGAGGAGGAAAGATAATCAAAGCTATTAATTTAGACCTAATTGCTTCGGATTACCACTAGGATTTGAGCGAGGTACCTTATTTAGGATGCCTAATGCCAAGCTCTATTTCCAAAGGCCCGCGGTGGTTATGCTAGAGGTCAATGGACCGAATCCCACTAGCGCCACCGGATCTTTCTCTCTGTTATCTATTATGACTCCCTCTATCTTGGAATCTGGCAATTACGGTTCTCAATCTTATTTCATAATACTGCAAATTTTAATCTACAAAGTAAATATTTATCATTTACATAATCGCAATTCAGAACTAGAAAGAACTCATAGACCACATACCTCCGCCATAATGTCATAAAACTATCACGCACTGTAAAAAGCAGTGATAAAATGATCAGCAATAAAGATCTGGATGGGGATCCTGGTGTGGATCCGAATATGGATCCGGATGTAGACCCGCCTGAAAATATAATCCACTCTTCCTTACTCCAGGACTCCCCCCCCCCCAAATATAATCACTCTTCCTTATTCCAGGACTCCCTCCCCCCCCCATTCACAAAATTTCAGTGAAATCTGTTGATAATCCTTTCGAAATATCTTGTAAACACACAGACAGACCCGCAGTAACATACGCGGGTGATCACATATACTACCGTCAAAGCTTTTGGTAGCGGTAAATCATTTAAGTACTCTTTTAATGTCTAGTGCAAACTTGCTATTTTTAGTAATTGAATTTAGTTAATTTCCGTTTATTATCAAAGTACCAAGGTACCTACCTCTATCAAGCATTTAGGATCTTAAATGTAATCGGGCGGGTTGGGGGTTGGGAGGGGGGGTGCCAAAAAATCTCACTCAAATTAATTCAATTTTCTATTGTGTTTCGTCAGTTAAATTTCTCTCGGTTTCGGGAAAGTGGAACGAATTTTAAACTAATTAAACTTTTAGATTTCATATTTTTACAAAATAACAATAAAAGTTGGCGAGTTTAAACTTTAAAAAATATTTTGCCAAAAACTGGAACCCAAAGTCTTGCTTTGAGATCCGAATATCTGAGTACAAAGGATTTGTAAGGGATGCCGGACCCGGCTTTTTTCCCAGGAGTTTATCTAGCCCACGTACACAGCTTACCCATGCGACCATAGAAACTTCTTGCCAAGTTTCCGCCTGCTCCTGTGGAAATGGGAAGAGAGAAGCAATCCTTAGTTAGTTAGTTAATCAGCGCCAATTATTCCATGATACTGGGAGGATCCCCGACCGGATAATGAAATTTATATAAGGTCAGTATGACATTCGCTGGTCGGCTGGAGGACCCCAGGGGCCGGTCTTCTTTTGGGAAGAGGTGCCAGGAAGTATTATGTTTTGACACCAAACAGCGTTCAGGTGGAAGCCTTCGTCACCTCGGGGAAGAGGGACCTATTCCGCGTCGGAGGTACGTGGATATAGATACCCATCAGCAGGATTCCTTGGAACAGAGAGTGTGTGTGTGTGTGTGTGTGTGTGTGTGTTGTGCTGTGAAGGCGGGAGAGGAAAGAAAGCAGTGTTGTGATTGGCTATGTGTGAGGTGTAAGATCAACCCAACCGAAAACGGGGCGAGCACAGCGCGTCCACCAATCAGTAGCCAGATCTCTACGTGCGCTGACGTTTGTGTCTGCTCATGCCGAGATTCGGAATCGAACCTGGTACCGCGAGGTTGGGAGGCCAACGCCGTATCCACTTGGCTAACATGAGCTCTAGAAGCAATCCTTCTCCGCGTTCATTGGAAAAGTTTCTTGTTATCTCTATTTCTGTTCCTCCGAAATCAATTTTCTCCGAGAATGCAATTCTTCTGTAAGGAAAGGGACACGCCAAATTCCCCCAATTTGCGAATAAATAAAACCAAAAACCAAGAAGCAATTATTGAGATTACTTATTCAAGTCAGAGTTCACCCACTTCCTTCAAGATCCCAGAAAAACAGGTCTTTTCGTTGTTTCGAGAAAATAAGGATCATTTTACGTATCGCACTGAACTTGTTGCCTGATTTGCCTAAAAATGATTCAAATCGCGCGCGATAATGCCTATCGAGGATTCTACTTCCTTTTCAATCGAAGGATTGCCTATATATAGCCATACCATTACAGTCATGGCCAAAAGTTTCGAGATTACTATATTTTTCATATAAGAAAATTAATAGAATTATTCAAAGGTTGAATTTTGCTTTTTATTTTGTTTATATCATAATTTTAAGGTTAAATATACCAAAACTTACCACCCAAACCAATTTTATTGATAAATTCATTAACTTGATGCGTGCAGTCAATGTTTACAATGATGCCCCTTGTTCTTCAGACATGCTTCAATTAGTTTTATCATGCTGTAGACAAGATTTTTATGATATTTTGACTTATATTATTCCATTTTTGTTCAAAAGGCACTCGCAACTGCTCAAAATTGGATGGCTTCTGTTTATCAAACTCTAGTTTAATTATCGCCGACAAATTTCCTATTGGGTTCAAATCTGGCGAATTTCCGGGCCAAGGTTCCAAAAGTACGATGTTATTTTAAGCCAAAAATTTTGTTATTAATTTTCACTTTGTGACAAGGTGCCCCATCATGCACTGAATTGTTGGGAAAAGAAGCGGATGAAGCAAATTTTGTTGCTATTTTTAATTCATGGAGGTGTTCTTTGGAAAAATTGTTAATACTCCGGGTCCCTTTGATGAGAAGCAGAGCAGATATGGAAAGTGTCCTTATGCTTTATCGTCGGCACGACACAGAATTCTTGCAAGTGCGCCCCTTTTCTCCTCTTAACGAAAAATCTTCCAGTGGCTCTAAACAAGCGAAGCGAACTTCATTAGTGACTATCACTTTGTCTCAGTCTTCAACAGTCCATTCTTTATATTCTCTACAGACGTGTCGCCTATACGTAATGTTCTTCTTGGTGAGATTAGGCTTCTTCGCAACCCTTCTCGACTAGAGCAAATTAGGGTGCTTTTACGAGTCCTGGGTCGTGCCTACGTTCAAGCATCTGGAAACTCTTCTTGTCTGGAGCTGCTTCTCATTTAAGAGAACTGGAGCATTAACGATTTTGAACAAGAACATGAACTAAAAATGGTACCAAAAGGTGCTTCATCTGCACTTTTTCCCAACAGTTCAGGAACAATCTAGGGGTGGTAACTGTATTTTTCAGCATGTCACAAAGCGAAAGCAATAACAAAATACTTGCCTGAAAATAAAAATGAACTTTTGGAACCTTGACCCGGGAATTCATCAGATTTAAACCCTATAGAGAATTTGTGAGCGATAATCAAACTGATGACTGATAAACAGCAGCCATCCAATTGTGAGCATTTGTGGATGTTTATTGAACAAAAATTGAGCAATATAAGACAAGATATCATCACAAATTTGTTTTCCAGCGTAACAAAAAAAATTGAAGCAGTTCTGAATTAACAAAGGATATCAATGTAAACATTGAATGCGTGTATCAATTGAATGTATTTATTAATAAAATGGGTTTGGGTTGTAATTTTTTTTCACCTTAAAATTATGGTTAAAAAATACTAAAACAAAATGCAACGTTTAGGTAGGTTTATTAATTTTCTTATATGAAAAAATATAGTAGTCTCAAAACTTTTGAGAGTTATACATCAAACAGTGCGAAACCATCTTTGCTTTGAGATCCATAAATCTGTGATCAATAAGATGAAGTACACGCACATGATCTCGTACGTGTGCACAATCATATCCCCCTCCAGTTATGAGCTGTGTGCGCTAATAGCGCACACAGCCAACTCCAAGCGCTACCATTTACGGCAGTTGTTGAGGCGGAAGCTATTTTTGCAGCCACAGTCGATTGTATTCCTTCGACAGAGGGACGCGAATAAACTATTGGTACCACCACAATTTTAAAGAAAAGGTTCGCAAGTGCGTTTCTTCCTGTTCATTTCGGAGAAACTAAACACCTATCATCGCTTAGTGGCGCGCGTTGAGTGAATACAAAGAAAGCGGTATTCTATCGGTTAACCCAGTCACTAAGACCCAGGTTCTGTTGGATTCCAGGCAGCCTTCAACGTACTCAGGTGAGTTTTGCCGAACAAAATAACAAAGTCAGTCTACATCTTGAATCAACGGCTGAAAACTGCAACTTATCCCATCCTACGGCGAAAAGCAGCTGACACTTGACGTATGGCTACAACGCTCTTTCACATGGATCTTTATCCTGGTAAACGTTTCACACTTGATGATCGTAGCCTATTAACTAACCCATTTTGACCTATTGTTCCCATCAAGCGGCGTAAGCTAGTGAACGGGAAGGCGTTATTTTCCTATACTGGGAAGTGCGTTGCACTCAAACCTGCTCCCTCTGCATAAACTTGCAGCGATAAAAACTAAACCAAGGAAAAGAAGCGCGTTGGCATCATCCGACCTTCCAAGAACTAAGTGGCATCGTTTTTGAACATGGTTCCAAGATCTTCAGGTGAGTGGAGACCCCGCGGCGATTTTATGAACCTCAATGGCCAGACAAAGAGCGAAAGCTATGCTGTGTCACATGTAATGGATTTTTTGTTAATCTTGACGGAAATCCATGTTTTCCGAGGTTGAACTGGTCATTACAGACAGGCAGATACCCGTTGACCAGATTTCGATCGTCAAAACTGATATTCTATCACTGTTTATGCTTTTTCAATGGGTCAGAATGGCGGCAGGACTAAAAAAAAAACACTGGTCAAAATTGGAGGTTTCATTGATTCGGTATTACGCGGTCTCGACTTCATCTTCGTTAGTTGGGACTACATTTTGGTGGCAATTTCGAATCAACAATCATACTGTCCTGGCATTTTATCTTCGATATATTGAGTGGCCCAGCAAAAACTCAATTGAATTCAAACTTGAATAACGTAATTAAATGCAATACGATATAAATCAAAATTAGTCTACAGCAACTAATATGTATTCTTTATTAACTCTGAAAATGCCAATAATATAACTATAATACATAGTATTGCTACATGGCAGAGAGAGAAGGTTATCCCACCCCTTAGAACCCAACGTCTACCCGTGGCGCCTGAGAAAAGATGCACCTGCACGCCTAGACAGCCACAATGGAGCAGTGAGAATTTCGCGCGGTCGTGTGATCCGTTTTGGGTTCCCCTTCTCCCCCGTCGCATCGCCTGATCGGCGCCAGACCTACGGCGTCGAGGACTTTCGTGAGAGCCTTTGATGCTCACCGAGAATATCGCCTTCCCCCTTGGCGCGCCAAGTCTAATAAGATCCTCGTGTCCCTTGGGAGGGGGGCCTCTGGCGACCCGCTTCCACTGAGGCAGTATAAATACTTCGGCAAAAGCTTTGAGAAATTATTACCTTACCGCCCAGTCTTAGTTAGCAGCCATGTACAGTCTCGTACGCCCTACTCCGCCTAACAACGGCTTCTAGCTACGAACGCGACGCATCAACTCTCTACCCGCCCTCGCTCGTACCTAAGGCCAGAATTCTTGCCCGACAGACGATAGACATGGACAGGCATCTATTACTCGGGTATCGACTTCGTTCTCTTCTGGAGTACTCCCTCGTTCATTTCTCAGCGAGGTTAAATAAGAAGGAATTTTGCTTTTTGAACTTTGCAGCACTCCGCTTCCTCGTTGGCTTCAAAGCCTCCAGTCATTTAGGCTTTACGTGATTCTCCGCGTTATTTGCACTCTCCCACTTTCCCTGCAAACAATCAGCGTACATCCTCTCCCGAATTCCTTCCCCCCCCCCCCCATTTGGTACCCCGGGTTTCATCTTATTTATTTTCATTTATTTACTTTTGCTAATAATATTTTCTTTGTATATAGTAAAGTTATTTTTCTACCATCAGTTTCTTTAAGCCCAGAACCTCTAAGAATTGATTATTTAGGCTAACCGCACTCGATTTTGATTAATTAACCCGCGTACTGGGATCTATATCCCTCGCCCCCAATTTCTGGCGTGCTCCCTTCCCGCGTCACCGCAGAGTTTATTCTCGGCTAGCATCGACTTTCGACTCTATGACACTAAAATTAAAAAATAAAACAGTCACTCAAATATGTGCTTGTCACAAAATCAATATACCTTTTATTGAAATAAATGAGCAATGTGTCCATCTTTTTGGTCACATAGAGCCCTTAATCGCGTTTTAAAGGAATAAATACATTTTCTGATATCAGATAGCGTTATTTTATCTCATGCAAGAAAAGAAGATTTTTTTCCTTGAGTTCAGATTCACAAATTTTTTTTATTGCTGTAAATTTTTTCGGGAACTAAATTCCATATGGATAAAATGAGGACAATTTTCTTCTAAAAAATTATGTGTTGTTTTGCTAGTATGAGAGGGTATACCATCTTGCTGGTTGATGAAGTCTCCTTTAGGATAGAGCTGATGGCATTCAGGAAGCTGGCAGATAGATAATAGTTCGATGTAATTTTCTGAATTAACTTTGGATCTTTTTGTATTGATAAAATTGATCCTCGTTTTATCATTCCATGACTCCCGCAGAAACCATTGGTTTGTGGTTTTGGGGGGGAGGTGCTAAATCTTCAAGATTCATGATAAAGGCGGGATGGAAGGATGTCCTTTTTCTGTAAGCCATAAACTCTGTTATTTAAACTATTTGTTGGCACTTCCAAAGTGAAATCTTTTTCGTCAGTAAGCAAAATTTCTTGTATCCTGAGATGAATAGCGATCGTAGAGCAACTTACAACATGTCTTTCTACGTTCTCTTACATTAATATCACGAGGGAGAATTCTCCTTCTATTATAAGCTTTTAATTCTTGTGGTTTTAAAATCCGTTGCACAGAAGAAGGTGAAATACCTAATTCACTGGAGATCTTCCTTTGGGATAGATGAGTTCAGGGTTTTTCCTCCTGAGATAAAACAAGTTCTTCTACTTCAATCATTTTATTCTCTGTTGTAGTAGTTCTATTATCGTCGCCACTACCTTTCTTTCGAGCTATTAACCAGTAAATTTATATTTTTAATTAAGTTATAAACACTTCTAAGAGTTCAATTTCTATCTGCAAATTCACCAAGAATTATATTTGTATCCCAACCTTTTTTTTTAAAAACATGTTTCTATTATAATTTTATCATTATATATATATATATATATATATATATATATATATATATATATATATATATATATATATATATATATATATATATATATTGTCGTAGAATGGACTCTCGACGATATACCATATATGACTATTCGTTGACTGAATTATTCATTTATATTTAGAGTGCGTGGTGTCTGGTCGACCGAGGTTATTTATCTTCAATATGCTTAAGAAGTGGAACTGAGTTCAAGGATAATAATATGGCTATCATTAATAAAATAGAGTTTTATTAATAAAAACTATCAACAACACACAAAACGGAAAATATTGACATAAACAGAGAATGGAAAGGGTCGTGGGAAATCTAGCTAATCCGATGATTAAGATTTGGAAGAGATTTAAAAAGGTAAAACAAATAAAAATTAAAGGGATTGGATGGTTCGCTAAACCATTTAAAGCACAGGATAGGGTTGACAAAAGGGTTAAATACTCAAAGGTAACGTTCAGCTTACGTAATTACACGTGTTGTGCAGAGGAAGGCGACGTGAAGGAATCTTCGGTCCGCTGGCGAGTTCCAGCCGAAGGGGGGGGAGAATTAAATGATCCTGACGTGGCGTCTTGGGAATAAGAACCGTTTCTTGGCAAACGGGATTGAAGAACAATGGCTGTTCTACGTTGTTCTCTTCTGAACAACAGGGGGGGGTAAGAACCGTCTCTTGTCTACGGGCTCAAAGAACAATGGCTGTTCTAATGTTGTTCTCTTTCTAAACAACAGGGGGGATGAGTGAGAACCGTTTCTTGTCAACGGGCTCAAAGAACAATCGCTGTTCTAATGTTTTTCTCTTTCTGAACAACAGGGGGGAAGGGTGAGAACCGTTTCTTGTCAACGGGCTCAAAGAACAATGGCTGTTCTGACGTTGTTCTCTTCTGAAAAACAGGGGAAGCCTTGTGGACTTGGCGTCTTGAAGGCTTGAACCTTGGCACTCAATGGATATTGTCCTCTTCTGGACAATGATGGTGGATCTCGAGGTAGAAGGCCCTTGGTGCACAAGGTGAGACTGGATCGTAGTGATGTCTGGCGAAGAAAATCTGGATCTCGAATCTGCTCTTAGTGGTAAAGTTTCCGTATAAATAGTCGAGACATCCCCTTGGCGTAGGGGACAATGGAGTGGGGGCTTCGAGGGAATGCACAGCCGCGCTTGAGAACAATACCTTATCTACCTATAAGCCTAACTCAATCTGGCGTGATCGGCGCATGGGTCGAACGGGGGAGGAATAAACCTCTTGGTTAAATATTGACTCAGGTGGCACGATAAGCGCGCCCGGCTTCAAGGCGAAGATGCACGTGGGTAGCATCGTTTTTAAACCAAATTGTTTTAACGGTTGAAATTAAGCCGCCTCAAACCGTTTTATCACATATATATATATATATATATATATATATATATATATATATATATATATATATATATAAGGATAAAACCACAGTAATAGGACTAATTTTATATGCAAAACTAGGTTTTGACTGAGACCTCCGTCATTGTCAATCGCTCGTGAACAAGTGAGATACAGAAGTTGCTCAACGTACAAACAAACAAATCAGTGGTGCTAAGGTGGATTATGCGAGAATGTGTCGGCATTTTTTAGAAACGGAAGTATGAATTTCTTGCTTATTAAGGTATTAATATTAAATTGGCCGTCGGAAGTATTAAAGTTGGGAATTTCTTTTATAAGTGCCGATTCAAGTAAGCGTGGATGTATATAATTGCGAGATATATAAACTATTTTAGCATTATTAATATCAATTTGATGATTTTCATTGGACATATGTAGAAATAAACTCGAGGAGAGGGCACCACGTCGCATATCGCATTTATGTTCGTTCATTCTCTTGGAAATTCTTCTGCTTTCACCGATATATAATTCGTTACATGATTTGAAGGAAATAAAATAAACTCCCTGTTCTTTATCGATCGATCTATTTTTGGATAGGCTATTTCTGATCGTATTTTCGTACTGAAAGGCAACATTGATGTTGTTGGTCCGTGCCAACTTTTTGAAATTGATTAACAGGGGGAAGTATGGGAAGGTGACATAATATTTGTCACATCTGTTTTCTTATAATTAGCTGGGGAGTAATAGATGGGTCTGGCTTTATAGTGACACTTTTCTATGAACCAAAGGGGATATTGCAGTTCAATGAATGTTTGGATAATTGTATTAATTTTGTCTTGCAAGAAACAAGGATCACAAATGCGATATGCTCTCAGGAACATGGAAGAAACTACAGACCTTTTAACGGACACATCGTGACCCGAGAAATAATGAAAATAGGCATTAGGATTAGTTGGTTTCGGGTAGACGGAACAATATGTTTCGTCGTTTATTTTAGATATTTTTACATCCAGAAATGGCAATGAGTTGTTTAGTTCCCATTCTACTTTAAATGTAATAGTTGGGTGAATCTTATTCAATTTTTCAAAGAAAGAATCAAATCTGTTATGATTGATGGTCCATGTGGCCATGGGTTTCGCATATAAAGTTTTTCCTATTATGTGGTTCGGCATATAAAATTAGTCCTCCTATTACTGTGTTTTTTTCCCTATAGTTACACGTACGCTACTGTACTTTTTTGTATATATATATATATATATATATATATATATATATATATATATATATACTAAGCAATATAAGAATACTATTTTCCGTTATTAAAATATCAGGAACATTCTAAACGTTTCTTGAAATCATCTGGCAACATTTTATTTAGTAGATAAGAAATGTACTCACTCTACAAAGATGCCACCACACGTGGAAGGGACTCCTGAGCTAAATCAGAGAATTGCTAGCTTGAAGAATTTAGGGAGAACTCCTGCGATTTCAAGGGAGGTAGAGAGGTCCAAGAGTGTGATTTCGCTCGTTCTGAGGTTAGTAAATGATAAGAAAACCTATAAATTTCCTGCAAAAGTCGGTCGACCCAGCATAACCACGGTGCGAGAAGACAAAGCTATTAGGCGCTTCTCTATGAAGGGTCCCTTGGGGGCCTACATCAGGAATTTCTCGAGAAGTTAAGACCAATAGTGGAAAAAAGGTAATCCGTTTCACAGTGTCCTGTCTCCTCAATGCATCTGGTTTAAAAGCTCATTCTCCAGCAACCAAACCAGTCATCAGTAAGAAGAACCAGAAGGCGAGACTCGAATATGCCGAAGCTTATGTTGTTTGGAGCGAAGAAGATTGGGAGAGAATTCATTTCAACCACGAAAGTGAATTTAATTTAGTTGGATCTGATGGCAGACACTTCGTTAGACGCGCTGCAGGTGACAAACTTTACTCTAAATGTGTTAAAGAGTCTACCACGCATGAAGAGGCGGCGCATGGAATGGTGGATGAGAGCTGCATTGCAGAAATTCGAATCATATTTTTTACTATCAGCAGGTACCAATACGTAATCTTCCTCCTGTATGAACCAAAGCCGCACACGATAAATCCCCTATCGTGTGTGGCCAAGTGTGTCAATTGCTGAGAGCCGCACTCCGTTTCTTTGAAGCAATGCAGTGAGATTTACTAGAGAAAGAAATCCTAGCTATTTAGGCTACGGGCTGCCTGCGACGTAGTATGGCTCAATTTTTAAAAAGAGCACCCTCTGCTCCTAGCCTCACCAGGCCTATGAGCACGGTCGTTTCCGGGCCCATTCGGAACCTTTCTGGATCTTCTAATCACCCAGGGCGTTCCTCTGATAGAGCTGGCGGCACAAAGGGTTCACAGACACCATCCACTAAAACCAGGGTTGCCCCCCCCCCCCCGGCGTAATTGTTTAGCGTAAGGCGAAAGGGCTGCGTGACTCCACCGAGTCGTTAGACTCACAAGAGACAACACCCTGAAGGTGGTCTTGATGCCGCTTTCCGTAGTTCCTAAAGCTGGTTGCAATACACCATTCGGTACGGGAGATAACGCGCCGTACCCAGTTCAGAGACCGCATTGTGAATAATAGCGACTCACAAAGCGCCTTGATTGCTCTTGGGGCGTGGAATCTCCACACACTCTGGTTCGCGCTATCCGTGACGCTACGGTTGCCGCGAGCCAAGTAGATATCGATATTATATCTGCTGGGTACCAGAACATCTTGTAATTGCGAGGAATGAGCGCGCCTCCGAGGGCACCAAAGAGTCCGTGAGGACTGGGCGACCAGACCAGTGTTTGGCTCTTCCTCACACCGATTACGTGACAGGAATCAGGGCATCCCTCTGGGCTGCTTGGCAAAGAAGATAGAAGACACCCGAGGGGACCTTAAAGTTGTGTGCCATTGCGCCGCGAGACTTCCCATGCACCCCAACCCCCCCTCTCAATGCCGCGACGGCTTCAGGTTGCTCTCTGTCGTCTCCGAATTGGGCACACTCGCAGCGCAGGACGAACCGCCATGTGATGGAGCACTCGCTGGTACTTTATTGTGACGACTGCGTTGTCCCCTGGACTATTTGTCACATTCTTGTTGAATGTTCCAGTCTGGGTGATTTTAGCACCCGTTACCTATCCCGGTAGCGAGATGAGCGGGGCCGCTACCTCTTGTCCTTGTACTCGAGAATGGTTCGTGTACACAAAATTGTGGAGTATCTTACTTTTTGGAGGAGGCTGGCCACCTCTATTCTATTTAACTCTCTTTAGGGTTGGTTGCATGTTTCTCCTTGTTGTTGTTGTTTTTTTGCTTATTTTGGCTTTTAGTTGTTTCTTTGCCTTTGTTTTGTATTTTATTATTGAGTTTTTGCATGTTTTTGCTTCTTTTTTTAATCTAGCCTATTATTAGGCTCTAGCCTGATTAAGGCGACTTTTGCCCTAATAGGCACTTGCCAGATGGGCTCTTTAAGGAAAAAACTACTGGATAAAGAGAAAAACCGGTTCGTGGTTGTAGGAAGCTACGCTACTTCGGATGTGATTATTAGTAGGATGGGGTTATTATTCGAATCAAATTTGAAGCCCTTGCTGTAAATTCCCCCTTAACCCCCCCTCCCCCCCACACAATAAAAGGATCGGTAGTAAATCATTTATTTTGATAAACAATTATTATATATATATATATATATATATATATATATATATATATATATATATATATATATATATATATATATATATATATATATATATATATATATATATATATCATCAGTAACTCTATAATTTAAGAAGGGGATCTTTTTGAGTATTTGAATAATAATTTCATCTTAGTTTAGTAATGACTTATGTGTTTTTAGCAAAGTTATTTCTAATAATTCTTTTATAATATCAAAAATCAAAATGGTGAAGTTCAGGAATAAATATAAGTATCGAAATTTTGTGAATTTTTTAAAACCCAAAGAATTACAAATGGTGAAGTTCAGAAAATTTATAAAAATTTAACCAAGGCTGCTTTTTTTTAGATTTTAAATTTCAATCTGAGTGGCGAAGCCATTACCGGGTGTATATATATATATATATATATATATATATATATATATATATATATATATAAATCGTTTCTTGGAGCTTGATCACTTAAAACGTAATGAATGATGTCTATTAAGAAATCTCTTAAAGATTATATTCGATGTTCATCTTAATCTATCAAACGCAACGGAAATTTATTTTTCGATGCAAAAAATTAGTAAGGTAAAGTTGCTTTTAAAAGTAAAAAAATTAAATTGCTTGCAAATGATTTTAGGCAAATAGACTTCATATTTACAATTATTTAAAGGAGCTTCTCCTCATATAAGGAAAATTTCTTTAAAATTTTACGACTCAAAAATGCGATTTTACCATTGATTTGAGTCAAACTTTCTTTAAAATGTCCCATTTTACTTATGATAGTATCAGATCATTATACATTACAGCATAAGAGTAAGAAAACTTCTTTATAGAACTTGAAGCCACCTGAATCCACCTACTTCTGAACTTGTCTCTCGCAAATAAACCACTGCTCGATCAGGCTCTTTTAGGAACCATGGCCATCTAATTTTACTCCAGAAATTTGCTTTCACTTCTACTCCTGACAACCGTTGCAATTCTGCTCATAAACTAAACCGATGGACGACACGAAAAACAACTCAAAGTTGGAGATTGGAATGTCTCTATTACTACTGACCCTTACCAAAGGAAGCTCAAACGTCTAAGAGACCTTCACAGTAATATGAAAAGACAACGGAATGAAGATCAGAAATCAAACGAAAATATTTTATCACAAAAATAGGCCGTTAGAAAATTGGCGAAGGGCAAAACTAAAAATTAACAAACAAAACCGAAAGTAGTTATGGAGCTGGATTCTAACAAGCCAACTCATTCCAAAACAAACGTAAATAAGGAACATAAAAGCAACTCTCATAAGCCGAAAAAGGCAGTCAAATATGCCAATCGGGAAAGAAGGGCTAGGCTTGCGAGGCGTTTGGGCCTAAAGAGGAGGGACAAACGCTCCCAAAACAAGGAAGATAAAACTAGCGTTAATCTGTATGCGGAAGACAACGGGATATAGGAAAACGCAGGCCGACGAAGCAGGGCCACCTTCAGCAACGCCCACTAAATACGCAACTGGAGGAACTTGCGCCAGAATGATGATGAAGAAAATTCATTAAACAAAGAAAACGACGCTGATGATGAGGATGATAATGACGAAAAAATCATCTATAGTCACAGCCAAAAATATAATTAGAACAATGATTAAAACTTATCTGATGGGAGTTATGAAGATGATGATGATGACGACGATGAAGACGATGACGATGATGACGAAGACGATGATGAAAGTTATAACGAAGATTTTGGTTATAGTGAGGAAGATGGAGATAAAAGATAAAATGAGGATCTTAGACATTATGAAGAAGATGCAAACACTGACTTACAAAATAATGAAGATTACACATATTATGACGATGAAGACGACGATGATGACGATGATGATGACGACGACGACGATGAATATGATGGTGATGATTACGATACCGATGATGAGGACGAAGATGACGATAGCGACGACTACGAAGAAAAGAAATTTAAGTATAGCGATGACGAAGACGATGATAGCGACGAAGATTAGCAGGATGATGAGAACAGTGGGGATAACGACATTGATGTTAAACGCAAAAATACGATGAACCACGGAAGGAGGAATGCGAATGATGGTAAAAAGTGCTAACACAACTCGAGACTGAGCCCACAGGAGGCGAGTTCGGCTGCGTTCGAAGACGATGAAAATGACTCCAAATCGCCGCAAGAAATGGGAAATTAGGGAAACGTCCTCGTCCCTCGAGCAGATTATTCGCAAGCCTATTATGAAGATAATGATAATGAAGACACAGACCAAAATATTCCTAATTTCCTTTATGATACTAATGGAAGGAACTGATTCTTTTTTTTAAATATTTATACACATGTCCTATTTATACACGTATGTAGATATTCATATGTATACCAAAAGTCTGTCAATTGTTTTCATAGATAAAAAATTGTGATATTAAAGTGAACTGTATTTCAAAGTCCTTTGTATTGTATCCACCAATGGAGTTGCCATAGCAACAAACTAAGTGAGGGTATTGAACCTTCAAGGTCCTTTGTATTCAATCTATCCACCTATGGAGTTGTCATGCCAACAAATGGAGCGAGGGTATCGAACATTCAAGATCCTTTGCATTCAATATATCCTCCAATAGAATTGCCATGGCAACAAACAGCGAGGGTGTCGCACATTCAGGGTCCTTTAAATTCTATACATTCAGCAATGGAGTTGCCATGGCAACAAACTGAGCGTGAGTATCGAACTTTAAAAGTCATTTGCATTTAATCTATCCTCCGATGGAGTTGCAACGAGAACAAAAAGAGCAAGGGTGTTGTACATTCAGGGTGTCCATTGTATTCAATCTATCCTACAATGGAGTTGCCATGTCAACAAAATGGGCGAGGGTATCAAACATTCCAGGTTCTTTGTATTCACTCTATCCTCCAATTGAGTTGACATGAGAACAAACTGAGCGAGGGAATTGAACATTCTATTAAAAACAGTTTTCATTACACTTTGTAACACATTTTTTGTTCCTGGTCATTGTGTTATTTCCCAGCTCCTTTTATTGCAAAATAATAAAAATACTCATTATTTTTTTTTAAACTGTTTTTGGAGGTTGTATAGGGAGATATTTGAAGTGATCAGTTTATGTAATAGGTAGGCTACTGGTACCAGGTTGCAGGAGTCAATAGGCCCAACAAGAAACTGCACAAAATATATATTTTTGCAACGTCCTTCTTTACCTCGATTAGCCTAAACCTTCGTTAAACCCAGCCAAAATAAGAACATTGGGAAGAATTCATCTTTGGAGTCAGATAATTCATCATTGGAGATCCTTCATTAATTTACCTTCACAATAGACTGGTCACTCCTTAAACTGGTGCCCATGCTAGATTACCTTTAGCCCCTATAACTGGTGAACCTTCGTTTCGACCGGACAGTGAAAGTATAGAAGAAATGGACGCAATAAGCTATCGACAGACATAACAAGGTGAAGGAGACTTCGTAAATGCTATCAACATCAAGCCGCCCATCTTTAATGAAACAACAGTCATAGTTTGGTTTATAATTGTGGAGGCCCAATTTCATATCTCCAAAATTAGAAAAGAGGAGACTAAACTTTTCCACGTATTGGCATCATTTCCTTCTGAGACCATCGAGCTTCTTCCGGCGGCCATTACAGTGGACCGACGTCAAGCAGGACTAAGGAATACGGGAGTCGCCAACAAGGACACCGACCCCAAGCCCACTCTAAGCCCAAGAAGAAGAAGACCTGGCTATCTCCATCATCGTTAGTCTACCATTTCGAAAAGTCTGCAGTAATGATGGTGGAAGGACGCATTTCTACACGCCAGACCACTGCAATCAACTCTGAAACGAGATGATGCCAGACGAAACTCAGGCCATACGTTCGGGTACAGTTTTTTAAACTTATTAATAACAAGCGTAGAGAGTGTTGTGTTCCAGTAATGATCAATTTAACTGTTCAAATTCGGTATTTTTTTTATATATCCGGTGGTATGAGAAGGATATCAGTTCGAGCAATTTATTAATGTACAGAGTCGGTTAATTGTTAATATAAAGTTAAGTCCTATTGGATTACATAGCCCATGGATGCATTAATTTAAAGGTTAACCCAGTATGCCTAAGTTCAGTACAGCTAAAAGTGAGGTGTTCTGGTACGCACGCGCAAGCCTTGTAGCGTCCATTGCAAGGCGAAATAGATTCAGTATGAAACCTCACAGATGAGTGCCATGTGAATTCTGTAAAAGCTTGTAATTGGTACGCGAATACGAATAATCTAAAATGAAAAATATAGCGGTGTTGTTGAATAAAAAGAACTCCTTGCGTGAATAATATATATGTACACAATATATTCCTATATAATGATGTAAAATTGTAATGTTATATATCTCTGTAAAATAATATTGTATAGTTTTTGTCCATGTAAGTTATAAGAAACGTGCGTTGCAAGGCAGAATAGGCTCCTTGTTGAACCTTCACATATGAGCATCATGGGATCTCTATAAAACCTTGGAACAGCACCAAAGACAACGACAAGCCCGTTTGCCAGTGATCCGTGGTTCATATATTTCTGAATCTTTTGTAGGCATTATTGTAGCGACGCATCTATTCCAAAACGAAGAGACAAATGTATACACGTCTCGCTGCCTCTATAACTTTTTTACGTGCCTTATTACGTATTTGTACAGTGTCGTAATCATAATTTCTATAACAATCTTAAAAGGATGGGACCAAATGGAAAAAGAGATTGTTTGTATATAAGTGAATTGAATATTATTATTGTATTGTTTGGCGGATATGGCATAATGAATAGGCCCGGTTTTAGCATATTTGTATGTACTTATGTGAATATCGATGCCCTGTGCGTATGTTAAGATGCTGTTAGTCATTAGGTATGCCAAAAATATGTATTTCATATGTATCTACCCAGGGCCGGTGCTCGGAATTGCGGGGCTCAATTAGAAAATTGATGGTGGGGCCCCTACTCTAGAAAGGTCAAAATTCCTGTATGTTTATATTTCGTGTAGTATACTTGTTTTAACCCCAACCCCCCAAATGATTGATATACTAAATGTTGAAAGACAACAGGAAAGTTTGAATTTTTTAATACAAGGTAAGGGAATTACCAACATATTTTTAGTCGCATGCGAGTCTAGTGGCGGGCGACTCTACATCTCACTAAGTCGGTCCGTGGGGCGGTTCTCATTTTGCTTTTTTATTGTTTTTTTGTAATAACATTGTAACTATTCGGCTGATTCTAACGAATTTTGATACCATTATATTGTTTTGCATTCGGTTACATTGTTTTGCATCGGTTAGCCCGGGTATTATTTTTTTGGGGGGAGGACAATAACAACTATTCTGCCGATTCTAACTAAATTTAAACCCCTTATATAGTTTTGCATTCTTTGTCGAATAATATAATTGGCAAAGTCTTCCGAAGGTTAGCCCGGTAATTATTTTGTTTTGGAAATAACATCATAACTATTCGGCCGATTCTAACGAAACTTGAAACCCTTATGTTGCTTTACATAATCTTTCAAATGATATAATTGCCAAGCTCCGTCCAAGGTTAGTCCGGGAATTATTGAAAGTTTTGAAGGTCATAAGTCATGAATCACAATAAGTGAGAGCACGCGACTTTCTGGTCAGCAGACCTTGTTTATACACAGGTCTTTTATAAAAAGACTGGTCTGGCTGTTTTATTTGCAGTCTTTCAAATTAATTTTAAAGTTGACGGTTTTTGCCGGACATTTTTTATGGATAGCATCTCCAAATTGCTTAGTATCTCTTGTGAAATTTTGACAAGGTATTTTAATCACTTTTAGTTTTGAAAAACTCACCCGATGTGGCTGTTACAGGCATTTGTAAGTAAATCCTCAAAGCAATAAAAAACATTAGGGAATGCTATAAATCGATTATTTACTACCAGGTATTCAAACGGAGCTTGAGGCCTAATGACATTGGAGGGAAGAAAAGTTTTCAGAGCTTCAAGTTCTTCGGTCAACAGATAGCCATCTAAGTCTTTAGTTGTTTCAATAACTACCTCTCCACCAGTGCTCTTATTTGTTATAGTGTTAGTTAACCTTTCACAGGGCCCCCCTTAAGGCGGGGGGGCCCAATTTGATAAAATTGGTCAAATAGGCTTTGTAAAAAAACAACCTCTGACCTCCTCGCGTTATTTGGAGACCACGTGCGATTGTATCCCGCAATAGAAAACGTCACTTCCTGTTCGGGAACATTCGAAAAGTTTCGACTCCTGGGCATATAGGGGAATTATCCCCCAATCCTGCGAATATGTCCCAGAGCCCTCCCCTCTGTGACGAGGAGAGAACGAGCCGCTTGTTGTTTTTTTCGCACATTGCCGCTAAAAGCTGAAATTTCGCCTGCCACACGGACTAAGATGTCTGGAGATTCTTCACCCACTGCTCTGAATCCCCCTTTCTTCCTTCCGGATCACTCGTACAAATACCCGGTTTTGACTTGAGATCGGTGGAGTCCCACACGCACCTCAAAGTCGTCCTCATCGTCTCGAGTCGAAGCCTTGTGAGCGTTCATCAGACAGCAAGAGTTTCTCCGCCGTGATTCTACCCCAGGCATTGGTAGCTTCTGTGAATGGCAATCCTTTGAAGTCGCGTGACAGTCTTCCTTCGTTTAATCCATCCGAAGAAAATTTCCATCGATTACCTTTGAGGAAAAGAAGTTTCCTATTCCAGTGAAATTACGAGTAATCCCACATTCTCCCGTCGAACGTCATCCTTGAAGATTGGCTATCTTCATCACTATTTCTCGGAAGGTTAGTTCGGATCGTGCACCACTTGCCTCATCAGGATCGTGCCCCACTCGCCTCCTCAAAGAGGGAACCTTCCTCGAAGTCACCGATCCGTACGATTGAAACCCCTCTCAATTATTAGTATTTTCAAGTTCCCCCTTTTTGATCTGAGCATAGTAACGCTAATTAATTAATTTTATTTGAGAATCCACCCTTATCATAATTGTCAAGAGTCTATTTTATTTTAAATAATTCCCTTTTGGCTATTTTTATTCTTATTTTAATTTTTGAAAATAAAATTATATTTTTGTTGTTTCATCTTTAACTAACCTTGAACGATACTCTCAGCCTATTCAAGTAAATCTCGCCAACCATTTTTGCACTCTGCCTGATTTGTTAAAGACTTAAAACCCAACGCCTCGAGTCTGACCTCCTGGTCGATCGTTAATCCCTGCGAACAATCCTTAAACGGTTCGCGTTGCAGTAGGTCATTAAGTCAACCCCACGCAATATAGGAGTAGTGTATGGTATAGAGTGGTATACCACGACAGGCTTATAAACGGACCTGTATCTACTTACTGGCGGGGGAGTACTATAGTGATCGGTTTATGTAATAGGTAGGCTACTGCCAGCAAGATGCATGATTCAATAGGCCCAGCAAGAAACTGCACAAAATGGACGCGCGGTGGTCTCATTAAATCCTAACGCGCGGGAAAGGCAAAATGGGCGAACGCGAGAAAAGGAAGAACAGGTCAAGATACCTAAGTCAACAAGAGGAAGCGAATAAACATACAATTCACGTCTCAGGATAAAATTAAGAAAAGACGGAAGTCTACGGAACACCTGAATAAACACAAAGTCCAACCAAAGGAAATTATAACACAGTTCTGTAAAATCTGGTCATTGAATAGCTAGATTAACTGGAGGATGTAAGCAAATTGTGATACACAGCCGTTCAAAACTCCGCCCTTAGGGGAGGAACTACTGGCCCCGACGACACATTTGTCCCAGAGTCGAATCTAGGCCACGCCTTCCTGGAAATGAAACTAGATATATATATATATATAGGCGAGCAATGAGAGGAATAAGGAGGTTTGTCATGAAGTATTATCATACCCGTATTAGCGTTTACTGAACACTTTTTTATTCACCAAGCCTTGTCCCTCCAGAATTTAATATTTGCGTTGAGTATATATAGAGTTCTAGTCGCCAGCATAGTAACTTCGTCACGTGCCGCTTGCCGCATTATAGGCCAATATTAGAATAAAATATGTATATATTTTTACAACGTCCTTATTTACCTCGATTACCCTAAACCTTCGGTAAGCCCCGCCAAAATAAAAACATTGGGAAGAATTCATCTTTGGAGTCAGATAATTCATCATTGGAGATCATTCATTTAATTTACCTTCACTATAAATTGGTGACCCCCGTAAACTTTACCCCATAACTGGTGACCCCTTCATTTCAACCCACAAACTGGTGATTTTCTCTCTTCATATTTACTAAAAAAGGGTAATTTAGAGGGGGGCAGGTCCATCTATTGTAGGGCTAAAAACAAAAGACACAGTTAAATTTACAGAGTTTTATTTAAACTTATACATGAAATATATAAAAAAACAAGTGAAAAATTAACCTCCATTTCCGTTTGGATTGTAAATCACTTTGCCGTACAAGCCCCAAAATATAGTCTCCTATCGTGTTTTCATTGTTTACACCTTGGTATCTATGTTAAAAGTTCTGTATAACTTGAGTATTAAGGGGGGCCAGAGTCCAAACTGTGAGTTGTGGTAAATAAAAATCATTAGAACGAATAATTGTGCTATCGTAAGTGAGGGAAAATATCGAGAATAGAAAGTAAATATAAACATTGAGGCGATTAAAAATTACATTGTTAGGATCGGCTCAAAGATTCTCGCTACATTTAAGCGCCATGTCGTATTCACGTGTTATTTTAAACTCGAGCTCTGATTGGAGGATGGGAATCCCGAAATTTGAATCGAGCCAATCAGTAGCGGGATGTGTGACTCATTTGAAGACTTTAATTTTCTTTTTTATCTTTTTTTTTAGTTCGGTTTTTACTCGGGCACTTCGCCTCTTTTATTTACGCTTTTTTTTGTTTAGTTGGTTTCCTTCGGTTTTTTAGTTTTGGGTACTTGCCCTCTTTAATTTACGCTATTCTTGTATGGTTGTTTTCCTTTGTTTTTTAGTTTTGGGCACTTCGACTTTTTTATTTACGCTTTTCTTATTTTGTTGTTTTCTTTCGTTTTTGTTAGTTTTGGGCACTTCGCCTCTTTTATTTATTCTTTTCTTGTTTTGTTGTTTTCCTTCGATTTTTTTTAGTTTTGGGAACTTCGCCTCTTTTTTGTATCCTTTTCTTGTTTTATTGCTTTCCTTCATTTTTTAGTTTTGGGAACTTCGCCTCTTTTTTGTATCCTTTTCTTGTTTTATTGCTTTCCTTCATTTTTTAGTTTTGGGCATTCGCCTCTTTTGCTTATTTCTTTACTTTTGTAGCATCTTGTCGATCTTAATGTGGGCATTTCGCCCCTTTTTAGTTTCCATATCCGGCTTTATGTTCTTGATTTTGTAGCATTTTCCTTGTAATGTTCTCAGTGTAAATTGGTCGTATGTTTTATCTTGCAAGTTTCTTCTGCCTGGGAATAATAATGTTCTCTCGACTGGGTGTTGCCTTTGTTGAGGTATACCTACAAACCTATTTTATCCCATTGAAACCTACCTCACATTTTATCATGTCATAAATAAAAAAATGCGAGGACTGTAACGACTGAGATATGTAAATCCATTTCATTATTCCAAATTAATTGTACATATTGACAAAAATGTCTAAAGCAAGTAAAAACGCGAATTCTCGAAGTGGCTCAAATAATGTCATCGGATCGTCTAAGCCGTCGCCACTCTCAGATCTCACAAAACAACGAGATAGTTTAGCCTATATTTCTCTTCTCGAGGTGAGTGACAGTCAATTACATGTATTTATCTGAGAGATGACAGCATCTTGAAAAAGATTAAAGATCCACCAGGTGAAAAAGTTCTTTGGTCCATTTGTGACCTCCATACAAATGAACTCTGCCTACGTCATCAATTCCAAACCATCGACGTACCTACTCCAGGCAATTATTCTTTCAAGGGGCCATTGGGGAAGTCTTTGTCAAAGGTGGAAAGGTTAAAATGGGATGAAGTGTTCGTTCCGTTCACCAGATGGACCAGAAACTCCGATGACAAATCAAGTGTTGTCGGATTTGTCCTCTGATCAGAAGGACCTTTTCCTCTTCGCCAAATCCATTCACAGCGGGAAAATTGATCTGCAACTAAAAACATTGAAGTTAGGTCCCATTTTCCACTCGAGGTGGTTGACTTTAGCCTCTCACCTTGCCATAACTTACCTATCTTAGCATCCTTTTAAAGGTAAAGTTAATAAGAACTTGCACTCTCGCATCTTCTACGTCATCACCAACTGCATTCTTTGATGGTTTGTGATCAAAACTCGATCACACATTTCTGACGCAACCAATCACATTCTTTTCCAAATCAAATGTTTCCGCCTTCTTCCTCAATCAAAGCGCCCTTACATCAAATCATGGAACGTGCACCTAGAAAATATGCTCGTCTCTCTCCTCTGCTACGATGATCCAAATCTCGGCGCCTTCGCCGTTCTCAAGATCATGGACCTTCGCCAAAGGAGCGATGTTGGTGACAAGTCGGTGATAAAATTCGTCCCTCCTCACCTCAACTTCAATGTTAACACAACATCATTGCTGAACTCATCGATTGGGATTCAGTTACGATTTTCGAGTCTAACCTTACTTGCGATCTCACTATCGCCGAACTTCAGAATTTGATTCTCAACAAATTTGAATTGCCATCTTTCCCAACCCACACCCAATCGGCGAAGTGCCTGATTCGTGAGTTAATAATTGCACGCAATAAAATTGCTGGTCATAATGAAAAAGATGGGTATATTCGCGCTCGAATGAGTTCCAGAGATTTTTTTTTTCGAATGCTGACATGAGAAAAGATTTTACGAAAATTTCTTAGTTACAATCCCTCTATTTCTCATAGTGAAGGTGATGATATGTATTTCTCATGCGTTTAGTCCTTCTTGGGTTCATTTTATTTAATGTTCTATTAAAAAAGACTTCTTCCTCGTTTGGAATTTAGTTCTGCTATCAAAATATAATTTAGTAATAAGATAAAGTTTGAAAAAGATAGGCTTTCTCGGTTTTTAAGCTCCTATCCAATGAGCGGCTTTAAATACAGTCACGTGACTAACGATGACCAATCAGAATGCAGGATATTGATTTGATTCCTAAAGACAGCAATGTATTTAGTTGAATTGGTCGGACGTAGGGTATTTTTTTCATTTTGCAATAAATTAATTATTGTTCAACCGAATTTTTTACCACAACATTTCATCTTTAAAATTGCCCGATTTCATTTCCCCTTAATGAGTATGTTCCCATATTCTCCTTGGACTTGTCAAGACGGGAATCCAGGATATGTACCTTCAGGGACATCAGGCAACCCATTCGGGCATAACTTCTCACTAACTTCTCAACCAGTTTCACATAACTTTCAACCTTTTTGTTGAACAACAAGCCGTGACACACCGAAAGAAAACTGTCCTAGACTTCATAAGATAGAATAAGAAACTAAAAGATAACCTCAAAATGAGCATTTTGAAGTTTGTATGAAATCTTATAATGGATTGACGTCGAACCAAAATAACATTTGATGTAAGGGAATCCGAATGGATAAATGCTCTAAAAAGAGCACTGTTAAATGTCCGAAATTTTTGTGGAGATCCGTAAGCTAATGGGATCTGTGCAATACATGGAATAGTACAGTTAATTATAGAAAAACACAAGAATAACAACCAGCGCTTAAAAATAATACCAGAGATGTATTTAAAGCCACGAGGAAATGGAAATTGGTAACACAACCCAGAAAAACACTAAGGAGAGTATTCTCCTAAGTATTTTTCGTTATCAATTTCCATTTCCTTGGGCCTTTCAATACATCTATAAATCACGTGTCATGTGATCTTTAATTAATACCAGACATATTTTAGAAATCAGAAGAACTCATGTTGGGTGCTTAAGATCCAAAGCTCTGTAACTAAAACCATCGTTTTCCAAAAAAATAATTGGCGAATTTTATAATAGTAAAGACCGTCAACATTTTAATTTATATATCTCATAACATTAAAAAAAATAAACAGTTTAATCACATTTTCCAGATTACTGTCATTTTCATTAACAATTTCTTGTTTGTATGACTAAATAAATCATTGTTTTCCTTTGTTGTGTACAATCACTGCACACACAAAGAAAGAAAAAGAGAGAGAGAGAAGGACAAATACACATTTTGCCAGGCCGAAGTATCAAAGATGGAATGTAGGAGCAATAAAATAAGGTCGATTAGAGATAGTTTGTGAACCAGCAGAATCTGAGTAGAACGCCTGGATTAAAACCCGACCACAATTTAAGGCTATCGCAGCCGAGTGTGAAAGCAGATGGGCAAACAGAGTAATTAAAGCTGTCTGGATGGGGAACATAATCGGCAACCGAAGATGTTCAAATTAATGTAAAATTTGATAAGGTCATCTTGTAGCTTTAAGCAAACGGAGTCTCTGTGATACCCTCGCAGGGGAGAGACCCAAAATTAAGATACGAAGTGCAGAATTTAAGCCAATGACAGGCTAGACTCCAACCAATCACAGGCTTCGCTGGACTGATAGGTAGCTAAGCACCGCCTCAGTGACCCAAGGAAGGCGGAGCTACGCGTTGCCTCCAAAATGCTGCCAGGTATAAATAAGAGAACATTTCATTCAGATGATGATTATTGACGCATTATTGATTGATTCATTTAGTTATTCATTGATTAATTATTAGACTCTTAATTCCCCCGCCCTGCGAATCTCCAATATTCTTGCCCTTGCCATTATAACTCGATTTAGCATATTCTATTGCGCAAATAAAACCTTTACCGTAAGTGTAAACATTTCAAAGTGGTATAAAAATACCAGTGTTTAATTCCTTTCCAAAGGATCCTTTTACTTACAAACCTTGATTGGTTAATACCCCTCGGACCGTACGTCAAGAAACCTGTAAGCAAGCCACTTTACCAAACCCTTATAGGATCCCTTGCAATCCAATCAAGGCCTACTTACGCCGAACCTATAACTGGTGACCCCATAATAACCGACCCTGTAATTGGCGACCTTTTGCCTTCGAACCTCTATAACTGGCTAGCAACCCTAGCCGCCGAAACCGAACAAAGAAGAAAGAAGATATAAAGCCGATACAACCAGCAAGCAAGGCATGAAGGAGTTTTCGCGAATGCGGTGAACATAAAACCACATATGTTTAACAAATCAACGGTCACTGGCTGGTTCCGTATAATTGAAACTCAGATCCACAACTCCGGAATCAAAAAGAACTAGACAAAATTTTATCAAGTCTTAGCCGCAGTGCCCCCGGAGAATGTCAATCGACTGACTGAGGATATTTTTGAAGGACAAAACTACATCAACCTGAAGACGAAAGTCATTGGGATTTTCGAAAAGAGCAAACCCGAACTTTTCGAAAAACTCATAGCGTCTTCCCCACTTACCGGCCGGCCCTCACTAAATTTGGAAGAACTAAGGAGGACAGCACTTCAGGTAGCAGTCGGTGAAGATTTAGTGCGACATAAATTTTTCCAGTCCTGCTCGGCGCCTGTAATCGCGTCGCAGGAGGACCTATCCGTGGCCCAGCTAAGTACATTAGCAAATGAACTGATTCTGCTCGACAAAGCGCAATGCCTGGGCGTAAAAGAGAGCGGGTAATTGAGGGAATGCAGTGTAGTGTCCGCATCTGATTCCTCTGTGCCAATTAATAGTGCATATAATAATCGTGATTTTAATAATAGTGCATTTAGTAGTCGTGAATCTAATAATTATGCATTTAATGATTGTGCAGTTAATAATTGTGGATATAGAGATAGTGTGAAAACGCGGCGAATTCGTCGTGATCAGGGCATAATAACAGTGGCTATAAGCATAATATCCCGGTGGGCTTACGGCCATTTAGTAGGGAGCAAAAACCTATGGTGTGCTGCGCTCATATTTATTTTGATGAAAAAGCAAAAGCTTGTAAACCCTGGTGCAGGTGGGCAAAGAGAGGTGAGATTTTGAAAATGCAGCCTTCCTCTAGGCCATCTTCGCTGCTTCCGGCGGAAAACTAGCCAGGCATGCCATAGCTAGCGCGGCCACTGGCATGCCATCTGTTTTCAAGATCGCCGCAAAAATATACAATCAAAAATGCGAATTTTTAATAGATACGAGGGCGAGTTTGTTTATCGTACCTGCCAAACTGGTGCGATTAGGTGAAGTCTGTGAATCGGGAGTCAACATTTACACGGCAAATGGCGAAAAAATTAAGGTGGTCATTCGTAGTCGCTGATATCACCTCTCCAATTTTGGAAATCGATTTCCTGAGGCATTTCGATCTCTTGATGGATTGTGCTCCCAGCAAACTACTGGACCGGCAAAGGAAGCTTGCTACAGCCGTGAAGATCTCCAAGAAGCCTTCAGTTGCACTGATAACTGGTGACCTCCTTAACATAACCCCCCCCCCTCCCGTGCCGTCCGATCGTGGAAAAGTTTGGGGCTCTGTATGGTCCCGCCTCCTCTCAGCCATCACTATCCCTGCCGCAGTCAGCAGAACACAACATTAACACTGGCAGTGCCCCACAGACGTTTGCTTGACCAAAACCTTCTATGCCACAATCTCTGCAAGACGCGTCACATGTGTGGGTGAAAATAGATCGCGTTCGAAAGCCTTTAGAGGCGCCTTATGCGGGCCCCTTTCCAGTGATCAAATGAGGTCCCAAGGTCTTCAAACTAGAGTTCCCGAGCGGCAGGAGGGAAATTGTCTCCATTGACAGGTTGAAACCGGCAAAATTGCCCGCAACCAACAAGGGCAGGCTTTCCGCCGCCCAGCGTCAGCCAAAGTCACGGGTCTGTTATGAGCAATTCGGCCGCGAAACACATAAAGAAGAAAAGGCGACAGAAGAAAGGAACACCAAATCCGTATCATGTAGCGCTTCATCGGAAGCGAAGGTATCCCCGAAAAAAATTGTGAAAACACGATCAAGGAGACTGGTTTTATTTGCAAGAAACCCAATGTACAAATATTATTGTATATATGTACATGTGAAATTGTTATTTGTTATCAGTGTATAATAACTTAGATATATATTTTTGTAATAAACATGGTAGTTTTGAGATTAGATACTAATTGTATATATAAGTAGTAACTCTCTCTCATAGGATGTAATTTTTCTTTTATCGTACGCACTCCGCGGACTTAGAGGGGACGTGTGTAGTGTACAATCACTGTACACATACACAGAAAGAGAGAGAGAGAGAAGGACAAATACACATTTGCAAGGTGGAAGTATCAAAGATGGAATGTAGGAGCAATAAAATAAGGTCGTTTAGAGATAGTTTGTGAACCAGCGGAATCTGAGTAGAACGTCTGGATTGAAGCCTGACCACAATTTAAGGCTATCGCAGCCAAGTGTGAGAGCAGATGGTCAAACAGAGTAATTTAAGCTGTCTGGAATGTGGAACAGAATAGGCAACCAAAGATGTTCAAATTAATGTAAAATTTGATAAGATCATCTTGTAGTTTTAAGCAAACAGAGTCTCTGTGATACTCTAGCAAGGAAGAGACTCTCAAATTAAGATACGAAGTGCAGAATTTCAGCCAATAACAGGCTAGACTCCAACCAATCACAGGCTCCGCTGGACTGATAGGTAGCTAAGCACCGCCTCAGCGCCCTAAGGAAGGCGGAGCTACGCGTTGCCTCCAAAATGCTGCCAGGTATAAATAAGAGAACATTTCATTCAAATTATGATTATTGACGCATTATTGATTGATTCATTTAGTTATTCATTGATTAATTATTAGACTCTTAATTCCCCCGCTAGGCGAATCTCCATTATTCTTGCCCTTATCATTATAACTTGATTTAGCATATTCCGTTGCGCAAATAAAATCTTTACCGTAAGTGTAAACATTTCAAAGTGGTATAAAAATACCAGTGTTTAATTCCTTTCCAAAGGATCCTTTTTCTTACAAACCTTGATCGGTTAATACCCCTCGGACCGTACGTCAAGAAACCTGTTACCAAGCAACTTTACCAAACCCTATAGGATCGCCTTGCAATCCAAACAAGGCCGACTTACGCCGAACCTAACTGGCGACCCCATAATAACCAACCCTAAAATTGGCGACCCTATACCTTCTGTCAATTCGAAGAAGTTTATTACCGTTTTAAAAAAGAAACAAAAGACACGAATATAATAATTTTGGTTGAGTAATTACTAAAAACAATGTAAAAGACTAGGTAATAAATACAATCCAATAACTTATATATATATATTTAATAGAAATCAAATTTAATCGATGAGTAAGAAGAGAAATTTGTGTTTGGAGCACGGAAATAAAAGATATGCTTGAATTTGGCAACTATTCGAGGGATGTTTTGAGACGCCACCATACCCCCAAATTAGATACGAGTATTGCAGCATAGCCCTTAAATTACTTTAATTTCATAACAAAAAATTAATATAATGGCTTTTTTGTTTTTTAATAATTGATATATTATTAATTAATAGCAATACAAGTTCAATAAACTGAACCACTAAAACTTATATTTGAATGTATTAAACGCTCTAAATATGAATTCATTTGGTTGAAAGAGAGATGGTGGTTGGCGTCACTTGGTTTGAAAAGAAAAAGCACAAGAAGTATACCTGGGAAAGACTGGGTAGGCAGGTGGGAGAAAGGGTGATTAAGGATCAAAAAAGCATGTTAGACTATGTTCTGATAGGAAGAGAGAATGTGAAGAGATTTTGGATGTAGATGTAAAGAGGGGAATGGTAGGAGACTTATCCGACCATCACCTAGTGATAGCAGAAGTAAGAGTAAAGTGTGAATGGGTTGGAAAACGAATGAGCTTGCCAAAGAAGGAGTTGGTAAGGGTGGAGAAGCTAAAAAAGCGAGGTGCAAGGAAGAATACAAAGAGTTGGTTGCAAGGGAGTGGCAAGTGATAAGAGAGTTTGAGGGTTTCGGTGTGGAAGATGAGTGGAAGTTGATGCGTAATAGCATAGAAGAAGCTGTCAGGAAAGCATGTGGAATTAAAGTGCTTGGGTAAGGGAGAGTTAGGAAAGGTAGCGAATGGTGAAATGCTGAAGTGGAAGAGCTTGTAAAAGAGAAGCATGAACTGTTCAACAGGTATAGACAGAACAGAAAACAAGGAAAAGCATATGAGGAAGCGACAAGAGATGAAAATTTGAGTGGCTGAACTGAAGAGAGAAGTGAATGATAGGTGGGGTGAAAGAGTGTCTGGGTGTTTTAGAGAGAATAAAAAGCAATTATGGAAGGAAGTAAATTGTGTGAGAAAGAAGAAGGAAGCGATAGAAATGAGAATGAATGATAGAATGGGTGAAGTAATCAGAACCAATGAAGAAGTGAGGAAGTGGCAGTGAAATAAACAAAAAGTGGAAAGTCAGCGGGTATGGATGATATAACAAGTGAGATTCTGAAAGCGAGGTGAGTGTGTAGTAGAGTGGCAGGTGAGGTTGTTTAATGTATGTATGGACCAGGGGAATGTGCCTACTTTATTGGCTAATTGAATCTGGATAAATCATTGTCAAACGGTTTGGGATCGCAGTAAATAAGAACTAGCTGTGGACGTCGTTGATCTCACTGATATTTTTTCTAACCCTATACATGCACTGTTGCTCTGCGTAATTTAGCGCCTTTCCAACGTCTTTGAATTAATTTTAAGGGGCCGCTTCTAGTTTTATCGTACTCATCGCGTTTTCTGCTTACAATTGTTGATGAGTTTAGCAGATTTACGTTTGCGTTTCCATGCCACGATAAGTAATCTAAAGTAGTTATTGATTGTCTAACAAATCTTGTTTCGTTATTAGGTCTACTCGCATATATCCATTCAGACTGCGGCCTGTCATTCATTTCCATGAAAGTGAAAGAACTCTTACTACGTCTCGGTGTAAACAGCAGCCACACCTCTCCACACAACCCCCGTGGAAATAGCCAATGTGAGCGCTATAATGGCATTATTTGGAATACTGTGAAGTTGGCTATCGAATCTTGAAGTTTGCCATTAAGTGCATGGCAGGATGTGTTTCCTGATGCCTTACATGCTATACGTTCACTACCTTGTACCTCTACAAATACTACGGCGCATGAACGAGATTTTGCTTTTGAGAGACGTTCAGTTAGTGATTCAGCCCTACCTTCTTGGCTAATTGAGCCTGGACAAGTCCTCCTCAAACGGTTTGAGAATCTCAGTAAATACGAACCAGCTGTGGATGTCGTTGATCTCATTGATGTTAACCCTACACATGCACTGTTGCTCTGCATAATTTAGCTCTATGTCCTAGGAATATTCCACCTAATGATTCTGAATCACAAAATCCAGGTGTCCTTTCCAATCCAGCTTCCCATTTCGGTTCCCCATCTACAACTACTAACTTGCTTCAAGCCAACGCGAAGATATTGGGAAATGAGCAGGGAAAAAATAATCCAGACACAAGAAGATCATGTTCATGATACTGATAACAGTGTGAATAGTCACCACAATCTAACAATACAGTGGCCTGGCCCGAGAAGATCTTTACGCGCTCATAAACCTGTACGTCGTTTAGATTTGTAATCTTTTCGATTTCTAATTCATTTTGATACCTTACTTTAACTCTTTATCTAGTGTATTACTTCGGGGTTTTTTATAATCATGGAAAGTAATGAATTCTTTTTGGTGGGAGTGACTGTTATATGTTGTACTTATTCATTTATATTTGTTGCATTTATATGTTGCACTTATTCATTTATATTTGTACATATGCATTCATGTTACCAATATTTTGTTTTCTTTCTTTTCTAGATGTATTATGAATATAGTTGATTAAACCCTATAAAAAGGGATAGTTTGAATATACTCATTATACTCTGGTAGGCATATTCTTCCGAGAACAAGTTTGCTGAACGAAAGTTATTCTGTAGTTTTCAACCGGACTTATGCTCGCTGTAAGAAGCATAACACATTTAAAGAAGGGCACTGCCTTGAATAATACAAAATTGCCCCTATATAGCTTACTTAGGGTACTAAATCTCTCAAGCTTTATAGTTCGCTTATCGGTTACTAAGCAAGTTAACGTCATCAAATGGGAGGAGGAATCGGTCATTCATCTTCGTGGGGAAGCCAGAACGGACCATCAATCCATAAATTGGCTTTAAAAATTGCTTATCGTTCAAACCTCACGTCAATAAATCTGCGGGGTTGTCCCCAATGGGAGCATAATGTCAAATCATCTGGGAGAGACGTTCTTTAATTTCGTATACCCGATTGAGCGCATAAGGCTCAAGCTTGCGAGTGTTGGCAAACCAACCCAGAGTAACTTGAGTGTGTAACCACATATGAATAGAGTCAAATTTGATTTCCTTTATGAAAGCTAAACGAGTAGCTAAGCATAGCGCTGTTAATTCTTATTTGGGGATGGTAAGCATATTAGCACGGTAACTCTTGCTTTTGCTATAAGAATCAGGGGTCGCGAATCAGCAACTAAATAAACTACGATAATGTAGGCTTTGGAACTAGCATCGCAGAAGGCATGCAACTCCGCGGTCTGGAGATTGCCGAAAAAACGCGGAAATTTAGTTTGATTTTGAGCAAAAGAGAAATTGCTCTTGATTTTTTTCAAACGCTCGGACAGCTCGTCTGTTAGTAGGCCATCCTAGTCTATCATAAAAGACCAAAGCTTCTAAAAAAATGCTTTGGCCACTATTTCCCTAGGTGAAAAATAGCCAATCGAGTAAAAAAAATGGAAACAGTCTCTCTCAAATTCATTCTTTAAGTGATAAATTAAGGGACAGTCTCCCAAGACTTGGGATAGTGAAGAAGTTCATGACTATTAATATCGCATCACATACCAAGGACTTTCTTACTTCAATTAGCGCTTTTACTTCCCTCTACATTGGCTATCATAATTTTCTGAAAAGGGCCAAATTATATGCCAATTCTCGGTGGTGTAAATTTGAGAGGATAAATAATCTTTGGCTTTTTAATAGAACATAGCCAAATTTCGAGGATTAAGATTGGGGAAAGCAAGGTTATGTATATAAATAGTAAGCGATACCATTTTCCTTGGTTGGTTCCTGAGGTGATCTAAGCTTCATGTAACTTTATATGTAAAATTGCCTGATGGGTTACTCTACATTATATTGTCTACTTATAACTAATTGTGCATGTTAACCTGATTAAAATGGGAAAGTACATATTTTTTAGATACTCTAGCTTTATGGAGTGAAAATAAAATTAAAATAGTTGCTTTGCTAAAATTCTTTTAACAAAATTAGGTCTGATATCTTTTAACAAATGAATAATGATGCATTCTTGTCGAACTGAAAATAAATTAAATTATGTAACAAACTGATGACTGTTAATCTTAGACTTACAAAATAATACTTTGCTAGAATTCTTTTAACAAATGGACAATATTATGGGAGTAGTGGACCCTGAATATTAACATACAAGTAAACATCTCATGAATGAAATTGGATTCCTTTCGACTGCTGCTGCTAAGACTGGGCCTACCTATCCTGCAATTTGGGTGCTTCCTGCTATCACCTGCTGCTTCTTGCTTTTCGTCTGCTGCATCCCTACTGCTTTAAATACCTGGTAGGCTGACCACCTTATCCTATACAATGGGGCTTGGCCCTAAGAGCAAAAAGCCCCCTGCCCAGAAACATGGCTCTTTTTTCTATGTAATGCCTGCAATAGTGACCTGTCTTCTGCTGATTGCTATGGCTGTGACACCTATAGAGCTTGGGTTCATGCAATTACAAAGTGAAGTGGTATACCTACCGAATGTTTTGATGTTCTTAATAAGCCTGGCAATTTAAACTATATATGCACGGCCTCTTCAACTTGTAATCGTAAACCTATAGCCCCCAACCCTATGATTGGTTATTCATGAGATTTATTTTCCATTAATAAATCAGCCTAAATAGCGTTTCGAAAACCATAACCATAAATTTGTTTGATCGAAGTTGTCGTCTGATAGTTTTTAGGCCTAAGACGGAAGCGAAATAAATTTTGAAATAATGAACTGGGTTTTAAGAAAAACAATTAAACAAATATAAATATATTCATAGAATCAACAAATGTACAATGAGATAAGTTGGATTAGATATACAATGTAAGATATGGTTTAATATGATTTACAGTAACGAGATGTGAAGAGAAATGAATTACGTGAAATAAATATGAATATGGTATGGTGGAATAATATGGTGACTATGATGGACTGTGAATTAGGGGCTGCAATATGAGAAGTAAATATAATTAGGACCTACTCTCGTATGTTCGTTTGCAAAGAATTGTGAGAGAAAGTGGAATTAAACTAAGTACGATTTATTTGGAGGTAAATGACTAATTGTAGAAGGAATGATTACCGACCTTTATACGAAGAATGGCGAGAGTCGAATGGAAAAGAATAATGTGCTATTTGGTCGAGCTGAAAGCGTGTGTTTGTTTGTTTGTGTGTGAAATTTTAAGAGATGATGTTTGAAACAGTAGTACGTTAAATGAATTGACAAGTAAGATAAATGAATTCATTAATTATTAAGTTGTACATAAAATATGATTTAATTTACAAACGTTAAGTAAAATAATTGAACGATTAAATTGACAAAGTTAAAGGATTGCATGATATGAATTTTACATAATAATTGATGTATATATATATATATATATATATATATATATATATATATATATATATATATATATATATATATATATATATATATATATATATATAAGTTTCCCACGAGGTTTTTATTATAGGAATGCCCAGAGGCATTGCTATATAATGACACTGCAACTGCTCCAACCTCTGACGACTACTCTCAGTTATTCAATACTGTCAAAGTTCTTGCCCAATCTGTCCAAACTCTACATGAAGATATCAAGCTGCTTAAACCCTTAATTAATGTTTTTCACCTTTTAAAACAAGATGTAGAGCAATTTAAGACAACTGTGCACGCCACTTCACCTGTTAATCCTCTTCAAATCAAGAAAATGATATCAGATGAGGTGAGGGAGGTACATGAGAGAGAGAGAGAGAGAGAGAGAGAGAGAGAGAGAGAGAGAGAGAGAGAGAGAGAGAGAGAGAGAGAGAGGGAGAGAGAGAGAAGAGAAACAACTTCATTATGGTGAGAGGATTAGACTTCAATGAACATATCCATATAAGGTTTAAAGAAATTGTATCGTATCTCGTACTCGTATTCAGAGCCAAAATACTCGACACTAATTCTAGAATTGAACTACTAAAAGTTGCCAAGAACTTGAGAACATATCCCTTTCCTCATCTCTCTCTCTCTCTATATAAATATATATATATATGTATATATATATATATATATATATATATATATATATATATATATATATATATATATATATATATAGTATATATATATATATATATATATATATATATATATATATATATATATATATATATATATATATATATATATATATCAGCAGGGACCTCACCTATCAAAACGGGAGCTGCTCAAGGAAAGAGCTAGAGTTGCAAATATTCAAACATCTGCCCACCTGACTCGAACAACTAGCTCATTATTCTCCTCATCTATTCAGCCTTCTCACTCGCTACTGACATTCCTCCTCTCACACCTATTGGGGCCGTTTCTCTTCCTCCAAAACTTGTTCCTGACAATCAATTTGCACTTCCACCACAACTAAATACACCACATACGCCTGTTTCTCCAAAAAACTAAATCAATCCACCTGCTCTTCATCCTTCCTGCTTAGTATTGCAGTAAAAAAATGTTAACAACTTATCTAATAAAACTTATTATGTTAATAACTTCTGTTTAGAGCACGACATACATATATTTGCTATTACAGAATCTTGGTTGAGCTGTAATATCTCAGATGCTGTTGTAAATATTTCTAATTATCATATTATACGAAATAATTTTGTCCCTCAGAGACCTAAACATGGGGTATGTTTATATATACATAACTCAATTAAAGCTATGCATTTCGGTACAATAGATCAACTACCAAACACCTTCGCTATTTTTCTTCCTATACTTGATGCACATATTGTTGTATTATACAAACCCTCATCCAACTCCATCATGGATAATACCACACTCATCAATTACTTGCTCGAGTTCAGTCTTGGGAAGGAGCTCATTATAGTCGGGGACTTCAACCATCCCTCTATATCCTGGAATCTTCCTGAACCTGACCTTAACATCACTCCTCATGACGCTTTATTTTACAACCTCTTTATGCCCTTGGGGCTTCATCAATATGTCTTAGAACTAACTTTCCTTCTCTCGGGCAATATGCTTGATCTGATACTTACTTCTGATCCAGATAGGATTACTCATATTCAGTGCTACTCACCCTTCTCTCATTACCACCATGCCCTTATAAAATTTTCTTATGTATTTCAAACATTATTGCCTACATCTGTCTCTGAAATACACTCTAAAGATTCGTCAAGAGGCAACTATCCGTTGATTAATGATCATCTCACTCTGTATGACTGGGGCTTAGAATTTGCCTACCTCTCTCTTGACGAAATGACCACACACCTATCTCAGATATTCATTAATTTTGACAATACGTATATCCCAATAAAAACAAAGCAGAAGAAGGATACCCCGTGGCATTGACGGGTATCTAGTTATTTTTGTGCTACAAAGTCCAAATTCTGGACTGAATACATGCAATCTAGAGTAATGCTTGGGCGCAGGGCTCCTACTACATTACAAAACCTTCATCTCTTCCATGCGACCAACAATAACTTTGGACTGGCTATAATATGTGTTCAGTCCAAATATGAAGTCCACCTTGTATCCCAGCGTTATTCACGACGGTCAAAGTGTTTTTTCCTGCATTATGCATAAAAAGTATGCTCGTCCTTCTATTAGCCCCTTATTAATTGATAACACCTCAACTGATGATGACATTGTAATGGCAAATTCCTTTATTGAAGCCTTTTCTTCTGTGTTTTTAAGCACTACCTTATCAAATCCTTTTCCTCATCAACAAAAGACTGGTTCCATATCAACTGTAAATATAACGCGTAGTCAGGACGAGGAGTTGTCCTTGTACAGATAGTGGTATGGGCCCTGACAACTTACACCCTGCTCTTTTGAAACAGTGTTCTGCATCCTTATCCTACCCCTTATACCTTATCTTCACCATATCTTTAACCTCTGGCTCTGATCCTATGCTATGTAAACACTCTTATGTCGTGCCTATATTCAAGAAGGGATCTCGTACGGATCTCTTGAACTAGAGACCTATCAACCTTACCCCAGTTCCTTGTAAAACTCTTGAACGCATTATTACCAAAACCCTGCAGAGCTTCCTTGATGACCATCTGGTTTTTGACGATAACCGGTTCGGCTTCCGTTCACGCAGATCAGTGACTGACCAGCTATTATTAACTTACGACAAAATTACATATTGGTACGATAATGGCTTTACTGTTGACCTAATCTTATTTGATTTTATCAAGGCATTCGATCGTGGCCATCACCCTGTCTTATTTGATAAACTTGCATGTCTTGGTATTGATGGTAATTTGCTTGCATGGATTTGGAGTTTCATCACCCACAGAATAATGAGTTGCCATCAAGGGTAAGCAGAGTAAATCTTTCCCAGTTATCAGTGGGGTCCCACAAGGCTCAGTTCTGGGCCCCGTTCTTACCCTACTCTTCATTAATCATCTTGGGAGAAGTATTACTTGACATTATAAACTTTTTACTGACGACCTCAAACTCTACCTCCATCATCCTAATAATATTAGCCAGCTTGCCTCATGTGACTTACAATACAATATCAATACCCTCTTAGATATAATCACATCCTGGGGTTTATCATTTGCACCTAATAAACGTGTTCATCTTCGCTTCAAGCATGGTCGGGAAGAGGATCGGGATCACAATTACTTACTTGGTAATGCTCCTATTTCTTCTGTTTCTTCTCATAGTGATCTTGGTGTTCTGGTTGACACATGGCTGATATATCATAGCCATATCTCATATACAGTCCATAAAGCCGGTGGAGTTTCCACTAATCTCCTTAAATCTACCTTATGTTGTTCTCCCTCTTTTATGACTTCGCTTTTGATTTCCGACATACGACCCATCCTAGACTTCTCCTCTATTATTTGGAATACTGGATTCTTGCAGGACCTCGCCCTGCTATTAAAAGTTCAACGCCGCTGGACCAATCATATATCTATAACTTATCATCCCTATCTTACTCTGCCAGACTTTCTCAGTTGTTATTTTTTTTTTGTTGACCTCCTACAGTGTTATAAAATATTCCATAACCTTTCTCCTATAAAACCATCTGACTTGTTCATACCAGCTCCTAGGGATAATAGAGGCCATCAATACAAAGTTTTTGTCCCTCATTCCTCAAGTGAAGCACGAAAGCGATTATTTACGTGCCGTATCATCTCTACTGGGAACTCTCTTCCTTCTGGAGTTGTTGATGCCCTTTCAATCAACTCCTTCAAGTCCAGACTAACTAATTTTCTTGGGCCTCGTGTTTTTGAACCTTAGACCTACACCAGCCGTGTACCATATCTACTTGTACTCAATTGATTATTTTCATACAACAGAGCCCAACTCCTTGAATAACACATAATACCTGCCCTCTAGCTTTTCTGCCTTAATTCTATTTCCAATTCTGGGCTGGCGTATCATTGCGTGTAAGGTATTGGTTATTAATGGGATTGATTTTAGTTAACAAATCAGCCTAGATAGCTATTTGAAGACCATTACCAAAAATTTGTTGAATTGGGTGGAATAGTCGGCTGCTAATATTTAGGCCTAACGACTGACGTGAACTGAATTTGAAAAAACTTCGGGTGCTGGGGTTATAAGAAAACGGACGATAAAGAAAAAATAGATATTTATAAATTCAACGAATGCAGAATGAGAGAATTGAATTAGGAAATAACTAGTCAGCGGTAATTACAATTACACGAATGAATGATATAGTTAAATTGAGAATTGTTTAGGAATACAACGTAAATATAATTAAAATATGGATTACAGGATGTGATTATAGGATGGTATTACAAGTATAATTGACTTGTAAAAAGGATAGGAAGTGTAGGATAGTATGGTTGATTTGTGGGGAAGGCAGTAAAATATAACGTAACGTAATGAAATGTACGAAGTGAAATATAAGGTAACTAAGGTAAGGTAATTATGATGGACTGTGAATTGGGATCTTGATTCGAAGTAAAGTAGAGCACGAATGAATGAGTGACTTCTTCAAAGCGGACAACTAAAGGCGTGTGTTGGTATAAGGGAAAATCTTCTACTAAAGGGATTTGGGGGTAATACATTTTGAAGGTAAAATTGGTTTGCCGTTTATGTTGAGGTGGGTTACAATTTGAATATATATATATATATATATATATATATATATATATATATATATATATATATATATATATAAGGGAAAGTATGCTAATATTTATGCACAAGGTACATTACGTTAAAATGATATTAGGTAATGGTAATATTTAAATGGATTCAATGGAATATTGATACATGAAATATTTTATAGGAATGCCAGAGGGCATTGCTATACGTGCAATACTGGGCTGCGCTGTCAGTGCTTCGTGTTATTGAGAGTGGCCCTACCAGGTGAGTAGACCAGGTGGACGTCTTCTCTTGTAAAGAACTCCTGATTTCAAACATTATCAACACTGATTTCAACCTAAAGCTAGGCTTTCGAATTGATAATGCTACTAGGTGATTAAAAATAGCAGGGTGGGTAGGGAGAGAGTGCAACTCCTCACAATTGAAGGGGAATATGGAGCGAATCCCTCCATCTTGAAATAATTACCCTAGGGTTCAAAATAATTCGAAAGCCTGGCATTAGGTTGAAATCAGGGTTGCCAATGTTTGAAATCCTGAATTTTTTACACATCAAGAAGAATGTGGGAGTAAGCGTTGGGAATGAAAAGATATGCCTGTTGATGTACGCAGATGATGTGATTGTGATGAGTCAGACAGTAGAAGAGATGCAAATGTTGCTAGATGTTGTAAATGAGTATGGTATGGATTTGGGAGTTGGTTTTAGCAATGATAAAAGCATAGGTGGGCGTTATCGCGATAACGATATCCGGTTATCGGTTATCCGATATTTTTCCCACCTTATGTATTCATTTGTATCGCCGATATTTTTGGTTCCAAACTAGCGATAATCGATAATTTCAGTTTTTGGTTCCAGTTTAGCACAGGGGCGAGCCGCGCGTGCATTTGAGGGTCCGAGCTGGGAACCATCTTTCGGATAAGAGACCACGAGGTGTTGATCCTGCGCACTACCGGTTTTGCGCGTTCTTTGATGATTATTTTTCTCCCTATGTCCCCGTGCTTCTTCCGTTCTATATATAATGAATAATCAATATTGTATTATAATTTGGGATGTATCTATTTATCGGTTCTCGCCTTATCGGGCGATAAATTTATCGTCAGTTATCGATTATCGCCGATAAGGTTAACGTCATCGATTTATCGGTTATCGTGATACATTTTTTCGTTATCGCGCTCGCCTATGGAGAAAAGCCAGGTGCTGACAGTAAATAGGTCGGAGAATGACGGGTATGTCACATGGAAAATCGGAAAAAATGTACTAAAGCGGCCTGAAGAATACAAGTACTTAGGAGTGTGGATAAGCTAAAAAAGCAGTGAGATAATGAAAAATGAGAAGATTAGTATGAATAACCAGTGGGTAGGTAGATTGGGCAGTGCGCTAGGATTATGACTAGTAAGTATGATGTGGTGAAAGAAGTATGAAAGAGTGTGACGTTGCCAAGTATTATGTATGGTATGGATGTAATAGCTTGGAAGGAGAAGGAAATAGACAAGCTAGAGACTGGGCAAAATAGGGTAGGAAGAATAGCCCTGAACGAACCTAAGTATGCAGCGATTGAGGGTGTGAGAGGTGACATGGGATAGAGTACTTTTAGAGAAAGGTGTATGAAAGCGTATGGGGGGGGGCATTTCTTATATATATTTTTCTTATTTATCAATATCATTCTTCATCTTGAGATTTCTATATTCGAATCTATTTATTTCTTCTTGACTGAATGCCCCTTT
The DNA here is from genome assembly GCA_963969495.1 of Ceratothoa steindachneri. Lineage (NCBI taxonomy): Eukaryota > Metazoa > Arthropoda > Malacostraca > Isopoda > Cymothoidae > Ceratothoa > Ceratothoa steindachneri. Next base: position 58,976,980 of record OZ018339.1, on the reverse strand, counting down.
ATCTTTGTCTTCTATATATCTGACTCTTGGTATTCTTGTTGGCGGAGATTCCTCCTTCTGTAAGTTGGCTGGATTAATTCTTGATCTTCGTATCCTTCCTTTTCTTGATGCATCTTCCTGATAACTTGACGTGATGATTTCTTCTTGCTGCTTGATGATTTGAAATGAGTTAGCCCTTGAAATCATTTTCCTTGATTTCCGATTTTTTTCGTGAATTTTCTTCGTAAAAAATGTGGACTTAGGAGTTTCGATCGTGGGAATTTGGATCCAAATGCCAGCACTTTAGCCATCGCGCTACGGCGAGTCCGTTATGACTTGGTAATTTAATGGGCTATTTATATTATCGATTGGAAAGAATTTTTCTCTTATACATCTTCGCACCCCTACACAGGTCCCTTTCTAGAACGCGGAGCGAATTTGAGGATTTGGGAGAGACTAGTCTTGGATTTCTTAATCGAGGAGAGTAGTAGCTCTCCCTCTAACGACCTCCGAGCATGCGGGATGAGTGGAGTTAATTGAGTGGGATTGAGGAGAGCGAACGAACGAAGTCTTGTCTCTTTAATCAATGAGTAATAGCATCTCCTTCCCGGATCTCCTGAAGTTCCCAGCAGCCCCTTTTCTTAATCTCTAGTTGAAGAGCAGGTGCAGTTGTAACGAAGATCAGACGATTGTTCGGCCTTTTTGAGGGTCACCAGTTATGGGGGAGGGGGGGCATTTCTTATATCTTTTCTTATAAATCGAATTTCTTTACTTCTCTTCTTGACTGAAGTTGCCCCTTTAAACATCACAATGTCTTCCATTTATCTGTCTCTTGGTATTCTTGTTGGCGGAGATTCCTTCTTCTTTAAGTTGGCTTGGTTAATTCTTGATCTTCGTATCCTTCCTTTTCTTGATGCATCTTCCTGATAACTTGGCATGATGATTTCTTCTTGCTGCTTGATGATTTGAGATGAGTTAGCCCTTGAAATCGTTTTCCTTGATTTCCGGGTTTTTTCGTGAATTTTCTTCGTAAAAATTGTGGACTTAGGAGTTTCAATCGTGGGAATTTGGATCCAAATGCCAGCACTCTAGCCATCACGCTACGGCGAGTCCGTTATGAGTTGGTAATTTAATGGGCTATTTATATTATCGATTTAGAAGGAATTTTTCTCTGATACATCTTCGCACCCCTACAAGCTCTTTGATGTATAAGATTAGACTGGAACGAATCGAGGATACAAGATTGGCACGAAAGGTTTATTTGTGGAATTAGAACAGTAGCAGTTGGAATAAGAGGTGCTTGAGGATGACAAATATGTGTAGATTAGTAGCAAACTTTAGTTTGTATGAGTGAACAATGTTGAATGCGAATGTGGAGGGATGTAATTAGGATGGGAGGAAGTGGAAAAATGAAATAGAAAAAATAGTGAAAGATGTGGATCAAAGAAAGTGAATGGGTGAGATGGAGAGAAAGAGGACACTAGAGCTATATAAGGAGAAAAAGGCGCCAAGGTATGAAAGTTAGTATGATAGAAGCTTGGGTGGTGACGTTCTATTCCGTGCCAGGACACAATGTATAGATTTGAATTCGAGAAGTTACAGATAGTCAGAGTCTGGCAGTAAAATGTGTGAGATATGTGACATGGGCGAGGGTGAAACAGTAGAGCATGTCATGTTGGAATGCGACAATCATGTTATTGAGAGAATTAAAATGATGCAGGTCATCCTGAATGAAATGGGATGTGAAATGAATGAGGTGATAGAAAAGAGTGGAAGAGAATGGCTGCTTATCCTGTTGGGGCTCTGTGACCAGACAAATGGACGAATGATTGTAGCAGTGAAATATTTCTGGGAGAGCGTATGTAAGGTCATGTGTTTGTAGGCAGGTAACATTAGGACAATACTAACTGTTTTCCTGGCCTCACAGGTAGTGCCGATACAAAGGCCATGGTGATTGCTGCTTGGTGGTCTACTTTTTTAATTTCATTATTACCCCCATCAAGGTGGAGTATCTTAAAAATATATACTTTCCGCGCCAAACCGAAAACATATATGACGACTGCAATGTTTAAAAACACCATTGGTTTTGTTTTTAATACTAAATATACGACGTATGTCTTCTAATGCTTCACCAAAAATGCTATGCAATTAGTTTTGGAATTATGTATAATTAATTGCTTATGTTTAGTAATAAGAAGACACTAGTCTTTGATATTATCAAATATTTTTACGAACTTTTGGGGTAATTAAAAAAAAATGCAAATAACTATAATCACCATATAAAATTAAAAAACCCAAAATTTCCTCGATGGAGATTAAGCCTCATCTAGGGAAAAAAACAATTACGACCAATATCGTGAGACTGAGACCAACTATTGTGAGACTGAGACAGAGAAGAGGCACCCTTCATTAGCTTTAGCTACCATGCCTCTTAACTATCACTAGGTAAGCATCGACCACAAAACTATAGGCCAATAAGCCTCACGCGCAGATTTGGGACTTTTAGGGGTGTCTAAAATAGCAAAAGTACCTAGATTACCACAAAAATAACCAATCAAGCCAATTTTATCATTTGTTAACTTAATTAAATTATTGTTAAGTATGATGAGGGTCTCGTTATTTAAAACAAATGGTTCTATTGCGCTAATTTAAGACATTCTTGTATGATCCCTCGTAATATTTAAATTTGGTTCTTTTTCGGGTAAATATGTAGATTAGCGGCCCGGCCGAAAAAAAAAATTGTGTAAATATTATCGTTCACTCGTGTCGGAATATTCATGCGCGTTTGAGTCCTTTTCGAATTATTCTATAAACAATTAGGATTATATACTGGGGGGCTGTGCCCCCCAGACCCCCCCAATTTAATAAAACTCAGGATCATTGTAGTGTAGTCCCCCTATTGTGTTTACCCCCACACGAGCCGTCAACTTAAATGTACTCCAATAACGTGAAACATTTTGGAACACGGATGAAATAGTACGTCCCATCTATTCTTTGGGTCCCTTGCTATTCTTAATTTATATTAATGATCTTGACATAGGTATAAGTAGTGACCTGAGTAAATTTGCTGATGATACTAAGCTAGGTAGGGCCATTAGGGCTGATTCTGATGCTGTTGTAATGCAGGAGGAATTGACCATTCTGTCCAATTGGGCCGAGAAATGGCAAATGAAGTTTAACATAGACAAATGTAGTGTACTTAGTATAGGTAGAAATAATCCATTGAATAGTTATAAATTAAATGGCAGAATTTTAGGGAGGACTGATTGTGAGAGAGACTTGGGTATTTTGGTAAGTTCAGACCTTCGTCCTAGAAAGCAATGTCTAAATGCTAAGAATAAAGCTAATAGGATATTGGGATTCATTAGGAGTGTAAGCAATAAGAGTGCTGAAGTCATTCTAAAACTGTGTCTGGCGCTAGTTAGGCCTCATCTAGACTATGCAGAACAATTTTGGTCACCATATTATAGGAAGGATATTGATTTGCTTGAGTCTGTGCAGAGAAGGATGACAAAGATGATTGGTGGGCTAAGGAACTTACCTTATGGTGAAAGGCTCAGAAAACTAAATCTACATACATTGAAAAGGAGAAGAGTCAGAGGGGAATTGATTGAAGTCTTCAAATGGGTAAAAGGATATAATAAAGGGGATCTGGGTAAGGTTCTTATACTTAGTGAACATGACAGGACACGTAGCAATGGGTTTAAGCTTGATAAGTATAGGTTTAGGAAGGAGATTGGGAGGAATTGGTTTACAAATCGTGTGGTAGATGAATGGAATAGGCTCACTAGGCATGTGATAGAAGCCTCCTCTCTGGGTAGTTTTAAGAATAGATTAGATAAATATATGGATGAAGCTGCTAGATGGGACTGACTTTTTTTTATGTACGTGTGTATATGTTTTTCTGGGGAGTGGGAAGATTGTGTTTTGCGGTTGCATGAATGGACATAATCCTCTGGATGCATTTTGTGTATATTGTAGATTAGATCTGGCGAACTCCTGTTAGGGGTGACAATGTTGATGACTTTTCTCTGGTAAGAAATCTTTTGTGTGTTGAATGGAACAGGAGCTGCCAAGTGTAGGCCATGAATGGTCTTTTGCAGTCTCCTTCTTTTCTTATGTTCTTATGTTCTTATGTTCACGCCGATAATCTACATATTTACCCTTTTTCGTACCTTTTAATTCCAAATTTGGGTTCTTTTTAAAATTTGATTGTGGTATCCCTGCTCACACGTATCCTATCATAGGAGTATAGGAAACTAAAAGAAGTAATATACCTTAGGAAACTTACAGATGAAAACCACGCTTACCTTAGTGAAAAGTAAGAGGCAAAGTGAGTCAGAGTGGTAAACATGAAGATCGGCGGTGCGCCCAAAAAGTGGGCGTTTTTTGCGTGTATGTTTCGTTCAGCTGTGCATGCATATTCATAACTTATAGATATTTACAGAAGACTTCATGGAAGAGGCTTATGCCTGTGACTCCAGATCTATATTATCAACTTGTGGCAGCGTGTGGTGGATTATCTTTGCCTTGTAATTGTATCTTAATTCTTGATTAAACCAAAATTTATCAAGTCTGACCTCAAACTGATTGACTGATGCTGCTGCAATCACCCACTCAGGCAACTGATTCCAGTTATTTATCACCCTACACAGGAAAGCATACTTCCTTATGTCTTAAAAAGCTTCAGTGAATTTTCCCTGTCGATGTTTTCTCAAAGTTTCAATATGCCTTGACTACATTCCCCATCATATTTTCCAGTGATTATCTTGTAGGTCTCTATTAAGTCTCCCAGTGATCTTCTGTATGTCAGTGTTGGTAGGTTCAGCTTCCTTAGTCTCTCTTTATAATTAAGTTCTTTAAGTTCCGGCACCATCCTTGTAGCCCTTCGCTGCACGTTCTCCACCATCTCAATGTCTTTAACCAGGTGAGGACTCCATACCTGATTAGCATACTCTATATGTGGTCTTACCAACGCTACAAACAAAGCTTTAAATATCGCTGCATCCAATGTAACAAAGGTCCTTCTGATCATTCCCACTAATTTGTTGGCTTTATTTACTTTCTCTGTCAGGTGATCTACATAATATACATAACATAATTTCACGGATGACAAAAGCCACAAAGGGCTATCAAAGGTTATCCGCATCTGTCAAAACCCACCCATATAGGACTATATCAGATCATGCAAGTACTTTAGGTAAATATGTAGACGAGCGGCCCGGCTGGAAAAAATTATTTTGTGTAAATATTATCGTTCACCCATATCTGAATATTCATGCACATTGTAGTTCCTTTAAATGATCTAGGTAATTACATTTAAATGTATAAAAGAAGGTAATAAAAATAGTAAAATGGGGAAAAATATATTCACAAATAAAAATGACTCCAAAGGAGGATAATAAAAAGCTATTAAGTGGGCAAAAGAAATAAAAATTCAAATCAATCATTTCTGACGTCATACTTGCCCCCCAACCCCTATTATAATTCGCAAAATGATTAAAGGTGCTGACATGATATAGTTAAAGCATTCACCTCTGTAAATGTCAGAACATTATAAAAATTAGGATTATATATTGTAGGGCTGTGCCCCCCAGACCCCCCCATTTAATGAAACTCAGGACAGTCCCCCCCCCCCTAATTTAATGAAACTCAAGATCATCGTAGTGCAGTCCACGCATCTTGTTTACCCCTCCACGAGCCGTCCCCTATAAATGTACTCCAAAAATGTGAAACATTTTGGAACACGGACGAAATAGTACATCTTATCAGCCGGGCCGCTCGTCAACATATTTACCCTACTTTATAAATAATCCATAGGATTGTGTCAGATCATGCATTTACAATATATAATTTAAACAATCTATAGGATTGTATCAGATCACAATATACAATTTAAACCAGCCACACGAGTGGATCAAAATCAAAAAGCACCATCGCCAGGGGAAGACAAAATCAAAGTCCCCCACAATATAATATAACAGATGACAAAAGCCATAAGGGCTCATCATAGGTCATCCGAGTCAAACGGCCTCTTTTTTAAGGTACCCAAACTCCCAAGAAAACTACATCCAGGGGATTGCGTCCAGAAACAATTTAAACCAATTTAAAACAATTTATCACCAATCAAGGCTTGTCAAGAACTAAATTATGCAGCTATAGATATATGCAAACTATTAATATATACAAAACTTAGGAACCATCACAATCTTCCCTCCCCATAAACTCATCCAACCTACTCTTAAATACATTTAAATTTGGACTACCTACTACCCTCCGCGGCAATTTGTTCCAGAAGTCCACCACTCTATTGGTGAAAAAATATTTTCTTAAATCCAACCTACACCCTTGCTTTTTAATTTTCAAGTAGTGACCTCTAGTCTGATTTCCATCATCTAACTCCCAAAACTTGCTAACATCCAATTTATCTATCCCAGAAAATTTTTTAAAGAGCTCAATCATATTCCCTCTCACACACCTCCTTTCGAACGAGAATATATTTAATACCCTCTCTATCTATATATTCAAGGTGCATCAGGGAAGGAATAATCTTTGTTGCCCTCTGTGCACTGACTCAAGAAGGTTAATATCGTGTCTAAAATGTGAGGACCATGCCTGTATACAGTACTCTAGATGTGGCATAACATAAGAGTTATAAGAGTTTAAAAATAACCTCCTTACTTTTGTGACTGACATTTCTCTTAATGAAATCCAGCACTCTATTTGCCCTATTTCTTGCTTCAATACACTGCTTAGAAAACCTTAATGACTTATCTATTACTACTCCTAGATCTTTCTCATCCTCTACTGAGCTCAGCCAATGCTCATCCATTTCATAGTTAAATTCTCTATTATCTTTTCCCATGTTAATAACTTTGCACTCATCAAGGTTGAAAGTCATTTGCCACTTATGTGCCCAGGATAAGAATTTATTTAAATAAGAACATAAGAAAAGGAGACTGCAAAAGACCATTCATGGCCTACACTTGGCAGCTCCTGTTCCAGTCAACACACAAAATCTTTCTTACCAGAGAAAAGTCATCAACATTGTCACCCTTTACAGGAGTTTGTCAGATCTAATCTACAATATACATAAAATGCATCCAGAGGATTATGTCCATTCATGCAACCGCAAAAAATAATCTCCCCACTCCTTAGAAAAATATATACATATGTACATAAAAAAAAGTCAGTCCCATCTAGCAGCTTCATCCATATATTTATCTAGGGGCTCACTTAACACATCCTTACATTCTTTCAAAATTCTAGGAAAGACCTCATCAGGACCGGGTGTTTTACTACTTTTGATTTTATCAATTTCCTTTGTCACTATCTCCTTTGTGATCAAGATATCCTTTAATTTCTCTTCATCATTACCCCGAAAGATCATTGACACCTCAGATATATTTAGAGTATCCTCCTGTGTAAATACTGAGAGAAAAAAGTCATTTAGCATTCCAGCCATTGAGTCCCTATCACTCACTAATTCTCCATTGGAATCTATAAGTGGGCCTATTTTATCTCTAACCTTAGTTTTGTATAATTGATAAAAACTTTTAGGATCTTCCTTTGCCCTATTTGCCACTTTAATTTCATAATTTCTCCTTGCTACTCTAATTAACTTTTTAACATCTCAACTAGCAAGAGATGTTAAAAAGTTAGTTAGAGTAGCAAGGAGAAATTATGAAATTAAAGTGGCAAATAGGGCAAAGGAAGATCCTAAAAGTTTTTATCAATTATACAAAACTAAGGTTAGAGATAAAATAGGCCCACTTATAGATTCCAATGGAGAATTAGTGAGTGATAGGGACTCAATGGCTGGAATGCTAAATGACTTTTTTCTCTCAGTATTTACACAGGAGGATACTCTAAATATACCTGAGGTGTCAATGATCTTTCGGGGTAATGATGAAGAGAAATTAAAGGATATCTTGATCACAAAGGAGATAGTGACAAAGGAAATTGATAAAATCAAAAGTAGTAAGGCACCCGGTCCTGATGAGCTCTTTCCTAGAATTTTGAAAGAATGTAAGGATGTGTTAAGTGAGCCCCTAGCATGCATCTTTAGAAAATCATTGGAGAGTGGCATTGTGCCAGTGGCATGGAAGAAAGCCAATGTGATACCTATATTTAAGAAAGGGGATAAAACGAATATGTCTAATTACAGACCAGTAAGTTTGACATCAGTGGTAGGGAAAATGATGGAATCTATTATAGCAAGGAATATTAGAGATCACTTGGATAAGTATAAGTTGATAAAAGAATCACAGCATGGCTTTAGTAAGGGTAAATCCTGTCTGACTAATTTGCTGTCTTTTTATAGTAAGGTGTATGAAGCAGCAGATAATGATGAAAACTATGATATTTTATACTTGGACTTTAGTAAGGCTTTTGATCGAGTGCCACACTTACGACTTCTGAGCAAAGTTAAAGCACACAGGATCGATGGCACTATATTTAGGTGGATTCAGTCATGGCTTGGTGACAGACAGCAAAGAGTTAGTATAGATGGAGTTAAATCTGAGTGGGGGTGTGTTGGCAGTGGAGTTCCTCAAGGATCTGTTTTGGGTCCCTTGCTATTCTTAATTTATATTAATGATCTTGACATAGGTATAAGTAGTGACCTGAGTAAATTTGCTGATGATACTAAGCTAGGTAGGGCCATTAGGGCTGATTCTGATGCTGTTGTAATGCAGGAGGAATTGACCATTCTGTCCAATTGGGCCGAGAAATGGCAAATGAAGTTTAACATAGACAAATGTAGTGTACTTAGTATAGGTAGAAATAATCCATTGAATAGTTATAAATTAAATGGCAGAATTTTAGGGAGGACTGATTGTGAGAGAGACTTGGGTATTTTGGTAAGTTCAGACCTTCGACCTAGAAAGCAATGTCTAAATGCTAAGAATAAAGCTAATAGGATATTGGGATTCATTAGGAGGAGTGTAAGCAATAAGAGTGCTGAAGTCATTCTAAAACTGTATCTGGCGCTAGTTAGGCCTCATCTAGACTATGCAGTACAATTTTGGTCACCATATTATAGGAAGGATATTGATTTGCTTGAGTCTGTGCAGAGAAGGATGACAAAGATGATTGGTGGGCTAAGGAACTTACCTTATGGTGAAAGGCTCAGAAAACTAAATCTACATACATTGGAAAGGAGAAGAGTCAGAGGGGAATTGATTGAAGTCTTCAAATGGGTAAAAGGATATAATAAAGGGGATCTGGGTAAGGTTCTTATACTTAGTGAACATGACAGAACACGTAGCAATGGGTTTAAGCTTGATAAGTATAGGTTTAGGAAGGAGATTGGGAGGAATTGGTTTACAAATCGTGTGGTAGATGAATGGAATAGGCTCACTAGGCATGTGATAGAAGCCTCCTCTCTGGGTAGTTTTAAGAATAGATTAGATAAATATATGGATGAAGCTGCTAGATGGGACTGACTTTTTTTTATGTACATATGTATATATTTTTCTAAGGAGTGGGAAGATTATATTTTGCGGTTGCATGAATGGACATAATCCTCTGGATGCATTTTATGTATATTGTAGATTAGATCTGACGAACTCCTGTAAAGGGTGACAATGTTGATGACTTTTCTCTGGTAAGAAATCTTTTGTGTGTTGAATGGAACAGGAGCTGCCAAGTGTAGGCCATGAATGGTCTTTTGCAGTCTCCTTCTTTTCTTATGTTCTTCTTATGTTCTTATTATATCTCTGCCTTAAGTGATCCTCTCCATTTTGTTATTTTCCTATAAATGCCCTTTTTAATGCCAATATAATGCTTAATTTTATCTGTCATCCATTTTGGGTCATTATTTTTAGTCCTAATCTCCTTATATGGAATGTTAATCATCTGACCTGTAATTAATTGCTCAATTATTCTTTCATACTCCTTCAATTGTAATCTCTTCCTCCTGGTGATTATTGTCTCCACTAACTGATATCATTGAATCTATTCCTGATTTGATTTCATTGCCTGGTTTCTGTACAACTGCCTCCAGGTAAGTCCTTAGCCCATTATAATTTGCTCTTCTAAAGTCAGGAATTTCAACATTGTTCATGCTACTATCAATACCATTCCATTTCATCTTGAATCTAATTTCACAATGGTCACTATTACCCAAATTTCCTCCAATCTCAGTATCCTTACTAACTTCTTCCCTATTTGTCAGAACTAAATCCAGTATATTATTACCTCTAGTGGGTTCGTTAATAATCTGCCTCAGAAAATTATCTTGGACAACATTCAAAAATTCCTCAGCCTCCTGATCACCCACAAGAGCTTCCCAGTCTATATTTGTGTAATTAAAATCGCCCATTATACACACATGCTTACTTCTACATGCCCATTCTATCTCCTGCCACAGAAGATTTGAAGCTTCCTTACTAAGATTTGGTGGTCTGTATAATAATTCTATGACAAGCTTGTTTTTACCTTCCTTTACATTTAGCCATAATGACTCTGTGTTATCATCTAATTTAATTGTACTGTTTACACAACACTGGAGATTATCTTTAATATAAATAATAACCCCTCCTCCTCTCTTCCTATTCCTATCATTAGTTCATCTATATCATCAGTCTGCCCAGGTGGTCTGTAAAAAGCTCCCAAATGCACCATTTCTATTTTTACTGAACCTAATATCTATCCAAAGTGACTCAACTCGATCCTGTTTTATTGAAGTATTTAAACTTGAAACAATGTTGTTTTTTATATAGATAATTATTCCTCCACCAATCCTACCTCTTCTTTGACTAATGTACATATTATAGCCCTGTAAATCAAATTCACTTATAGTGTCACTAAATTCTATTTCATTAACCCATGAGTCAGTAACACATAATATATCTATATCCTCATCGCTAATATAACTAAATAGCTCATCTTTCTTGCATGTTTGGTTAAATAAAAATGTTAAAAAATATGTTAGAACATTATTTTATAAACATTTATGGGTAAACATGTAGATTGGCAGCTCGGTTGAAAAAGTGGATTTTTGTGTGTTTATCTTTCGTTCACCTGTGCCTGAATATTCATTATATTTAAAACAAATTGTTTCTCAAATTGTACTTTGGGTAACACTTCAATTTCAGGGTGCACAGTAGGTGGCGCTGTTTATAGGCTACAATTTTGGGGTACAATATGTCTTATGACGTCAGACGGTAGCGTCAGATGCGAACAATTACGGCGTTATATATTTTTTAATATGAGTATATATTGGGGGGGCTGTGCCCCCCAGACCTCCCTCGATTGATTGAAACTCAGGATCATCGCAGGGTGGTACCCCAGCAGTGCTATCTCCCCCACAAGCAGTCCCCTTGAATTTACTGGGGGTTTTTCCCTAACAGCTTTTTACTGGCAGAAAAACCTAACCTAATAACAAACAATACTTACTTTTATAGGTTTCTTGATTAGTTTATGCTCCTCTAGATAATCTAAAAGTTTTTCGCGATTATACATAATAAAGCCGAATTCCAATAACAAAGAAGCACATGGAGAACACAAAAACGCCATAACAAAACAAAAACATTTGCAAAACGGGTCCTATTTATAAGCTACGACGTTGCCAGTAAGAAACTGTTATCGTTCGTAACAAACAAATATGAAAACAAAACATAAAACAATAAAAGACATCAAGAAACCTTACCTAACTTATAAAAAACTATAAATGGGCAGAGGCGCAGATATTTAGTAAATAGTACAGACTAAAAGTTACAAATCCCCAAAATAACAAAAAATATAATGCCATGATTGGTCACATCTGAAGCTACCGTCTAACGTCATAAGAGATATATTGTAGCCTACTAACAGCGCCACCTACCATGCGCCCTGAATCTGAAGTATTACCGTACTTTGTTTAAAATAACATTTATCAAAGCCTAAGCCACATTGGTGGCCATTGTCCTGACCCAGATAAGGGGGCCTATATGCCTTAGCATAAGTCCTGGGCATTTAAATTTTAAATTACATTAAATTTAAACTATGAATTTTTCAAACTTAAAAAAAAAAGTGGTGATAAATTTTGCTAAATGGTTGCCAATCAAAATATCAACAAAACTAACCGGTGCCATATTTGTATACTTGATTTCAGTGAAGATGAAGAATACACAATACAGTGTAGGACCGTAAAAAATGGTACCACCACTTCTCCATTGACCTTCCCACCTTTCAAGTCCTATTGTTTTGCCAAGACAAACAAAAAATTGAGCTGTAGTTTTGTGTTCTGGTTAAATTTCAAAATGAAAGCGAATGGCTCACAAAAGCAGAGGCGGCTATAGAAAGGCACAAGCAGAAAATAAGAAATACAGGTGCAATCCAGAAAAGGAGTACTAGGCCCACTCTACAATGAAATAGTAAAGTGGGGCGATTTAAAAAATCAGCTAGCCAAAGGGATTTGTCACAGTATATGGAAACTCCAAGATCTAGCAAAGCAAATACTCCTAGTCCAACACCAAGAGAGGACTTAGGGATTGGGAATACTCTAGCAGATATGGAAGTTTCTGCTGTAGGCCAAGGCCGCTAAATTTCCACTCAACACCTACAACCAGCCAACACTATAGCAGGCCATCATGTCCCAGACATTTTAGATGCCCTGGATACACAACAGATTCTACCAAGACCCCAGACCCAGTCGGAGCCTCAACCCATAAGACATCATGAAAGAAGAAACTGCATATGCTGCAACTACCAGAGAGGAACATATCAATATGTGGTGTCCGGTAGAGGCTGTGAGTTCAAGCATCCTAAACCATATGCCTGCCTGCTAAACCATGGAATAAAAGGCACACAGGGGTGTAAACATCGTAGGAATTGCAATATGTTCCATCTTACATTGTGCCGAAACTCCATAAGAAACCAGAAATGCTTTGTGGAGGGCTGCAAATACATGCACATCAGGGGTACAATAAGGACCAGGAGACCCACAACTTCACAGGGCAAAGCACCACAAACAAGCAGACACACAAAACCGCACAAACTTTGGAAAACAGTCACTACCACTAAGTAAGCCTGATGTAGCAGCAGCAGGGTCTTGCACACCCCAAAACGCACAAACTTTGGAAAACGGTCACTACCACTAAGTAAGCCTGATGTAGCAGCAGCAGGGTCTTGCGCACCCATACAGGGCAGTAATTTGTTTAGAATTGGTAGCGGACATGAAGTCCGCCATGAGTCCTCTCGCAAAAACAGTGGAGGCCCAAGGAGTGCTGTTGTCCAGGCTGACAGGGAGCAAAACAGATTATGTACTGATACCACTCATGCTACCAATATAGAATCAGAAAACTCCCATGGTATGGACAATCAATACCATCAAACCACAATTAGAGAATATTGTCATGGGCAACATTCAGGGTCTCTACCCAAAATCTAACCAGTGCAAGGTCCCTTTCCTTCAGGAACTAGCAGCTGTAGAAGACCCTATGTTCATTCCCTGACAGAATCACATCTGAGGGAAGAGGTGAAATATGCAGAAATCCAAATAAGATGGTACACTTCATACAGAGCTGACAGAGAAGGTAGGAGCCATGGAGCGGGCCATCATTTATGTTAGATGTGACCTTGATGCAATGCCTCTACTATCGTACTCAAACAGCAAAGTTGAAATAATAGCACTAAGCATAAAGACAATGAACCTTATTGTGATAAACTGCTATCGACCACCCCAGTGTGATCAACAGAGTTTTAGATTTGCAGTGGAAAAAAATAAATAATATAATCAAAGCTCTACCTTCACCCATGCCAGACATAATTCTCTGTGGGGACTTCAATTTCCCATTCATTCAGTGGCCAGGGTGGGACACAAGATGACCAAATGCAAGCCAAACTCCTACTGGAAACCACTGACAAAGTATTCCTCTCCCTGCAAATAACAAGCCCTACAAGAATGAATAACATCCTAGACCTCTACTTCACCAATAATCAAGATGCCTTCAGCAGTTACAGGGTGGACAGGACCATATTCACGGATCACAACCTGGTTACACTGAATACAACATACAGAAAGATTGGGTCAGTACAACAATGGCCACGCCAAATGAAGAAGACCCAACCAAGATACTACAAACACTTACCAACACCATGCTAGTGGTGTGTCAAAACCACATCCCAATAAGGAACAAGCATAAAGCCAGAGACATCATTCCAAGAGACAGAAACATTCTCATGAGGAAACGCACCTCGCTAAACAAGCAACTGAGAAAATCAAAGATGGATGAATGCAAACATTCAATTAGTGCCAAACTAGCAGAGGTAGAGGAACAGATGAAAAAGTCATACAAAGCCCAGAGAAGAAGAGAACGTAGCAGTGCTGAACATCATACAAAATCCAAAATATTTCTTCAGCTACTGCAAAAGATTCTCAAAAACTAAAAGACAAATTGGACTACTAGAAACAGAGAAAGGTACAACAACAAAAGATCTTAGGGAGACGTGCCAGTTTCTAATGCAACAATACAACAATGCCTTCAGCAAACCTAGAATACAAGAAGTTGTGGAAAATCCTGAACCTTTCTTTTCAGTAGACACACCCCAACTTACCGATATGGTCACACAAGAAGACATCAAAAGGGCTATAGGAGAGTTAAGAACAAACTCAGCTAGTGGACTTGATGGAATACCAGCTATCATACTCTTAAGGTGCAAGGAAACTCTAGTGAAACCCATCAGTACAGTGGGCGCAAAGGAAATGTTAACATTAAGAATTTTTGGATAATTAAGCACAAAAGTACTTACATTTCTTTACATTTAGTACTTTGTCATGTTCCCACGGGTCTTAACACCTCCTGGATCTTCTTGGGCATGGATGTTGCAAGATTCTCGAAGTAGGAGCCGTCCATTGCCACCCACAGCTTAATGAGCGTCTCCTTCAGGGCAGGGATCGAGGTGGGCCGGGACTTAGCAACTTCATTTTTCATTTGGTTCCAGGCATACTCTATTGGATTTAAGTCGGGTGAGTTGCCTGGCCAGTCCAAAACTTCAATGTTCTGCTCATTAAGGAAGTCTTTGACAGCTCATGCCTTGTGTGCAGGGGCGCCATCGTGCATAAAAAAGTCGCAGCCATGGAGAGCATAGAAATGGAGCAGATGTTCCTCCAAAACCTCAATGTAATTCTTTCCCTTCATGGTGGTGTTCTTGGGGAGGAAATAGAGACCACCCCTGCCCTTCTCCCCACTGAAGCATCCCCAAACCATGACGGCATCGGGGTGCTTCACGGTGTAGCAGTGGTCATATCTGCTCACATCACTGGGCCACCGCACTACTTTCGAGCCACCCCTGATGAGCAGAAAACTGCTCTCGTCACTCCACATGACTTTCTTCCACTGCTCTGGTGTCCAATCTTGATATTTCTTCGCAAAAGCTAGCTGTTTTTTCTTCATACCCTCTATCAGTAGCGGTTTCTTGGTGGCACAGCGGCAGGGCAAACCCAGGTCTTTTTGTAGCCGGTGCTGGATCATACGAATAGTGACATTGTGGAGCAAGTCACAATGTTTCCCCTTCAATTCAGCCGCTGTTATCGAAGGGTCCTGCTTCACTTCACATAGCAAAACCTTGTCAGTCCAAGCAGTTGTCTTCTTCTTGCCCCCAGAGCCAGGTTTGCGAGGCGGTGCCGTGCCGGGAGAGAGTGTGGTGGCCTCTTTTTTTTTTTAGCTTAAAGAGTGACACATGGCTCACATTCAGATCGGCAGCTACACGCTTTACTGGCACTTCCTGTTCTATTAGGGTTGTCAGCTTGCTACGCCCCATTGCGATGGTATGGTAGGGCGTCAAAGTCAGCAGAAAGGTGAAAAAGATGCAGTCTGTGGGGCAGCGTAACACAGATGTACACTGTCTGAGCTCTACAAGCACACTTAAACTGAGCCTGGCGGGAAGTTGCGAGGGAGCCCTGGCTGCAGGTGCATGCGTCATACGAAGCTCCTCCCACTACCTATATGGCAGGAACGCGGTAAAAAGGTTAACCGCAAAATTTGAGTTAACATTTCCATTGCGTTTAAGAGGTTAACATTTCTTTTGCACCCACTGTATATTGTGGCGCAATTCACTCAAGAAAGGAATTATCCCCACACTATTAAAAAAGGCAACGATAAGTCCAATATACAAGGGTGGTGACACGAGCCTTCCTAAGAACTATAGGCCTGTTGCACTAACATCACACATCAAAATATTTGAAAAATGTGTGAGGGACCACATCATTGCCTTCATGGAAGAAAAAATGCTTCTTAACTCCAGTCAACATGGATTTAGGAAGGGAAGATCCTGTTTCTCAAAGCTCCTGGCCCACTATAATTGGCTCCTGCAATACCTGGTCGAGGGAAATAATGTGGATGTTGTATTCCTTGACTTTGAAAAGGTCGACCATGGCATACTACTCCACAAGATAAAAGCCCTAGAAATCAAGGGT
Source organism: Ceratothoa steindachneri (assembly GCA_963969495.1). Lineage (NCBI taxonomy): Eukaryota > Metazoa > Arthropoda > Malacostraca > Isopoda > Cymothoidae > Ceratothoa > Ceratothoa steindachneri. Next base: position 58,960,599 of record OZ018339.1, on the reverse strand, counting down.
AAACTGGGAATGTGGCTCCACAGTTTTCTTGTAGGAAGATCCCAGTTAGTTGCGGTAGATGGTGTAAAGTCAGCCAAGACTCCAGTTATAAGTGGTGTGCCACAGGGATCTGTCCTGGGTCCCCTTCTCTTCCTGATACACCTTGGTAACATAGACAGCAATGTGACTTCTTCCCACCTAGCCTCATTTGCAGATGACACGAACATCAGCCGCACCATCACAAACAAACAAGATGTTCACAGGCTACAGAATGACCTCAACACAGTGTACTCTTGGGCTGCAGATAACAATATGCAGTTCAATGAGGGCAAATTCGAAGTGTTGAGATACGGCCCAAACACAGCCATTAAGGAAGAGACCACACCACACTGAAGGAGGACAAGACATAACCCCTAAGCCCTATGTTAAGTGCCTTGGTGTCCACCTCAGTCATGATGCCAGCTTCCACCACTACATCACAGAAGCAATAAAGAGTGAAAAAGGGATGGCAGGCTGGGTACTGAGGACATTTGCACATTTGCTTCTAGGGAAAAGAAAGTTATGCTGACACTCTGGAAGGCAATGGTGCAACCGGTGCTGGTCTATTGCAGCCAGTTGTGGTCACCACATAAAAAAGGGGACATCCAGCAGTTGGAAGCAGTGCAAAGAGCTTTTACCATGCAGATTAGGGGAATGCAGGACCACAGTTATTGGGGCCGCCTCAAGGAACTTGGGCTGTACTCCCAACAAAGAAGACGGGAGCGCTATTGGGCCATTTACATATGGAAGGTCCTAGAAAACATGGTGCCTGACCCTACTGCCATTGCCCTTCAAGCCTGTCATAATGACCGCACTGGACGTAAGTGTGCCAGAAGAACACTCCCCTCCAAAGCTCCAATACGCATCAAAACAACACTGGTTGCAGCAAGCCTGGGGCATGGGGAGGGGGGGCCAGGATCTTCAATTCTCTTCTAAGGCGAGTCTGAAATACCACAGGCTGCCCAGTGGAAAAGTTCAAGGCTGAGCTTGACAACTTCCTGGAAATCCTACCAGATGAGCCTCTCATCCTGGGATATACAGCCATCTTCCAGGCGGCCTCAAACTCCATACTGGACATTGTGAACCTCCTGAGTAGGGACACCAGGGCTGGGATCAGCGGTAGCTGACTACGACTGGGAAGGATGAACTTCTAGGTCACATCAAGTAAATACGCGTTTGAGTCCTGTTTGAAATATACCCAGCGCCATTTAAATGTATAAAAAAAGGTTATAAAAATAGTAAAATGGGGACAAATATATTTACAAATAAAAATGACTCCAAATGAGGATAATAAAAAGATATTAAGTGAAAAACAAAATAAAAATTCAATTCAGTCATTTCTGACGCCAGACCCCACCCCCATCCCCATTATAATTCGCAAAATGATTAAAGGCGCAGAAATGATTTGGTTAAATCATTCACTTCTGTAAACATTAGAACATTATTCTATAAACAATTAGGATTATATACTTGGGGGCTGTGCCCCTCTGACCCCCCTAATTGATTGAAACTCAGGATGATCATAGGGTGGTCTCCCCATTGTATTTACCCCATATGAGCAGTCCCCTTAAATGTACTCCAAAAAAGTGAAACGTATTGGAACACAGACAAAATAGTTTGTCCCATCATTCGAGCTGCCAATCAACATATTTACCCAATTATGATTATATACTGAGGGCTGCACCCCCAGACCCCCCCAATTGATTGAAACTCAGGATCATCGTAGGGGGGTCCCCCCACAGTGATAAACCCCCCACGAGTAGTCCCCTTGAATTTACTCCAAAAATGTGAAACATATTGGAATGGGGCCGAAATATTTTGCGTCCCATCGTTTGTGCCACCGATCTTTGTGTTTACCTTCAGAGCTTGTATAAAGTGCCTCTTCTCTGGTTTTGAGTCTCGCACTGGTCATACCTATTTTTAAAGGTGTTAACACTAGGGCTACTAACTATATACTCAGTGAGACTATTCTCTGGTTTTGACTCTCACACTGGTCATACCTATTTTTAAAGGTGTTAACACTAGGGTTACTAACTATATACTCAGTGAGACTATTCCACTTGTTTGTAATCCTCGCATTGAAGAATTTATTTCTCTTGGTGGTCCTGTACCATAGCTTCTTCAACTTCAGGCTGTGTTCCCCTGGTCTTTGGAGCAAGTTGGAGAAAGTTCCTGTCTCCCATCTTGACCACACCCTTGAGTTTTTGAAGGCCTCGACCATGTCACCTCGGACCCTCCGTTTCTCAAGTGTGGTAAGTCCAAGGTGGGCCAACCTCTCCTCATAGGGCAAGTATGCCAGTTCTGGCACTAGCTTGGTAGCATGCCGCTGGACCTGCTCTAGCTTCTTCTCTTCATGTCCCTCTTGGTGTATGGTGACCAGACCTGGATGCAGTATTTGAGCCGTGGCCTGATCAATGCCTTATACAAGGGTAGGAACATTTGGGTGTCCATACATGTGTAAGTTTTTTGTAGGAGTCCGATGATGGAATTTGCCCTAGTAGCTGCCTTTGAGACCTGCAGAGTGGGCTTTAAGTCCTTTGAGATGAGGGCTCCCAGGTCCTTTTCTGCCTCTGATTCCTCTAGTGGAGTGTCCCCCATGTAATACTCATATCCTGCGTTGTTCTTCCCGATGTGTATGACCTTACATTTTCTTCTGTTGAACTGCATTAGCCATTTCTGGCTCCACTCTAGCAGCTTGTTGATGTCTTTTTGCAGAATCTCACTGTACACTGGGGACTTTAAGCGACTGTAGATTTTGACGTCATCTGCAAAGAGTTTCCCACTTAAATCAGTGCAGCTTGTGGGAGATCTGTTTGGTCTGTGGGCACGCAGTACCTCTTCCTTGATTCTGGTCTTGCTGCAAGCATATGAGAAGGCACAAAGGTTAGATTTCACTTCACTGGAGAGTTTTTTTTCAAAGTAGTATTTGGCTGCCCTCACAGCCCATGTGGCTTTGTTCCTAGCCCTGCAGTATCTATGGTACTTGCCTCTGGTTCTCCTACTCCTATAATTCATCCATGCTTCCTCTTTCAACTTTATTTTGTTTAGGGCAGTCTGTATCATTCATTTGGGCTTATGCTTGAATCCTGGGTTTGGAACTTCTTGAAGTGGTACACATTCTCTTACTGCTGTGTTGTAGTGGCTCAGGAAGGTGTCCCACATCCCTTGGGTGCTGCTGTCTTTAAACTCAGTGTTCCAGTCAACATTGCTGAAGATGTTGCTTGCTTTTGTGTAGTCTCCTTTGTAGTAGCACTCTACTTAGGGGGGCAGGAAGATAATGTGATGTGACTTCCACAACATAATTGAACCCAAGCACACAGTGGTCACTACTCCCAATGGAAGTAAATAAGAGATTCAGTAGAGAAGGGGTGTCACTTCCTTGTGAACAGGTGAATTCCACATTTGGTGGAGAGCATCCTGACTAGCTTCGTAGAATTTTGCTTGCTCTCTCTACTGCCCAATCAGTTTCCTTAAAACTAAAATCTCCACATATGAGGACTTGTTTCACATTAAAGTTGTCATTTCAACCAATGACTGACCAATGCTCTCATTGTACTCACTAGGTGAGTTGGGTAGTCTGTAGCTACATCCCAGGAGGATTTTGTTTCCACCTATTTCGACTATTGACACGATGGTTTTGTTGTTTTAACACATCACTTGCACACTGTCACAAATAGATCTTTCCTCCTGAGAATTGCTAAACCACCACCCTGGCCAGTTTCCCTACCTTTTCTATGTACAGTATAGGAGTCACAATCAAAGCAGTTGGTGGATGCATCTTGCGAGGTTAACTTAGTTGATCACTTTTCTGGACACTCGTAACACCATCCAGATTTGTGTACAGACACTTAAGGACATATACAGGCTGCCTGTGCTTGGGTCTCTTCAAGGCGGGAATTCAGGCTCCGTCTCCGGGGGGTTGGGGTCAGTCGAGAGGGGCTTGGAGTTTTTGCTTCTTGCAAACAAGGAAATGTTTAGGGCTTCACAAACAGATTGCCCAGTGCCACCATGTGAGTCTGTCCAACTTTCTTCAGATCTGGGAGCGCTATTACCGGTATGGGATGGGGGGGGGGAGGAAAAGGGAGGCGGGCCCGCTTTCTTGAGGGAAGAGAGGTTCCTTTTTCTTAAGGGACTGGGAGTCCAGCTCCAGTGAAGGTGAATGATCTGCACTCAAGGACGGGGAAGTGGTGGTTCCAATCAAAGTGGAAAGTGGGAGGGCTCAGGCTCCAATCGATGCATCCCTTTACTGCCACACAAGAGTCAAGATTGGCTTCAGCTGTCTCCAAAAGCCAGATGTCGGTGACAATTGGTACCACAGAACTGGAAAAGAGAAGGCACATTCAGTCACCTATTCACTGCCACACGCAAACATCTTTACTCACACATTTAACCATATCCACTCTCACACAATCTTCACTCACCTATCTTCCATCTAGGTGGCTCTTCCTTCTTCAGTCACAAACTTCCAAACTTATTAAATACAACGCTATAGTTATGCTGAAAGAATCCTCTTAAAAAGAAAACAGGAGATGAATAGGGGAGCACGATAGAGATCCATCGAGTCCCCCCACACAAAGCAAAGACGGTGATCACACGATCCACACACACACATTCTGCAAAAGAAGAAAGAGATTAGACATAGGGGAGGGGAGGCGGACAACCAAACTACTACATCCCTCCCAGCTAAATTCACCTCACCTCACCATGTCTCAATCCCTATCTTCATAGACCCATTTTATTAATTCACAATGCTTTTGACATCACCCAGTCATACTCTTTCACTCTGCCTCTCCTCCTAGTCACAGGTCCATTAACTGTCTCTGTCATCTGTTGTAATGTCTCCTCATGTCTGTCCATGGCCCCTTCTCTATGTACTTCATCCACACACACATCCGACATTTCCTGACCAATCTCACTTAAATCCTCAACTAACCTCTCTACTACATCCATCAAACCTTCCCATTCTTTCATAGCATTTATCGACTCTTGTTCCAATTGTGTACTTATCCCATTTAGACTCACTCATTCAAAGGAAACTTACAAATACTGTACATTCTATCATATACTCCATCTCAATCTTGCACAAATCCAGAAATCTCTCTCACATCACTCTCACCGAACTGTTCCTTCCATTCATTCTTTTTCAACCGTTTACTCTTACACTTCCCCCTTCCATGTTCAACTAACACTAACTTCTTCCCCTCTAAAGCACTATCTATATCATCCACCATTTCACAGTCTTCTATTCTTTCAGACAGATTTCATTCACCGGATGTTGTACCAAATATTGAGGAGGTTCACGCCACTTTCGCAACTGACCTTGATGCGCTCTACGTTCATCCAAACTTCCATCCTCTTTTCACGAACTATCACATAACTTACCCCATTCGACCAAACCTTTCTTACTACAAACGGACCTTCAAACTTCTCTTTCAACTTATCCACATTCAGTCTACCTTTTGTCTCAATCTCCTTTAGTACTTTATCACCCACACAAAAACTCTCAAACCTTTCATTCCCTTTTCTCCACAACTCACAATCCTTCTCACTAAGTCCCATATGTGGCCTAATCATTCGTTCAAAGTTCAGCAAATACTTACATGGTAACATTCCAATCGCCTTATGCACTGTCATGTTATACACCCAAAGCACTCTTCCCAAACATTCATCCCATTCTTTCCCATCTTTCACTATCAATCATAACATCTCACTCAAAGTTCTTATCATTCTTTCAGCCAAATCATTCCCACTAGGCATATACGGAGTTGTTCGCACATGATCTATTCCCCATTCACTCAACATCTCCTCAAAAGCATGTCCCACAAACTCAGCTCCATTGTCACTCAACATTCGCACAGGCTTACACATGCACATGGGCAACATTCTCTCACTCACTTCTCTAGCAACAGTCAATGAAGATTTATTTGTCACAGGTGCAGCATACGCAAATTTGCTCTTATGATCCACCATCACAATCATCCCAACATACCCTCTTGCAGTCCTCGGAAAAGACACAAAATCGATACGCTACCATTTTAAAGGGTTCATTCACGCTCAACTTTAATACAGGTGAGGCAACATACACTCTGATACTTTCTCTTCTCGCACACTTCACACGTAGTCGCTATATCCACGCAAATCTTTCTCAAAAAGGGACTAAATATACATCCTTTCATACATTCCCACAATTTATTCTTACCCATATGTCCAAACCTATCATGCTGTAGTGGGCCAAAAATCTATTACTCTAATCACAATTGTTCCAACCCGCTTCCTACACTAATTCAGACGTGAGAAATCGAAGGAGAATGAAACGGATTGTATATACAGTCCTTTACTAACAAAAAAAATGTACAATGATATTCACAATGGAGAGGGGTGATGTATTAGAGATCTCTTTACTATTTACACACAAAAAATATAGCTAAATTTCCTTTATATATGCAATAAAAACAAAAAAACAAATCCTACTTACAAATACTATTAATCGATCCTAAGAAACATTATAAAAAAAAAATCAAACAAACAAAAAAATCCAGACTGACCTTGTTAAGGTGTGTGGCTATTTTAAGCCCTCCTTCATTAAAGCTAAACTATTTTACACTCAACAAAGTAAGACAGAACATGGCCTAGAACCTTTGTCATATACTAGTGGCTTTTGGTATTTAACAATACTAAATAGTTAGCTTTTTGTTTAATATAAAGATTATGAAACTAAGTCCTTTCCAGAATATGGCACCTGGAAAGAAAGAAAAAAACATGGTAATTTATTTTATACATAAAATAAACAAAAAAAACAAAACAAACCCATTCCCATTCACATACACACATTCTTACAGAAGGACAGAGAGTGTATTGGGAAAAAGGGTGGGAGAATGGCCCCTTATACACACACTCACATTCGCTCCACCACAACCCCTCCCTCCTTAACCCATTCAACCACAGTCACTCACAATACACTCTCAATCCTTACTCACAGTACCTTTTATACTCAATCACACCCTTCTGCACCCATTCACACTCGTCTACTGGTCCCTGGGTATGTGTAACAATCAGTTGGGGTTGTTCATCAGCCCTCATTACCAGTTCTCCCATCTCACGACAGAACTCTTTCATACTCTTCTGTTCAGAACCTTCACTCTTCATACCCCCATTCATCAGTTCCTCACTCATAGCTCTCATCCAACTCAAGGTACACTCTTGCAAAACAGACAGGTCACTCACATCCCCTGTATTCTCAACAGACATACCAGAAACCCCTTTGACTGGTTCCCACCAGAAACCTGAAAAATCAGCCACTTCATCATTCACTACATCAAACTCTCCCCTACTATTACCATTCATAAAATCCGAAAAATCAGCCACACTAGGCTCATTCAGCCCAAACACACTATCATTCATACTGTTCCCAAAACCAGAAAAATCAGGCACAGGCAGCTCACTCACTCATCTACTTATACAAGCAAAATCACTCACCTGTTTTTGCAAAAACTCAATCTCTCTTTCAAGCACCCCCATACCAGAAAGACTCTGCTCAGACTTAATTTCATTCGTACTTGCATTGTTCCTTACACTCTTCTTTGTACGCTTTCTTCTCCTCGAGACTAAGACTAGCTCTTTCCCAGACAGATCCATACTATCACATTCAATCTCATCATCATGCACTTTACCTTTCTCTCTACACAGTTCGTCTCTGAATCGGACATACTCGTATGACGCATCGCTATCTGATGGAGCGCTCGCCAGTGCCCTATTGCGACGACTGCGTCGTCCCCCAGACTGTTCGCCACATTCTTGTCGAATGTCCCAGTCTGGGTGATCTTCGCGCATGACACCTGTCCCGGTACCAGGATGGGCGGGGTCACTACCGCCTGTCTCTTGTACTCGGGATGAGTGCGTGTACATTGACTGGTGGACTTATTGACTTTTGGGGGGAGGCTGGCCTTCTCCTTATTATTTAAGCAGGGTTTGTTTGTTTGTTTTGTTTTGTTTATTCATTTGTTTTTGTTGTTTTTTCCTTTAGGTTGCACGCTCATGCGCTTGTTTTGTTTTTCGTTTAATTTTATTTTAAAGTAGCCTAGAACTAGGTCAGTTTTAATACGGCGACTAATGCCCATGTAGGCAGTCGCCAGATGAGCTCTAAAAAAAAAATAAAAAATCTACACAGTTTATACACTGGATGAAACACCAGGTAGTCAGGAGGTTCTCTCCATCTCCTTACCTGACTCTGATGAGCCCGCACTCTTTCAGTCATACCGTCATTCAAACTCTCTAAAACATACATCACCCCATTTTCCCAAACTCTCACAACTCTATAAGGTCCATCAAACTTCTCACTCATCTTTGACACATTCAACCTACCCTTCACTTCTTTCACCTTCAATACTTTCGCACCTAATTCAAATGAATGGAACTTTTCATGTGCTTCACACCATACACTCTGCTCACTTTCACTCAAACGAAACCTATCTTTCACTCGCCTTTCAAAATTCATCACAAACTGACACTTGGACATTCCAGTTGCACTATGCACAGTCAAATTATACGCCCACAACACTTCCCAGACATACATCCCAGTCATTCACTGTCGTACTCATCATTCTCAACATCTCACACAAGGTTCTTATCATACGTTCAGCCAAGCCATTTGAAGATGGTGTAGCGGGCCGAAAAATTTAGACTAACCCCAATCGATCCAACCCGCTTCCTACACTAATCTGGACGTGAGAAATCGAAGGAGAATGAAACGGATTGTATGTACAGTCCTTTACTTAACAAAAAAAATACAATATTTACAAAAAATATGGGTAAATATGCACCCAATGAGCCTATTTATATATATACTAAAACAATCCTATCTTGGAACCCAATCAATCAAAAAAAATATATATTAATACTAAGAGTCAGCATATACAAAAGGGGACAACCAAAACAAGAAACAACAAAAAGAGGAGTTTTCTTACGTGGTACCACGGTTTACGATTTGCCAGCCTCCCCAGGGGAAAATCTTGTCGGCAGTCACTCTTGTGACAAAATTGGGTGTGCGGGGCTTATGGTGCCTGCCACCTCGGAGCTTAGTTTTCTTTAAGATCCAGTCAAGTACTATTAGAAGACTTCTTATATCTTCTTTAAATATCTCCAAAATATTTTCGTTAAAGTCGCTCTTGCAAAATGCAGGCAATGTTTTTGTTTGTTTTTGTTTTTTTTATTCTGGTACTTGAACGCTGTCTCATAAAATCTTTAACATTTAGTAGTTTGTTTGCAATATAATTTTATATGAAACTAAGTAAGTAACAACACGGCATTTGCTCATCTTTCAGAATCACAAAGTCATGCTTCACATTCACACCATTTCCCAAACTCACTTTCAGACTAACCTGTTCCCATGCCACTATCATGCCATTCCCTAACCCACTTATCCGTAACTTCACAGGTTTATGCTCGCAACATCTAAACTCTTCATACTTACTCAGAATATTCTCATTCACTAAAGACACTTGCGCTCCAGTATCAATCAAACCACAGAACAACCTTTCACCAACTTTCACTCTCGCATCCATCATATCAGGTCCACCATGTTCGCAATACACAGAAGGAACAAGCACACCAACATCAGCACCGATATCCACCCTGTCATTAACTCCCATATCATCACTCACCACACGCTCATCTTGATCCAGACAATCATTCTTCTCTCTTATATACGAACACTTTTCAATCACCCAATTGTAGTGCACACCGCTCAAACATTGCAGATGTACCACATTAGGATTCAAACCCTTCATCTTCTCATCCTTGTACACAATCGGCCTCTCACCACCAAAGTGCACATAAACAATCACTCCATACAAACGACTCACTACAATCAACACTTCCTGAAATGGCGGGACCCCTTGCATACACATCGCTCTCAATTCTTTCATGAAGTTCCGCACCTTTGCCATACCAATGCTTTCCGGCTTCCTACACACTTCATTCATTACCTCCTTCCTTAAATCATCCACACTATCGGGCACTCTCACGTCTACTCAATCACTTTTCAAATCTTGCAAACCATTCCATACACTCTCAAACAAGGAATCACCCCCACCCTTACTCTCTTTTCCATTCATAATCCCTTTCGGCAAATACTCAGGATCACTCACTCCACACACATTTTCATCATTCGTACCAGGATACTTTGACATCAAATCAGCCACTCCATTCCGTTCACCAGGCACATACTCAATCACATAGTCAAAGTCACTCAAATCTTCCAAAGTCCTTGCAATCCTACTATCAGCCCACTTCATACGCTGCAGATACACAAGAGGTTGATGATCTGTTTTGATCACAAACCTCACATCATACAAAAACGGACGCAACACTTTCAAACAATATCTTATCGCAGCCAACTCTCGTTCCACAGTCGAATACTTTCGTTCTGCAACATTCATAGCCTTGGATACATACCCAATTATTCGCCTGACATTCTCTCCATTCAAAGGCTGTTCTTGCATCAGAAAACCTCCCATACAATACCCACTCGCATCTGTATACAATTGAAGCATTTTAGCATTTACACTATAATCTGCGTACGCCAATTCAACATCTTCAGCCGCTGCCTCTTTCAGTCTCTCATACGCCTCATTCATCTTATCATTCCACTTGACAACCGTACTACCTTTCTTGCCCATCCACTCAGTCAGAGGCTTACTCACACCAGAACAATCACGTATAAACTTTCGCTGGAACTCAATCAAACCCCAAAACGACTTCAGTTGCTTCACACTCACCGGTTTAGGAAACATTCGCACCTTCTCAACATACTTCAGTGATTTTTGCAACCCATTCTCACTCACCATATGCCCAAGGAATTCCACTTCTTTGGCAAACCATTCACACTTCGCCACTTTCACCTTCACACCAACACTCTCCAATGTTCTCAACACATCATTCACCAATCTCATATGCTCCTCAAAAGTCTCAGTCATAATCAAAATATCATCTATAAATGCAATCACATTCTTACTCGCAAACTTACTCAACACAACATTCATTGCCCGCTGGAAGGCTCCGGGAGCATTAGCCAACCTGAAGCTGAGGTTCCGGAACCGGTAATGCCTCTTTGTGGAAGAGAAGGCAGTTCCTGGCCGGCTCTCCTCAGCAATAGGCATCTGGTAATACCCCCGTACCAGATCCAGCTTCGTAAACCACTCCATCCCATGCATACTATATACACACTCAGATACCACACACATCGGAAACCTTTCTTTCACAGTCCTTTCATTCACCTTTCGATAATCCACACACAGACGCAATCTTCCATCTGGCTTACGTACAGGCACAATTGGACTATTCCATGCACTCTCACTCTCTTCAATCACTCCCAATTGCTCCAATTCCAAACACTGCTCCTCAATCTCATCAGCAACTGGACGTGGGAAATGCCTCGGCCGCTGATAGATTGGGGAGTCCTCCTTCAGGACAATCTTGAATTCCGGGAGCTTTGCAACCCCGAAATCCAGATCACACTTACTGCGGGCTCCCTTTCGTTCAAATATCATTCGATACACATCCTCCCTTTCATACTCAGTCAAACATCCATCCAATTTCACCATGTCCTTCACCTCATTATACATCCATTCACATGTCTTTTCATTCGCAATATTCACCCTGATATCCATGCTATCATCCATACCTACCTCAGTGACAGTGGAGAGGTGTCCTAGTACATCTCCGACTTGGATACCCCTCACCTGTCCCTTCACCCTGGGGTCCGCCTGCACACATACAAAAGGATCATTCATTCTCATCAAGCCATCAAACACACAAGCAACACGCCTTACCTTATAATATGCATACTTTCCATCCAATATCACGGTGTTCTCACCCACATTTAAACTAACATCCTTACTCCAACTCACTCTAACCGCCACCCTTTCACCCTTCACAAGTCTTACATTCTCCATAGCAGTCACCTCAATACCAGTAAACACACTCCTCAAAACACTGCCATCTTTCCCTACATATAACTTATACACCCCATTTTTACCAATCTTTCTCTCAATCTGATCACTTGCAGGATGCACAACCATACGATTCATTTTCATAAAATCATAGCCCAAAATCACACCATACTCACTACTCACCTTATCAATCACCGAGAATTCACATTCATTCATCATCATACCATGCATTCGAACAGCTGACCTTATCATTCCAATCACAGGCACTCTCCTATTACCAATACCTACCAAACTACCCTTGCACTCAGACAGGAGGGCTTTCTCGCTAACCTTGTCATTCACATCTTTATACACCAAGCTCGCCTTGCATCCAGAATCTATTAAAGCCAAACACTCAATTCCATTCAATTCCACCTTCACACTCAGACACTCATACTTCTTACCAGACAGCACTTTCACACTAGACAGTCTTACCAACACATTACTCACACTCATGCACCCAGAGGATACTTCACCAGGTACCCTCTTACAATTCAGTTTCCCGCTTCAGACTTTCCATTCACACCTTGCGCTCTCAGTCTAATCCAACACTTTTCACTTGAATGTCCTTCCATCGCACAATAGCTACATACATTCCTCTGGTCACGACACATCCTCGCATAATGACCAGCCTTTTCACAATTACCACAAGCATACTTCACACTCCCCCCAGCAGTTGCTCCACCATTCAACCTCGGACAATCTTTCTTCAAATGGCCTATTTCTTTACACTCAAAGCACTCTTTCACACTTTCCTGGCAATCCTTTATCATATGCCCTTTCTTACCACAACCAAAACATGCACCAGACGTCCACCTACATTCTGCCAACATATGTCCTTTCCTTCCACACCGATGACATTCCACAATCTTTCTCCCACCATTCGATCTCTCGTTTGCTGGGACATACCTCGGTTTCTCTCTCATATATCCATTCCCACGCTTGAAATTCATCTGCCCCCTTCCATTCGACCACCCTCCATTTACCCATCCATTCTGCCGGCCCAGGAAGTTCGACATCACTCCAGCTGGTGCAGCCTTCAACGGTACACACAGAGCCATTCTCACATGCTCCACACCATTCTCTCTCAACATTTGCTCAAACACTTCTACAAATTCAGGCCCATTATCACTGACATCTTTTAGGCTTCCATACACACATAGGAAAAAACAACTGCTCAACCACACGCGCAACAGTCACACTCCTTTTATCTCTCACAGGCGGTGCATACACAAACTTACTTTTATGATCAACCATACCAACATTTCCAGCACTTGTGCACGGCAAAGACACACAATCAATCGCTACCAATTCAAACGGTTCTTTCGCATCAACTTTCAACATCGGTGGTTTCACTAGCACACCTTTCACACGTAGTCGCTACATCTTTCACAACAGTTCTCAGAAACGGATGGAACACATGCTCCTTCATACACTCCCACAGCTTAAACTTACCCATATGCCCATAATTATCATGCACAACCTTCACAAGACCAATCATACCAACCAAGGACATCACAGGTACATACATATCATCACCACCCTTCACATGCCTCACAAAATATACAACATCCATACAAACAACAAAATCCTTAGCATACCTTTTAAAATCACTTAACACTCAGGCCATTCATTCAAATCAACATGCGTCATTACACACCTCTTCAATTCACTAACAGAAGGACACATCTCTTGCATCTCTAGAATATCATCATCACTTAAAATCTCATTCTCATCATCCATGACCAACTCAATCATACCACAAAATTTGACAACATTCTTTGTACACTCATTCAACCTCATCACCTCACATTCACCTTTCATAATACAATCCTTATCAGCATCCAAAGACAAATCATTCAATATCATAAAGTCCACCCCAAGCAGAAAACAACACAGCATTTGCTCATCTTTCAGAATCACAATCATGCTTCACATTCACACCATTACCCAAACTGACTTTCAGACTAACCTGTTCCCATGCCACTATCATGCCATTCCTTAATCCACTTATCCGTAACTTCACAGGTTTATGCTCGCAACATCTAAACTCATCATACTTACTCAGAATCCTCTCATTTACTAAAGACACTTGTGCTTCAGTATCAATCACCAACCTTTCACCAACTTTCACTCTCGCTTCCATCATATCAGGTCCACCATGTTCGCAATACACGGAAGGAACAAGCACACCAACATCAGCACTGACATCCGCACCATCATCAACTACATCATCACTCACCACAGAAAATGCTAACCTCCTCAACGACTACTTCTCTTCAGTGTTTACTGAAGAGTGTGGTCCCATCCCCCAGCGAATGAGTTCCTACTCAGGGAAAAAAGCGGGAGGATATAGACTTCACCGAAGGAGAAATAAAAAAGATCACTTACCTAATGATGAATAAGTCACCTGGCATGGATGGGTTTCTACCTAAAGTGTTGAAAGAAGTGTGCGATCAAGTGTCACGACACCTGAGCGCAATCTTCAACATGTCAATCTGGACCGAATGCGTTCCAATGAGACAGGCGTGAAGCGGAGGTGACTCCTATCTTCAAGAAAGGAGACCGTAGCCAACAGTCAAACTACCGACCTATCAATCTGACTTCAATAGTCAGTAAACTCATGGAAAGCATGATGGTGGACAAAATGACATCGTATTTAGAGTCAAACCTGTTACTGAGGAGTTCCCAGCACGGCTTCCTAAGGCAACGGTCATCCCTGACGAACCTTGTGGAATTCTTCCACTTCGTGTTCAGTGAGCAAGATCGGGGCAAGGCGGTGGATGTGGTCTACTTAGACTTTCAGAAAGCCTTTGATAAGGTACCACACCGCCGCCTTCTCCGGAAAGTGTGAGTGCTGGGCATAGACAGAAAAGTAGCTGGCTGGATCGAGAACTGGCTAAGTTGCAGACGACAACGGGTGGTGGTGAATGGACAGGCTTCTGAGTGGGTGACCGTTACTAGTAGGGTGCCTCAAGGTTCTGTCCAGGGACCACTACCATTCATCATCTACGTCAACGACATGGACGGTGACATGGTTGCCAAGATTTCCAAATTTGCCAATGATACCAAGCTTGGTATGAACATTGCAAAGGATGGAAATACTGCAAGCCTGCAGGAAGATCTTCAGAACATTGGGGAGTGGTCAGACACGTGGCAAATGCCTTTTAACGTGAGCAAATGCAAAGTGATGCATATTGGCCACCGAAACCCCCAATCTCAGTATATCCTTAAGGGCACTGCTCTTAAATCTACTGACACTGAGAAGGACTTGGGTGTAACAATCACTAGTGACCTCAAGTTCTTGAAACAGTGTATTGAGGCTACATAAAGCGCCAGTTTGGATATCGGAACAAGGAAATTGTACTGTTTGTTCAATTCACTTGTCCGACTGCACCTGGAGTATGCCGTACAATTTTGGAGTCCTTCATTTCGAAAGGACATCTCGAGATTGGAAAGTGTGCAAGCCAGGGCAACCAAACTGATTCCCTCTATCAGTCATACAAGTTATGAAGATAGATCAAGGGAATTATATCTGTTCTTGTTGGAAACCTGTAGACTGCGTGGTCAGCTCATCAAAGTTTTCAAAATCCTTTGAGGGTCTGACAATGTTGACTACGGGGATATTTTCACACTTGTTAAGAGCAGAACAAGAAATCATGGCTTTAAACTTGAACTGAAGTGTTACAACCGCTATCTGTGTGGAAAGTTTTTCACGTACAGTATCTGCGGTAGTTGAAACGCACTTCCATTGGAAGTTGTCAACAGTGAATCTGTTGACGAGTTTAAGTCAAGACTAGACAGGGTCTTGAAAAATGGCTGTGAAAGGACGTAAAGCATTTGAGTAGAGATGTGCCCGCTCGACTGCTAGTCCAAAGGTACCCTCATTGAATGGACCATAAGGTCTTCTAGGGTACTTTCTTTCCTTGTTGTTACTTATCCAGACAATCATTCTTCTCTCTCATATATGAACACTTTTCAATCACCCAATTGTAGTGCACACCGCTCTAACAGTGCAGATGCACCACACTAGCATTCAAACCCTTCATCTTCTCATCTTTGTACACAATCGGTCTCTCACCACCAAAGTGCATATAAACAATCACTCCATACAAACGACTCACTACAATCAACACTTCCTGAAATGGCAGGACCCCTTGCATACACATCGCTCTCAATTCTTTCATGAAGTTCTGCACCCTTTCCATACCAATGCTTTCAGGCTTCCTACATACTTCACTCATTACCTCCTTCAAGTCATCCACATTATCGGGCACTCTCACATCTACTCCATCACTCTTTAAATCTTGCAAACCATTCCATACACTCTCAAACAAGGAATCACCACCACCCTTACTCTCCTTTCCATTCATAATCCCTTTCGGCAAATACTCAGGATCATTCACTCCACACACATTTTCATCATTCGTACCAGGATACCTCAACATCAAATCAGCCACTCCATTTCGTCGTTCACCTGGCACGTACTCAATCACATAGTCAAAGTCACTCAAATCTTCCAAAGTCCTTGCAATCCTACTATCAGCCCACTTCATACATTGCAGATACACAAGAAGTTGGTGGTCAGTTTTAATCACAAACCTCACACCATACAAAAATGAACGCAACACTTTCAAACAATACCTTATCGCAGCCAACTCTCGCTCCACAGTCGAATACTTTCGTTCTGCAACATCCATAGCCTTGGATACATACCCAATTATTCGCCTGACATTCTCTCCATTCAAAGGCTGTTCTTGCATCAGAAAACCTCCCATAAAATACCCACTCGCATCTGTATACAATTCAAGCATTTTAGTATTCATACTATAGTCTGGATACACCAATTCAACATCTGCAGCCGCTGCCTCTTTCAGTTTCTCATACACCTCATTCATCTTATCATTCCACCTGACAACCATACTACCTTTCTTTGCCTATCCACTCAGTCAGAGGCTTACTCACACCAGAACAATCACATATAAACTTTCGCTGGAACTCAATCAAACCCCAAAACGACTTCAGTTGCTTCACAGTCACCGGTTTCGGAAACATTCGCACCTTCTCATCATACTTCGGCGACTTTCGTAACCCATTCTCACTCACCATATGCCCAAGGAATTCCACTTCTTTGGCAAACCATTCACACTTCGCCACTTTCACCTTCACACCAACACTCTCCAATGTTCTCAACACATCATTCACCAATCTCATATGCTCCTCAAAAGTCTCGGTCATAATCAAAATATCATCAATAAATGCAATCACATTCTTACTCGCAAACTTACTTAACACAACATTCATTGCCCGCTGGAAGGCTCCAGGAGCATTAGCCAACCCAAAACTGAGGTTCTGGAATTGGTAATGCCTCTTTGTGGAAGACAAAGCAGTTACCGGCTGGCTCTCCTCAGCAATAGGCATCTGGTAATACCCCACTACCAGATCCAGCTTCATAAACCACTCCATCCCATGCATACTATACACAGACATCGGAAACCTTTCTTTCACAGTCCTTTCATTCACCTTTCGATAATCTACACACAGATGCAATCTTCCATCCTGCTTACGTACAGGCACAATTGGACTATTCCATGCACTCTCACTCTCTTCAATCACCCCCAATTGCTCTAATTCCAAACACTGCTCCTCAATCTCATCAGCAACTGGACGTGGGAAATGCCTTGGCCGCTGATAGATTGGGGAGTCCTCCTTCAGGATAATCTTGAATTCCGGGAGCTTTGCAACCCCAAAATCTTGATCACCCTTACTGAGGGCTCCCTTTCGTTCAAATATTATTCGATACACATCCTCTCTTTCATGCTCAGTCAAACATCCATCCAATTCCACCATGCTCTTCACTTCATTATACGTCCATTCACATGTCTTTTCACCTGCAACATTTACCATGACATCCGTGGTATCATACATACCTACCTTATTGACAGTGGAGAGGTGACCCAGTACATCTCCGACTTGGATACCCCTCACCTGTCCTTTCACCCTGGGGTCCGACTGCACATATACAAAAGGATCATTCATTCTCATCAAGCCATCAAACACACAAGCAACACGCCTTACCTTATAACACGCATCCTTTCCATCCAATAGCACAGTGTTCTCACCCACATTCAAACTAACATCCTTACTCCAACTCACTCTAACAGACACCCTTTCATCCTTCACAAACCTTACAGTCTCCATAGCAGTCACCTCAATACCAGTAAACACACTCTTCAAAATGCTACCATCTTTCCCTACATACAACTTATACACCCCATTTTTACCAATCTTTCTCTCAATCTGATCACCTGCAGGATGCACAACCATATGATTCATTTTCATAAAATCATTCCCCAAAATCACACCATACTCACTACTCACCTTATCAATCACAGAGGATTCACATTCATTCATCAACATACCATGCATTCGAACAGCTGACCTTATCATTCCAATCACAGGCACTCTCCTATTACCAATACCTACCAAACTACCCTTGCACTCAGACAGGAGGGCTTTCTCACTCACCTTGTTATACACATCTTTATACACCAAGCTCGTCTTGCATCCAGAATATTAAAGCCAAACACTCAATTCCATTCAATTTCACCTTCACACTCAGACACTCATACTTCCTACCAGACAGCACTTTCACACTAGACAGACTTACCAACACATTACTCACACTCATGCACCCAGAGGATACTTCAGCAGATACCCTCTTACCATTCAGTTTCCCACTTCTGACTTTCCATTCACACCTTGCGCTCTCAGTCTAATCCAACACTTTTCACTTGAATGTCCTTCCATCGTACAATCGCTACATACATTCCTCTGGTCACGACACATCCTCGCATAAGGACCAGCCTTTCCACAATTACCACAAGCATACTTCACACTTTCCCCCAGCAGTTGCTCCACCATTCAACCTCGGACAATCTTTCTTCAAATTGCCTATTTCTTTACACTTGAAGCACTCTTTCACACTTTCCTGGCAATCCTTTATCATATGCCCTTTCTTACCACACCCCCAAAATGCACCAGACATCCACCTACATTCTGCCAACATATGACCTTTCCTTCCACACCGACGAGATTCCACAATCTTTCTCCCACCATTCGGTCTCTCATTTGCTGGGACATACCTCGGTTTCTCTCATATATCCGTTCCCACGCTTGAAATTCATCTGCCCCCTTTCATTCGACCACCCTCCATTTACCCATCCATTCTGCCAGCCCAGGAAGTTTGACATCACTCCAGCTGGTGCAGCCTTCAGGGCATCCCTGTAGCTGACAAACTGCTGGGGTGGATGAAAGCTCCTGGGCTTCTTACCCCCAACATTCACACTGTACCATCCATCCTCTTCTAGATCGCTTTCATCATCAAATCGTCCATCTTCCAACAGCTCCAACACATCCTCACACATCAACCGTTCACCTGTCAGTCTCATTCTCTCCTTTCTCTTTCCACTCAGCCATTCACTCACCTTTAGCAGGATCGTGTCCAGAAACTTCCTCATCAGTGGTTTACATTCATTTACATCATCATCACCATACCTCTTTCTCGCCATACTCTCAAGCCTATGTGCATACATGTTCACACTTTCACTCTTTCCCATTTGAGCCTTCTCAAATTCATTCACCCTTTTATACTTCACACTCTCTTTCATTCGTTTCACCTGCCCAATTAATCTCTCCTTCACCACATCATACCTCGGTTTCCCCACACTTGTAATCATGCGTAAAAACTCCAATACTTTTCCCTCCAAACATTCTCCCAAAACATTCATCCAGTATCCCTTATTCTCCGGGTACTTGAGCTTACAATATTGCTCAAATTCGCCGAAGAATTCTTCCACACTTTTCCCACCATGTAACCTAAACCTATCTATCTTTGGCACTTCCCTTATCAAAATACCCTTTCCCATATTCAATTCACTCTCACTCATATCAATCATACCATCAGTTTCTCCTTCATCCGAGTACAATGAGTCCACACTCTTGCCTCTTACCTTCCTATCCTTCCCCTTTGCACCACTCTTCCTTCTTTTCTTGCGTTCAACTCTCTTCCATTCTCTGTCCTTCCTATCACTCATAATCACCCTATCCTCTCTAGACTCGCACACACTCCCATTAGTCTTATCCCCTTCAGTCGGAGCAGGGGTCAAGGTCAAGGGTCCTGGGGCTGGTCCTGACCCCTTCATCATGTCATACAAGTCCTTCATCTTGTCTGTCTTCTCATCCATACTCATCACATCACTCTTCAATCCATCAATCACCTTCCTCAACATCATACATTCCTCCCTCTTTCTGCCTCAATTCCAGCCTCAGTCTCATGATCTCATCATGGAGGCCCTGTTCCACAGAAGCCATCCTCCCAGGTTAGTAACATTGATAGACAAAGGTGAAAAACAAACAACTACCTGTCACTCTAATTGGGTGTGGACTGCAATCCAATCCCGTCATGCTCCCGGTTTTGAGATCTCACGTCCCTATTCGGGCGCCAAATGTAGCGGGCCGAAAACTTATTACTCTAATCCTAATCGTTCCAACCCGCTTTCTACACTAATTCAGATGTGAGAAATCGAAGGAGAATGAAACGGATTGTATATACAGTCCTTTACTAACAAAAAAAATGTACAATGATATTCACAATGGAGAAGGGTGATATATTAGAGATCTCTTTACTATTTACACACAAAAAATATAGCTAAATTTCCTTTATATATGCAATAAAAACAAAAAAACAAATCTTACTTACAAATACTATTAATTGATCCTAAGAAACATTCTTAAAAAAATCAAACGACCAAAACAATCCGGACTACAAAAGTCAATATATAGTTAACAAAAAAAAGAGAAGGCCTCACGTGTTTCCAAAAAATCTTTGTATTCAAAACTAGCGCCTCCGAGCTTGGACTAAGATAACTGACCTTGTTACAGTTGTGTGGCTATTTTAAGCCCTCCTTCATTAAAGCTAAACTATTTTACACTCAACCAAGTAAGACAACATGGCCTAGCACCTTTGTCATATACTAGTGGCTTTTGGTATTTAACAATACTAAATAGTTAGCTTTTTGTTTAATATAATGATTATGAAACTAAGTCCTTTCCAGAATATGGCGCCTGGAAAGAAAGAAAAAAACATGGTAATTTATTTTATACATAAATAAACAAAAAAACAAAACAAACCGATTCCCATTCACACACACACATTCTTACAGAAGGAGAGAAAGTGTATTGGGAAAAAGGGTGGGAGAATGGCCCCTTATACACACACACTCACATTTTCTCCACCACAATGCACAATCTTCACCATTCCAATCGTGCCACACACGGAAAACATCGGAATATATACATCCTCATCATCTATACATTGCTCAAAAATAGACTTAAACCCTTGCACACTACAAACTTTCCAGCAAACCTTCTAAACTCTCTTAATATGCAATTCCATTCATTCACAGGAACACTGGTCATCACGCTATCTTTCAATTCACACACCATTGGACATGACTCTTTGCATGTTCTCTACATCTTCAGCAGTCAACAGCTCTTCACTCAAATCGACACCTGCCACTCCTACAAATCCAGTTGAGCCTACAAGCTCACTCTGCAACTTCCCAACTGTTACACCATCTTTCACTAAACATTCATTACATACATCCACTGAAATCCTATTCTTACGCAGAAAATCAATCCCAAACAGAAAACAATAAGGTAACTGATTCTCGCTTAGCACAACAAATTCATGCAATATGTCATTCAACTTCCCCATGATTACAGACAAACTCACTTCCTCCCATGCCATAATACGTCAAAACTGTCACACCTTTTCTAGAAACATTCCAACTCATATTATCAACATCACACACAACTTTTGCATTCACCAAGGAAATTTGCGCACCTGTGTCAATCATTCCACAATAGCTCTTCCCATTCATAGTCAAGGTAACTTGCACTCTCTCTTCAAGTCTATGCTCACACATTACATTCAACACTTCGGTCTGTTCAACAAACACTTCATTCTGTCCGTAATAATTCTCCAAAAATCTTGTCATCACCTCGATTGGGTTCTCTATCAGCGCATCCCGATAGGACAGGAACTGGGGCAACTTACTGATACTTGAGTTGTGCACAGTGTGAATCGAGGCCTCCTCCCTTCCATAATCCTCAAATTCACGGTCCTCTAACATCTCCAGTACATCCTTCCATAGCAATCTTTCACCAGCCCATTTCATCTTCTCTTTCCTCTTATACGTCACATACTCACTCACTTCATTTGGAACTGTATTTAAAAACTTCTTCATCAGCTCCTTATTCCCATTTATTCCGTCATCTCAAAATCTCATTCATGCCAAGGACTAAGCAATGCGCATAAGAATTCACATCCTCATTCTTCCCCATTCTCGCTTTGTCAAACCTGTTTGTTTTCTTATATTTTACACTTGTCTTCATCCTCTTACATTGCTCTATCATTCTCTCTTTCATAACCTCCCACTTAGGCTCATCCACACTCATAATTGTCCGGTAAAAATCTTTCATATGCCCATCCAGAAACTCGCACAACTCTCACCCAAAACCTATTCTTCTCTCCAAATTTTTCCTTACAATAATTTTCATACTCTTTCAAAAACACTTTCACATCTTTTGCTCCTTCCACTCTAAACTTACTTAACTTTGGCACTTCTCTGATCAATATACTCCGATGAAGCTCAGCATCACTTTCACTATCACTCACTTCTCTCCCACTTTCACACATGTCTTAATTCGAGCTGAAATACAAGGAGTCAATACTAGCCAGTCGGGTCCTTTCCTGTTGGTCTGGGCATCTAGTCTTTTGGGTCTTCTTTTTTCGGTGCCTAGTCATTTGCGGGGGTTTGTTTACGCCTGTCAATCCCTTTTTGTCAGTCATGTCCATTCCAAGTGGAGTCGAGGCCACACCCCCACCAATTGCACCTGATTCTCCTATTTTCTCATTCAGCATTCGCATCAATCTTTCCTCCATTTGCACCTCACTGTCTTTAATCCTCTCTTCCATTCTCACTTCCATCTCCCTCATTTTCCTTTTCAAACTATCATTCTCTTCTCTCAAATGCACTTTTTCTCTGTCTTTCTGCCGCACTAACTCATTTAGTCTTCTCATCTCCAACTTCATGGCCCCAATCTGTTCCTCCCCCATTAGGGACAAAAAGCACAGGCTCTCACGCCTCACCTTCCTCAAACCACCGGGCAGTCCCTATTCGGGCGGCAAAAATATATGGCGGCGGATTTGCAACTCAGCAAAAAATTCCCACCACTCTGACAAGGTCCACTCGGTGGTTCAAGGAGAGGGTATTGAGGAGAGAAGAGTATTTTCTACTTTATTACACACAAAATAATAATGATCAACCACAACCCCAGAAAACAAAAATGTAAATTTACCCAATTACCAAAATATTTATTATTTTTAACCACAAACGAAAGATTTATATATATAGTTGGCCTTACAAATTTACCTTGGCCACACACACGCAAACAAGGAAATGTTTAGGGCTTCACAAACAGATTGCCCAGTGCCACCATGTGAGTCTGTCCAACTTTCTTCAGATCTGGGAGCGCTATTATCGGTATGGGATGGGGGGGGGGAGGAAAAGGGAGGCGGGCCCGCTTTCTTGAGGGAAGAGAGGTTCCTTTTTCTTAAGGGACTGGGAGTCCAGCTCCAGTGAAGGTGAATGATCTGCACTCAAGGACGGGGAAGTGGTGGTTCCAGTCAAAGTGGAAAGTGGGAGGGCTCAGGCTCCAATCGATGCATCCCTTTACTGCCACACAAGAGTCAAGATTGGCTTCAGCTGTCTCCGAAAGCCAGATGTCGGCGACAATTGGTACCACAGAACTGGAAAAGAGAAGGCACACTCAGTCACCTATTCACTGCCACACGCAAACATCTTTACTCACACATTTAACCATATCCACTCTCATACAATCTTCACTCACCTATCTTCCATCTAGGTGGCTCTTCCTTCTTCAGTCACAAACTTCCAAACTTATTAAATACAACGCTATAGTTATGCTGAAAGAATCCGCCTAAAAAGAAAACAGGAGATGAATGGGGGAGCACGATAGAGATCCATCGAGTCCCCCCACACAAAGCAAAGACGGTGATCACAGGATCCACACACACACACATTCTGCAAAAGAAGAAAGAGATTAGACATAGGGGAGGGGAGGCGGACAACCAAACTACTACATCGTGGTTAGGTTCGCTACCTTAGCTGACAATGTATGCACGATTTTTCATAACTTCTTCACAGTTTGAAGGCTGGGTTTTTAGGGCCTGATTCTGGACTAGTGGAGTGACATTCTGTGCAAATATAAGTAATGGCCTCACCACCAAACTGTCTGATTCCCCTGACCAGTTTGTCAGGAAGACCCAAACACATGCCAGATGGGCAGAACCAGTTGGTGCAACGATCACACCCGATGCAGTCATCACCTACTGTTTGGTTGTATGTTGTACTAGGGTTAATAGGATTAGCAGTAGCGTTCCTGTCAGGGTGGAAAGGGGCTGAGATGGATTATCATTTGTTGCCTAGCCGCAGTCACCACCATGACCTCTATTACCTCTACCTCCATGGGCCATAGTTGTATATATTTTACTTGTGCTAGTGCTTAGGAATAACCAATGGCTGAAGTGAGAGAGAACCGCCATGAAGAGGAGAGGATAAGTTGGGAAGAGCAAACAGAGGAGGAGAAGGGTAATAGACAGCAAGATAGGTCAAACAGTAGCAAGGTGCGGATATTTGGAGACAGTATTGTGAAGAACCTACACACATGGTTTGAGGGGTTCTCTATGGAGGTAGATGTTGTTGCTGCTATGCCAGGTAAAGACATAGTGGATATAATTAAAGAAACTGAAAAATGTATGCAGAGAAATGGTAGAAGGAGACTGGATGGTGATACAAGTAATTGGGAATAATGGGCTTATGAAAAGGAGTGCTACAGGATACATGAAAGCTATTCGGGGACTCATGAGAGAAGTGAAGGCTAGGCACCCTGGAGTAAAGGTAGCTGTGGTCCCAATAACGCCAAGGTGGTACGAAGGATATAGCTATGAAAAGGAAGAGAGAGTTAAACAAGAATAAGGATGATGGCAATTGGGAGAAGAAATGCATCCTATGGATGCATTTTGTGGGTGGGTTTTGACAGATGTGGATGATCTTTGATAGGCCCTTGTGGCTTTTGTCATCCGTGAAATTATGTTATGTTAAGAAATGGGAGTACTGGTTAAGGAGAGATGGAGTCCACCTCCAAGGTACAGGGACCAGTGAACTAGTGAGAGAAATAAAGCGGTGGACTTGGGCACTGAGGCAAGTGTAAAGATAGGGTAGAGGGCCAAAGTGGCCCTGGGCAAATGCAAGGAAGAGGAAAGTGGATGCAAGAGAGTGAAGGTAGGATTCTTAACTGCCAAGAAATGGTCCTAGGCAAGAGGGAAGCGATTGTAAGGGAATGCGAAAGAGCAGGGATAGAGATAATGGCATTAGCAGATATGGGGGTTATTGAAGAACAAATGGAAATCAGTGGCTATCATCTGAGGGGGAAAGGTAGGACTCAGGAGGAGGATGGATACAATGGAGTAGTTATACTAGTTAAAGAGTGCTATGTGGTGCCAGAGGAGGTGGAACTGAATAAAAGAGCAATACAGAGAGGATTGGAAGGAAGGCTACAGACATATAGGGTCAGTCACAAGGGGCAGAACCGACCTAGTGGAGACAGTAGTGTACAATTATGTGGAAGGTACCAACTGGAGGAAGAGTGAATGGCTAATAGAAGAACTTAGGAGCCTGACACAAGAAATGGAGAACGAAAAAGGGTTAGTGATGGGGAATTTTAATGCTCATGTGGGCCTACTGGGGGAAGAAGGGTGTATCGATGGATAATTGAAAGCGATGTAATTTTGAAGAATCTAGAAGTACAAGGAGAGAGGAGGATTGCAATAGATTTTGCTATAATGAACAGAAAGTGTGGCGAGATAGATGAAGGCATATGTATTGATGTGGATCAGGAAATAGGGATCCAAACTGACCATAAAGGTAAAATGGGACCCTGTATGGGAAAAGGGAAAGCGGAGAAATGTATGGAAGAGAAAAGGGGTGGATTGGGGAGCATATGAAAATGAAATGGAAGAAGCATTGGCAGGACTAATAATCTGAGGGTAAATTATAAGGAGTTAGGAGGAAAAATAAAATAGGTGGCGATGCAAAATATGGTGAAAATGGATCTGAACAGGAGTGAAAAGGTTGAGCAAGGGGTGGTGGAACAAATAAGTGGAGAAAGAGTACTTAACTAGGAGAAAGGTAAACAATCGACTAAAGAAAAGTAGAGAGAGAGGGGAGAGGGTTGAGGCAGAACAAGTGGAAAGGATGGAATTAGAATATAGGAAGCAAAAGGTTACACAAGCAATCTGGGATGCAAAGATCAAGGAGGAAGAGGAAAAAATAAGACAATTGAGCAAGTTGGGTGTAAATGACTGAGAAAGAGAGCAGTGGAGATATCTGAGGAGGGCCTTGGAAGGGACAAAGTAATAATGAAAACAACAGAAGGAGAATGTGAGGATGAGGAAAAAATAAAGATACAACTTGAAGAATATTGGGGAAGAATCATTTGGGCAAGGGAGGGATGGGAAGAAATCGGAGCTAATGAGGAACTTAGTATGCAGTACAGGAATTAGAGGATGAATGTATAGGAATCAACAGGGAGGACATAGAGTATGGGTTGAAAAGGTTAAAAAAATCATAAGGCAGGATGAAGAAAGAAACTGAAAGAGTGGGATGAATGTGAAGGGATACTTGGAGATGAACAAAATAGATTTAGGCTTGAAGAAGAGCCATAGACAATCTCTATATCCTACGGAATGTAATAGAGAGGGTAAGAAAACAAGAGGGTGTGCTATATGTCTGCTTTCTTGATATAGAGAAAGCCTTTGATAGAGTTGATAGAACAAAGTTGTTTGCAAGACTAAGAGACTTGGGGATGGATGCAAATATTCTAAATGTGATGCAAAAACTATATGAAAATAACAAAGTCAAACTCAATCTAAAAGGCATAGAAACAGGTTGGATGGTGAATGAGATCGGGGTTAGACAAGGGTGTACCATGTCTCCTAGCTTGTTCAGCTTCTTCATTGAAGAATTTTTGGGGAGAGTAAAGAGGGAAGGTCAAAGAGTCATGGTTGGGGATCGCATATTGACAACCCTCGGATTTGCAGATGGCATAATTCTGGTTAGTGAAACAGCAGAGAGTTTGCAAAGACTTTTGAATGTGGTGTACCAGTATGGGGAAGAATGGAGAGTAAAATTTAGTAGAGGTAAGTGCAAAATAATGATATTTGGAGAAGGAAGAAATGAAGGATGGATACTAGGAAATGACATTCTAGAGTTGTAAATGATTATAGATACTTGGGTATGACAGTCTGTAATCAGATGGATATATTTGAGAAGCATAAGAGACAAAATGAGGTAAATATGCTAAAAATGAATGGCATGCTGAGGAACATGGCGACTAAACAAGCAAATAAGTATAAAATGATAAGAAAACTAAAACTGTAGAAAGAGATAGCAGTCCCAAGAAGCCTGTATAGGTGTGAAGTCTGTAAAGTAACAGGCAGAATTGGAGAGAATGGAAAAGATCCAAAACAAAGTGGCAAGAATAGCACTAGGGGCCAATCCCTATGTAGCAGTAGAAGCACTTATAGGAGAAATAGGCTGGAATAGGTATGAAGAGAGGTTGGCAAGGATGAAAGCAAACTATAAGTTGAGACTGCAAGGGATGGGAATAAAGACCTGGGCAGGCTATGTGTATTCGGCCTACGATAGGACTGAGTGGTGCAAAGAGGTAATGAGAGTGGATACAAAGTATGAATTAGAAGTAATCTATAGAGGACAGATCAAAAGGAAAGCTGAAGCAGAAAATATTAGATGCAGCAAAAAGGTTCTAGAGAAGTCTGAACGTATACAGAGGCAAAAGGGAGCCTTGCATTGAAAATATGTATGATGGGAGTTTTGCAAGCTAGCTACTATTCAATGCACAGACAGATGGAATGGAGGAGAGGACAGATGCGAATGGTGCCTATTGGGGCAGAGAGAATCTATAGAACATTTGATTTTGGGGTGTGTCGGAGGAGGTGGAGAGAAGGGAGGATTATGGACTGAATGTGGAAAAAAGATACAGATGACAAGAGAATAAGAATAGTAAGAGCAACAAAGAAATTTTTGCAGTGTGTGTGGAAGAAGAGAAATGAACAAGGCTAATAGATTATTTCTCTCCACAGAAAATAAATGCCATATCCCAATACAAAGGGTGGCTCAACAACCTCAACCTGAACCCTATGTAAATTGTAAAATCTTTTCAAGTTTGATCGTTGTTGGTGATGGATCTGTAATTAGTTCTGGATAACTAACATTATTCCATTAATTAATTAAAATATTTCTTTATATATTCATAGTAATTTAGGTTTGCTGCGCTGACTGTACAAATAGGTCATACAGACCTACTGGTCACCAGTAGGCCCTCCTCAAAATGGAGGATAACTCGGATGGTTTCCCACCTGATAATACAGACCTTGCATTTAAATATTTAATTAATATCTCCTGTAAAAGAAGAGGATAAATTTATTGACAAACCCCTCCAATTTAGTATTGCTCTTGAAAACTGTAATCTACTTAATGATATTCAACTTCATGATGTAATTTTTACCTGCCATACAAAAGATTGCATTATCAGTATTAATACTAAGACAGTGCAGGTTTTCCACTAGATGAATGGAAAGTGACGTGCAAATTATTGTCAGATATTCCAAAATCCTATGGGTTCATTGGCACAATCGCTCTAAATAAAAATGTAGTTGAAATAAAAAATTAATTAATATCTTGTATTAATAAGAGAATCAAGAAAGACAACTCTCCCACATGATTCATTAAAATTGACTTTTCTGTTAAAAACAAGCCAACAATAATTAAAATATTGTACACTAATTTCTTTGTAAATGATTACATTCCACAACCAATACAATGTTTTAAATGCCAGAAATATGGACATTCTTTAAATTCCTGTAGATCAAAAGTAAAATGCCTCATATGTGCCAATAACCACTCAGTTAAAGACTGCCCAAGAAAAACCTTGAAATGGGCAAATTGCAATTTAAATCATTTTGTAGCGGGTCCCGAACCTACACTCTAGTCCCAATCTATCCAACCTGCTTCCTACACTAAGTCGGATGTGAGAAATTGTGGGAGAAATGAAACGGATTGTATATACAATATTTACAAAAGTATGGCTAAATATATTCACAATCTCGGTATATATATATATACATTTCCTGGCCGAACTCCATCGGGTTTAACAGGCAAGCATTACGACTAGCCTGAGTAAGGGTTGGTGTGTCACATGTCTCCTACAGTGCAAGGTTCATATCAATACTATATCGTGTAGTCCACTTAACTTTATTAGCACTTACATACGTATTACATATCCATTTCCATTGCTTTTAATGCCCATCAGGTTTAACGAACGGCCCCCCGCCCTATATAATTCGTTATATTGAGGGTTTACTATATATATATATATATATATATATATACAAAAAAAAAACAAATCCTACTACCAAACAAAGATATTTACAAAAATACAAACAAACAACCAAAACAAGAGAGGCCTTTTATCTTACATGGTACCACACTTTTAGGGGTTTTAGGGTCCCCCAGGGAGAATGTCTTGTTGACTGCCACTCGTGTGGATAAAATGTCATTGCACACGTTTAAGGACCTGGTGGCTCCAAGCTTGATATAATATAAAGTGATCTGGTCATGTCTTGAGGCTATTTAAAGCCCTCCTCCAACAAACTACTATTAAAGGACTTATCAAATTTGATTTAAATTATTGCAAATTTCGCAAAATCAGCCACTCTTTACAAAAGGAATACTTTCTTGAAATTTTAACAAAATAATAGAGTAGCTTTTTGTTAAAAGATTATTATAAACGAAGTACAATTTCAATAAAATATTATTTTAAATAAAGTACAATCTGGAAAGAGAATTTAAAAAAAAAAATAGAACATGCTATCCAGAATTTCTATTATATATATATATATATATATATATATATATATATATATATATATATATATATATATATATATATATATATATATATATATATATATATATAAAAACATCTCCTCATTCACACACACATTCTTACAGACGGAGGGAGAGGTTCGCTAGAAAGGGGGTTTGAGAATGGCCCTACAAACACACTCACATTTGTTCCACCACAATGTCAACCTTTAAAGGATGCAGAGTATACAGGGAAGCCATGAAAATTGAAACAATAGTAAAACAATCAAATATTAGTTATGAGAGAGCTAAAACGCAAATAAAACAAAACAATAGTAAATCTTATAGTATAAATTCTCTATCTTAAAATCTAACTTACCCGATTCAACTATAAATAATAATATAATCAATGACAAGTCAATTAATCCTAACACATTAATTTAAATGTGTCCCTTATTGACCTGCCCAAAACCAGTAACTATCAAAATACTGCAAATGATTCTGCTATTTACAACTTTCTTCTGATTGCTTTGCTCAAAAGACTATTGGGAAAGGAGGAATTTGAAGAAGCAATGATGCAAAAAAAAAAATGCATTGAGAAGCTATATATTTTTAATCTGTCAATATAACACCTAATAAAGAAACCCAACCAATACTAGGTGAAAAAGGAAATAAAAAATAGGAAATACCTATTAATGTTGATAATTATAATCAGGATAAAAGTGCCAAACAAGACACAAGTAACCCACTATCTAAAGAAAATAAACTTTACTATATCTCCTAAAAATGCAGGTGTTCATAAAAAAAAGACAAAAATCTTCTGTTGTTGAAGCAAATGATGCTGGTAATCCTCAAGGTAAAAACAATAAAAACCTTTAAATTCTGAACCTGAAAAAAAATTAATAAAACTAATAATCAAAATTTAATCAAATCTTCTAATAATTTATTGGATTTAATTAAATTTTGATTATTAGTTTTATTAACAGGTCTTTTATTATAAATAAAAAAGTCAAATAAAATGGATAATAGAATGAATAACAAAAATTCTACAATGGAATTGCCAGAGCTTACTCTCCCACTTATCTGAATTCAAAGTTTATTTATATCCTAACAAACCCTACTTGTGAGTCATGGTTGGGTACTGAATCAAATGTTAATTTCATTAACTATACAATTTTTAGAATAGATAGAGATAGATGGGGTGGGGGGTATAATGACTTTAATTTGCAAAGATATAAACTATAAAATTATAAAACTAAATAACTATATTAACAAAATCTTGGAAGCTCAAGCTACCAAAATTTATTTAGAAAATAATAATGCTGTTGATGTACTCAATTTATATAATCCCATGCAAACAACTTTATTGATCAAAAATTAGAATTTTATATCTCTCAACTAGGTAACAAATTAATTATTTGTGGTGACTTAAATCAAAGATACCCAACATGGGATAATTATCTTTAACGTGAACCACTGCAACAAGCAACCTCTTTCAATAACTATATCATCCATCAGATTTAACTATATCTACTCCTCTTGGTCTTTAAACAAGATACAACTTAATAAATAATTCTTATTCAACACTGATCTCACTTTAGTATCTGCAGCTCTTTCAACAAAACTGAAATTATCTTGGCTCAGATCATACCCCGATCCTTATCTCCATATCTGAACAAATAATTATATCCAAAATAAGAAAAAGACTAAATTGGAAGATAACAAATGGTCAGATTGAACAACTAATCTTGCTCCAATACAAGCAGATGTATCCCAAAATCAAGTCGAAGAATTAAATGAAATAACAGAAAATATAAAAGATGCTAGCAAAATAACTTTCAAACTTAGCACTGAGACAGAAAGCTAAATGTACACCCTATTATACAAGTTAAGCAAAAACAAGTTTTGTAAGTTACAAATTAAAACATTAATTCTAGATTATTATGTGAAAGAAAAAAAGAAATTAGTTAATTTGTTTGGCAAAATAATATGGTTTAATTTTAATAAATTATGATATAATGAAAAGGATTTTTCAAAGCGATACATTCTTATTTTGTTGAGAAAGAGGAAAATTTATGCTTGTTTTTTTTATGTAGGGAGCTGGAGATAGTACATTTTGACTAGCTCCAGCTCCAGCTCCAGCTCCAGCTCCACAGCCCTGATTTTGACGAGCCATGAGGATGATACTTTTTGATGCATTCCTGTGGATGGTTCAAATTGTATATTGTAGATGCATGATCTGACACAATCCTATGGATGCATTTTGCAGGTGGGTTTTGACAGATGCAGATGACCTTTGATAGGCCCTTGTGGCTTTTTTCATCCGTAAAATTATATTATGAGATGTATTACTTGCACTCAGCATGATATCTATATTTATAAATACCTCTTTTCAGGCAGCAGCTGTGTACATCCACTATTAAGCTCAATTTGATGCAGGGTAATTCTGTTCTTGTAGTATGGTTAATAGGCCTTTTCTCATACTAAAGAGTTTGAATGATATAGATCCCTCTGGAGGGAGTACACTATCAATTCCAGGGTGCAGGTCCTGTGGAGCTGGAATATTTATGCATCACTGTGTGCAAACCACATAATTTTCTTCCCTCAATGTTTGCGTTGTGAATGCATAGCCTGATTTTGGGCCATAGGTGGTCGATAACATTTTCTGTGCCTCCGCGGTCTGATAAACCACCCTGGAGTGAAGCATTGCATTTTTGTTAGATCTGGACCAAGGTTATACTCCTAAGACTTGTGCTGAATGGCTACTATGCTCACTTTTCGCACACTGGAGAGAGAATAAACTATCTCAACTGTTTTCTGCCAAATTTCTCTAACCTGCATATACAATTTGATGGAAAAATTGGTAAATGTTAGATTAGTCATTTGCCTGAACAGCCAAGGCTACCTCTCTTACACACACTTCCGCTTCCACAAGTTTCACCCTACATTGGATGCTCTCTTCTGTGGAAAATGTTATGTGCAAGGCCTTCGTTGGTAGACAGCACTACACTGATTTTATGTATGATGGGGGGGGGGGAGACACTCACTCTCCAGTTGAACAGGACAGGATTAGGTTTGACCCACTAGGAAGTGTCCTCAGTGTCGCACACTCTGCCTTGACCATCAAAGGTTATCATCTTTGTGCTGTTGGAAGATGCTTTAGCTATGTTCTAGGTAGATGACTCTTCAATCTGCTTCGGTGCAGCCCAGATTCTGACTCAAGTGTTAACTCTTAACAGTCATTGAACTGCATCTCGCAATGCGGATGCACGCAGGTTTCAGTTTTTCTTGGTCAGAACTAAGTTAGGGCACTATTGCCACAATCCATGGCTCCACCCCTACCTGTAATTGCTTGGTCTTGTTTTCGAATGATGCCTCACCTGGGACACTGATATTCGCAACTTTAGGGCCTTTTGTACTATGGACATTCTTTATTCTGTGATGTTCAGCAACTTAGGTGCTAATAGGGCTACTGCTTTACTTTTTTGCCAATCCTTTGTTTATTCAAAGTTTGACTGTGGATGCAATGAGTTTTATGCATGCACAGCTGTGCTTTGCAGAAGGTGAACTTTATCTACCCCACCATTCTCTGTCTGTCGCTTATTGCCTTCCACACCTTCCCTGTTGAGAGCTTACTTTTTTATGCTGTACCATCTCCCTTAGTAGCCAATGGCTCTCACTCCACCCACAGCCTATCTTGACGATGTCTATGCTGCCAAAAGATGCCTGTCATACCCTAACCCATTTGTGTTTCGGGCTAGGTGTAGCTCTTGGAACAGTCTGGCCTCTGGTTCTGTCTAAGGTACCACCTTTGACTATTTGTAACCACTCCTATACTCCTGAAGTT
This sequence comes from Ceratothoa steindachneri, assembly GCA_963969495.1. Lineage (NCBI taxonomy): Eukaryota > Metazoa > Arthropoda > Malacostraca > Isopoda > Cymothoidae > Ceratothoa > Ceratothoa steindachneri. The sequence goes on along the minus strand of OZ018339.1, from coordinate 58,926,655 downwards.
TTAAGAGTGCTGGGAGTATTATGTTCAACCTTTTTGCAGCATATTCCTTGTCATGCTGGATCTGTGCTAGTGTACATGGATGGCTTTTCATAGGAGGGGATCAACTTCTGATGCCATATCTCCTCTGAACTCAGCAGGGCTCTACCAGTTATAATAATAATAAATGCCTGGTTTATTTCCAAGAAAGTTACAAAAATATTATTATATTTTTGAACATAGTGACTTGGTTAACAAAATTCAACTTATAAACTATTAATATTTGTACATATTATAATTAATACTAATACAGTAATTGTATTACAGTGATTTACTATCACATAGTCTGAAGTGATATCATTTACTGTGTTGACTGTTAATCACTGCATTCTTGTTGAATGTCTCAGTTTGGGTTTGTGCATACAGAGTTTTGTGAATTTTGAAGTAATCTATTACTAGTCAGATTTTTTAATTATAGCAACTTATGCCTAGCTTGCCACCCATTGGCAGTTAGCTGAAACACCCCATTGAAGGTAAGTTGGTCCACACACATCATAATTACAGTACTGCTATCTTGCCTTCACAGTCTTCACACCACAACATACTGTCTTTCCTCTTCACTACTGGAGTACTAGTATCCTGTGTAGAGGCAATCATATTGATATACCACATAGTGTACTGTGGAGCCATCTTTATTTACATTTATCTGGTTGGGGACCCTATCCACAATATGAGGGATGGAGCAACTTGCATACTAAGGGCATTTAATCAATGATTTCCTTAAGGTGGGAGCCAAACCCCAATTGGCTACATCCTATCACAACAACCACTACAAAGTGGCCAAGTATTTTGATAACTTTTTTTTCACTATAAAAATTGAAATTTATTTTGCAGGTGCTAATGGACTTTAATGGCTTTTGCTCACTAAGAATACTTAATCAAAGGGCTACACTTCCAAAGTCTGATCTGATTTTATGTGATTGAATTTGACTAAATAATAATGATCACATATAGCTGTTTTAGCTTTTAATGCCACTACTGTATTCTTAAAAGATATTTATTTTTGTTATTATTTTCAAAGTTGTAAGATGGGAATTTCTAATTTAGTTAAAAAGCTGTCCCCTTTAATTCAAGGGTAAGTTAAAACCAATTTTTGTAAATCTAGAAGTTAATTATGGTTTCCTTCTGGTCATGAGTTTAATTATTCTTGAGTAAAATTGATCACCTTTGATTGATGGACCCTGTTGGACATTTATTATCTAGCAGTGTTATCAACTGGTGCAAAATTTTGTTGGAGCCCCAGGTTCAAACCAGGATCTTTACAGTCTAGAGATAAGCTTATTATTGATTCTGTTTATGTGTTAGAATGGAATGCATTAAAAAGTTTGCTTACAAATTGCTTGAAGTTAATATCAGCTTAGAATGAAATTAGTCTGATTTTGTAGAATAAAGTTTTAGATAGTATTTATTAAAGTAGTGCATCTTGTTATCATTTAGGAATCCTACAATGAGGAACTAGGTTATACCTTTTCCTTTCAGATTATAAAAATATTGTTCATAATCTTCTTGGGTATTCACCCCTACATTTGTCCCATCTAAAGATCATATTAGACCTGTTTTACTCTGAGTTTCATAAGGGTGTCAATGCAAGTACAGCAGCAAAATCCATTCAAAGCACTTATGGGGATCATGTAATAAATGAAAGCTGTTGCAGGAAAATATTACTGTTGATAAACATTTGTCCCCCACTAAATCAAGGTGCCCCTTTACCCTGTAGTACATTGCCACTAAGCCAGACAAATTTTGAATAAAATTTGGGAGAGCTGCTGATAATAAGTCAATATACCTTTTGAACAGATTTCCATACCTACCTTGCTAAAGATGAAAAACATATGTCACGATATCACTGAAGGCCTCCTACTGGACCTTACCTCCAGAGATGGAGAACCCTTCAATGACATGTTTACATTGAGTGAGTTGAGTTCCACTCTCATTCATGTGTGGACGATTACCTGATTCCATGCTTCGACACCTAGGTGAGCGAGGAATGGCCTTTCTGTTAGATTTGTTCAATAGGATCTGGGTAGAGGGTATCCTCATAAACTCCTGGCAAATTGCTACTGTGCTTGCTTTTTGCAAACCAGGGGAGAGATCACTACCCTGGTTGGTTTCTGCCCAATCTCTCTAACCTCCTGCATTTGCAAGTTGATGCAGAAATTGGCAAATGTTAAAGTGTCCTTATTGCTTGACAACTGAGGCCACCTGTCTTCTGCACAGTGCAGCTTCTGCAAGTTCCACTCCATGTCAAATGCTCTGCTCCCACTAGAAAATGCTGCCTGTGAGACTTTCTTTTGTAGACAGCACTGCTCCTTGGTGTATTTCAATCTGGAGAAGGCCTATGATACTGCATGGCGATATAGTATCATATAGACTCTCCACACGATAGGGTCAAAGAGACTCCATCATCGATTCTGTGTACGGATAGTGGGAGTCCTCTCCAGTCAAATGGAGCAGGAAGAGGGTGTTGCACATTCAAGTGTCTTCACTATCGCACTCTTTGCCCCGAGTATCAATGGTATTACCTCAGTGCTGCTGAGAGATTTTTTTGCTATGCTCTATATGGATGACCTTTCGATCACTCTTGGTGTGGCCCACATGCTAACTCTGGACTGTTAACTCCAACAGGCATTAAACTATCTTTTGCTATGCCAAAGCGCACAGATTTCAGTTTTCCTCGGCCAAGACAAGGAAAACCAACATCCATGGGTCTACCCCTACCCAGACTTGTTCCTAAACGGGAGTTTGTCTGAAAGTGGTAGATTCTCATTGTTTCTTGTTTTCGACCAAACCCTCACCTGGGAGGCTCACATTTGCAGCTTTAGGGTCTCTTGTACCTGCTCCATGGACATTCTTCATCCTGGGAAGTTCAGTACCTAGGGTGTTGATAGGGCTACTGCCTTACTTTTCTATCAATCTTTTGTTCATTCAAAGCTTGACTACATAAACAAATTTTATGTATGTGCAGTTGAGCTTATATTGTGGAAGGTGGACTTGATCCATCTCACTGTTATCCACCTGGTGTTTGTGCCTTGTGTACATCCCCAATTGAGAGCCCACTTGTCAATGCCAGGGAGATGCTAATTCCTCTGTCATCTACACTGCATTATGTGCCTACACACGTAAGCCCGGTACATCTTGATGGTGACTATACAACCGAGAGATGCCAGTCATACCTTAAGCTCTTTGGGTTTATGGGTATGAACATACTTTGAGAGCTCTGTATTACTCTTCAGTCAGTTCTTACCAGTACACCACCCTGGAGGGTACTACCTATGACTATTTGCCTCCATCTATATGCTCCCAAAGCTTCTACAGTGCTGTGAGTATTGCACTTGTCCTTTTTGGAGCATTCTTCCTCTTTCCAGTTTCCATGCCTAATCCCCTTTGTTTGAATTCGGTGGGGCTCTACCAGGTGCTGCATCTATCTTCAGGCCAAAGCTAGTTACATATACTAGCTTAAAGGACTCACAAAGCACCTTGAGTGCTCTCAAAGCTTTGGAATCTCCACACCCTCTGGTTCATGATATCAGTTATGCAAGGGTTGCCTCACTAGATGGTGCAATTTTCTTTTGCTGGATTATTGGACCTGTGGGCAATGAGGGCTCCAAAGGGTCTGCAATGAGTGGGCGACCAGACCAGTGTTGTGCTCTTCCTCACACTGACTACATGGCAGGAATCAGGGCTGCCTAGCAAAGAAGATAGAGACAGTTTTCTTTGTCATTTTCAAATTGGGCACACTCATGGGACACCCCCACACCCTATTTGATGGAGCGCTCACCTGCACTTTATTGTGATGACTGCATTGTCCCACAAACTGCTTGGCTCATTCTTGTTGAGTGTCCCAGTCTGGGTGATCTTCATGAGTGTTACCTGTCCAGGTATTGTAATGAGCGGGGGCGCTACTGCTTGTCCCTTGTACTCGGGGCGGGTTCATGTACGGAGACTCGTGAACTATCTGACTTTTTGGAGGAGGCTGGTCTCCTCCTTAGAAGAGCTGGTTGTTCAAGGACCAACAAGGTCGAGTGTGTGGTTAGAAAACAGGGATGGTGGGGCTCTACACCCACCCCTACATTCTTCACATATGTGCCGCTTGGTATAATTACTGTGTGAAAACCTTCATGCCACTGCTGCGAGGTGATGCTACTGCCACCACTGGCATCCATAGAATCACTTGTTTACACTCATTGGTAAAAGTTATGCAACCTCTATATTGTTTCAATAAGAGAATCAATGGTTGCAGATTTTTCTTTGCAAGGAACCAATTAAAAAAGATTAAACCTTTATTTTTACAAAAAACTTCCACTGGTGCTTGGAATGGGCATGGTGGTTCATATTTCAGACTCATTTGTCTGTCCCAGTCAAGGAGTTTAGGTCTGGATGAGACCACTGTGTTCTTTGGTAACCTCACTGTTACCCTAACTACTACTATTGCTAGAATGTCTGGCTGTTTAGCACGTATCCACTTCCTTGATGATTAGCTGAGTGTGAGATAGCCTCAGACAGAAATTATATGCCCTATAGACAAAGCTTGAATGATGTCACTGTCAGTGAATTTTGTCAATCTCAGGCTAGGTTCCAGTTTTTGAAGCACGCCCCGCGCTATTCCTGGTGGGCATACATAGCTTGACTTAATGGGAAGACTCCTCATGCAAAGGTGTGGAAGAGAGTCAAAAGCCAGGAAGTGGTGGATTTGCTCCATTTCCTTTTGTTTTTGAATGCCTCACCTTGGAGTCCCATATTCGCAGCCTTAGGGTCTCTTGTACTTGCGCCATGGAATACATATCTTGACTTAATGGGAAGACTCCTCATGCAAGGGTGTGGAAGAAAGTTAAAAGCCAGAAAGTGGTTGATTTGCTCCATTTGTTTTTTGTTTGGAATGCCTCACCTTGGAGTCCCATATTCGCAGCCTTAGGGTCTCTTGTACTTGCGCCATGGAATACATATCTTGACTTAATGGGAAGACTCCTCATGCAAGGGTGTGGAAGAAAGTCAAAAGCCGGGAAGTGGTGGCTTTGCTCCATTTGTTTTTGAATGCCTCACCTTGGAGTCCCATATTCCCAGTCTTAGGGTCTCTGGTACTTGCGCCATGGAATACATATCTTGACTTAATGGGAAGACTCCTCATGCAAGGGTGTGGAAGAAAGTCAAAAGCCGGGAAGTGGTGGATTTGCTCCATTTGTTTTTGAATGCCTCACCTTGGAGTCCCATATTCCCAGCCTTAGGGTCTCTGGTACTTGCGCCATGGAATATATATCTTGACTTAATGGGAAGACTCCTCATGCAAGGTTGTGTAAGGAAGTCAAAAGCCAGGAAGTGGTTGATTTGCTCCATTTGTTTTGAATGCCTCGCCTTGGAGTCCCATATTCCCAGCCTTAGGGTCTCTAGTACTTGCGCCATGGAATACATATCTTGAATTAATGGGAAGACTCCTCATGCAAGGGTGTGGAAGAAAGTCAAAAGCCAGGAAGTGGTTGATTTGCTCCATTTGTTTTTGAATGCCTCGCCTTGGAGTCGCATATTCCCAGCCTTAGGGTCTCTGGTACTTGCGCCATGGAATACATATCTTGACTTAATGGGAAGACTCCTCATGCAAGGGTGTGGAAGAAAGTCAAAAGCTAGGAAGTGGTTGATTTGCTCCATTTGTTTTTGAATGCCTCGCCTTGGAGTCCCATATTCCCAGCCTTAGGGTCTCTGGTACTTGCGCCATGGAATACATATCTTGATTTAATGGGAAGACTCCTCATGCAAAGGTGTGGAAGAAAGTCAAAAGCCGGGAAGTGGTGGATTTGCTCCATTTGTTTTTTGTTTTGAATGCCTCACCTTGGAGTCCCATATTCCCAGCCTTAGGGTCTCTGGTACTTGCGCCATGGAATACATATCTTGACTTAATGGGAAGACTCCTCATGCAAAGGTGTGGAAGAAAGTCAAAAGCCGGGAAGTGGTGGATTTGCTCCATTTGTTTTTTGTTTTGAATGCCTCACCTTGGAGTCCCATATCCCCAGCCTTAGGGTCTCTGGTACTGGCGCCATGGAATACGTATCTTGACTTAATGGGAAGACTCCTCATGCAAGGGTGTGGAAGAAAGTCAAAAGCCAGGAAGTGGTTGATTTGCTCCATTTGTTTTTGAATGCCTCGCCTTGGAGTCCCATATTCCCAGCCTTAGGGTCTCTGGTACTGGCGCCATGGAATACATATCTTGACTTAATGGGAAGACTCCTCATGCAAGGGTGTGGAAGAAAGTCAAAAGCCAGGAAGTGGTTGATTTGCTCCATTTGTTTTTGAATGCCTCACCTTGGAGTCCCATATTCGCAGCCTTAGGGTCTCTGGTACTTGCGCCATGGAATACATATCTTGACTTAATGGGAAGACTCCTCATGCAAGGGTGTGGAAAAAAGTCAAAAGCCAGGAAGTGGTTGATTTGCTCCATTTGTTTTTGAATGCCTCGCCTTGGAGTCCCATATTCCAAGCCTTAGGGTCTCTGGTACCTGCGCCATGGAATACATATCTTGACTTAATGGGAAGACTCCTCATGCAAGGGTGTGGAAGAAAGTCAAAAGCCGGGAAGTGGTGGATTTGCTCCATTTGTTTTTGAATGCCTCACCTTGGAGTCCCATATTCCCAGCCTTAGGGTCTCTGGTACTTGCGCCATGGAATATATATCTTGACTTAATGGGAAGACTCCTCATGCAAGGTTGTGTAAGGAAGTCAAAAGCCAGGAAGTGGTTGATTTGCTCCATTTGTTTTGAATGCCTCGCCTTGGAGTCCCATATTCCCAGCCTTAGGGTCTCTAGTACTTGCGCCATGGAATACATATCTTGAATTAATGGGAAGACTCCTCATGCAAGGGTGTGGAAGAAAGTCAAAAGCCAGGAAGTGGTTGATTTGCTCCATTTGTTTTTGAATGCCTCGCCTTGGAGTCGCATATTCCCAGCCTTAGGGTCTCTGGTACTTGCGCCATGGAATACATATCTTGACTTAATGGGAAGACTCCTCATGCAAGGGTGTGGAAGAAAGTCAAAAGCTAGGAAGTGGTTGATTTGCTCCATTTGTTTTTGAATGCCTCGCCTTGGAGTCCCATATTCCCAGCCTTAGGGTCTCTGGTACTTGCGCCATGGAATACATATCTTGATTTAATGGGAAGACTCCTCATGCAAAGGTGTGGAAGAAAGTCAAAAGCCGGGAAGTGGTGGATTTGCTCCATTTGTTTTTTGTTTTGAATGCCTCACCTTGGAGTCCCATATTCCCAGCCTTAGGGTCTCTGGTACTTGCGCCATGGAATACATATCTTGACTTAATGGGAAGACTCCTCATGCAAAGGTGTGGAAGAAAGTCAAAAGCCGGGAAGTGGTGGATTTGCTCCATTTGTTTTTTGTTTTGAATGCCTCACCTTGGAGTCCCATATCCCCAGCCTTAGGGTCTCTGGTACTGGCGCCATGGAATACGTATCTTGACTTAATGGGAAGACTCCTCATGCAAGGGTGTGGAAGAAAGTCAAAAGCCAGGAAGTGGTTGATTTGCTCCATTTGTTTTTGAATGCCTCGCCTTGGAGTCCCATATTCCCAGCCTTAGGGTCTCTGGTACTGGCGCCATGGAATACATATCTTGACTTAATGGGAAGACTCCTCATGCAAGGGTGTGGAAGAAAGTCAAAAGCCAGGAAGTGGTTGATTTGCTCCATTTGTTTTTGAATGCCTCACCTTGGAGTCCCATATTCGCAGCCTTAGGGTCTCTGGTCCTTGCGCCATGGAATACATATCTTGACTTAATGGGAAGACTCCTCATGCAAGGGTGTGGAAGAAAGTCAAAAGCCGGGAAGTGGTTGATTTGCTCCATTTGTTTTGGAATGCCTCGCCTTGGAGTCCCATATTCGCAGCCTTAGGGTCTCTGGTACTTGCGCCATGGAATACATATCTTGACTTAATGGGAAGACTCCTCATGCAAGGGTGTGGAAAAAAGTCAAAAGCCAGGAAGTGGTTGATTTGCTCCATTTGTTTTTGAATGCCTCGCCTTGGAGTCCCATATTCCAAGCCTTAGGGTCTCTGGTACCTGCGCCATGGAATACATATCTTGACTTAATGGGAAGACTCCTCATGCAAAGGTGTGGAAGAAAGTCAAAAGCCGGGAAGTGGTGGATTTGCTCCATTTGTTTTTGAATGCCTCGCTTTGGAGTCCCATATTCCCAGCCTTAGGGTCTCTGGTACTTGCGCCATGGAATACATATCTTGACTTAATGGGAAGACTCCTCATGCAAGGGTGTGGAAGAAAGTCAAAAGCCAGGAAGTGGTTGATTTGCTCCATTTGTTTTTTGTTTTGAATGCCTCACCTTGGAGTCCCATATTCGCAGCCTTAGGGTCTATGGTACTTGCGCCATGGAATACATATCTTGACTTAATGGAAAGACTCCTCATGCAAGTGTGTGGAAGAAAGTCAAAAGCCAGGAAGTGGTTGATTTGCTCCATTTGTTTTTTGTTTTGAATGCCTCACCTTGGAGTCCCATATTCGCAGCCTTAGGGTCTCTGGTACTTGCGCCATGGAATACATATCTTGACTTAATGGGAAGACTCCTCATGCAAGGGTGTGGAAGAAAGTCAAAAGCCGGGAAGTGGTTGATTTGCTCCATTTGTTTTGGAATGCCTCGCCTTGGAGTCCCATATTCGCAGCCTTAGGGTCTCTGGTACTTGCGCCATGGAATACATATCTTGACTTAATGGGAAGACTCCTCATGCAAAGGTGTTGAAGAAAGTCAAAAGCCGGGAAGTGGTGGATTTGCTCCATTTGTTTTTGAATGCCTTGCCTTGGAGTCCCATATTCCCAGCCTTAGGGTCTCTGGTACTTGCGCCATGGAATACATATCTTGACTTAATGGGAAGACTCCTCATGCAAGGGTGTGGAAAAAAGTCAAAAGCCAGGAAGTGGTTGATTTGCTCGATTTGTTTTTGAATGCCTCGCCTTGGAGTCCCATATTCCCAGCCTTAGGGTCTCTGGTACTTGCGCCATGGAATACATATCTTGACTTAATGGGAAGACTCCTCATGCAAGGGTGTGGAAGAAAGTCAAAAGCCAGGAAGTGGTTGATTTGCTCCATTTGTTTTTGAATGCCTCGCCTTGGAGTCCCATATTCCCAGCCTTAGGGTCTCTGGTACTTGCGCCATGGAATACATATCTTGACTTAATGGGAAGACTCCTCATGCAAGGGTGTAGAAGAAAGTCAAAAGCCAGGAAGTGGTTGATTTGCTCCATTTGTTTTTTGTTTGTCATGCCTCACCTTGGAGTCCCATATTCGCAGCCTTAGGGTCTCTGGTACTTGCGCCATGGAATACATATCTTGACTTAATGGGAAGACTCCTCATGCAAGGGTTTGGAAGAAAGTCAAAACCAGGAAGTGGTTGATTTGCTCCATTTGTTTTTTGTTTTGAATGCCTCACCTTGGAGTCCCATATTCGCAGCCTTAGGGTTTCTGGTCCTTGCGCCATGGAATACATATCTTGACTTAATGGGAAGACTCCTCATGCAAGGGTGTGGAAGAAAGTTAAAAGCCAGAAAGTGGTTGATTTGCTCCATTTGTTTTTTGTTTTGAATGCCTCACCTTGGAGTCCTATATTCGCAGCCTTAGAGTCTCTGGTCCTTGCGCCATGGAATACATATCTTGACTTAATGGGAAGACTCCTCATGCAAAGGTGTGGAAGAAAGTCAAAAGCCGGGAAGTGGTGGATTTGCTCCATTTGTTTTTTGTTTTGAATGCCTCACCTTGGAGTCCCATATTCCCAGCCTTAGGGTCTCTGGTACTTGCGCCATGGAATACATATCTTGACTTAATGGGAAGACTCCTCATGCAAAGGTGTGGAAGAAAGTCAAAAGCCGGGAAGTGGTGGATTTGCTCCATTTGTTTTTTGTTTTGAATGCCTCACCTTGGAGTCCCATATCCCCAGCCTTAGGGTCTCTGGTACTGGCGCCATGGAATACATATCTTGACTTAATGGGAAGACTCCTCATGCAAGGGTGTGGAAGAAAGTCAAAAGCCAGGAAGTGGTTGATTTGCTCCATTTGTTTTTGAATGCCTCGCCTTCGAGTCCCATATTCCCAGCCTTAGGGTCTCTGGTACTTTCGCCATGGAATACATATCTTGACTTAATGGGAAGACTCCTCATGCAAGGGTGTGGAAGAAAGTCAAAAGCCAGGAAGTGGTTGATTTGCTCCATTTGTTTTTGAATGCCTCGCCTTGGAGTCCCATATTCCCAGCCTTAGGGTCTCTGGTACCTGCGCCATGGAATACATATCTTGACTTAATGGGAAGACTCCTCATGCAAAGGTGTGGAAGAAAGTCAAAAGCCGGGAAGTGGTGGATTTGCTCCATTTGTTTTTGAATGCCTCGCTTTGGGGTCCCATATTCCCAGCCTTAAGGTCTCTGGTACTTGCGCCATGGAATACATATCTTGACTTAATGGGAAGACTCCTCATGTAAGGGTGTGGAAGAAAGTCAAAAGCCAGGAAGTCGTTGATTTGCTCCATTTGTTTTTTTGTTTTGAATGCCTCACCTTGGAGTCCCATATTCGCAGCCTTAGGGTCTCTGGTACTTGCGCCATGGAATACATATCTTGACTTAATGGGAAGACTCCTCATGCAAGGGTGTGGAAGAAAGTCAAAAGCCAGGAAGTGGTTGATTTGCTCCATTTGTTTTTGAATGCCTCGCCTTGGAGTCCCATATTCCCAGCCTTAGGGTCTCTGGTACCTGCGCCATGGAATACATATCTTGACTTAATGGGAAGACTCCTCATGCAAAGGTGTGGAAGAAAGTCAAAAGCCGGGAAGTGGTGGATTTGCTCCATTTGTTTTTGAATGCCTCGCTTTGGAGTCCCATATTCCCAGCCTTAGGGTCTCTGGTACTTGCGCCATGGAATACATATCTTGACTTAATGGGAAGACTCCTCATGCAAGGGTGTGGAAGAAAGTCAAAAGCCAGGAAGTGGTTGATTTGCTCCATTTGTTTTTTGTTTTGAATGCCTCACCTTGGAGTCCCATATTCGCAGCCTTAGGGTCTCTGGTACTTGCGCCATGGAATACATATCTTGACTTAATGGAAAGACTCCTCCTGCAAGGGTGTGGAAGAAAGTCAAAAGCCAGGAAGTGGTTGATTTGCTCCATTTGTTTTTTGTTTTGAATGCCTCACCTTGGAGTCCCATATTCGCAGCCTTAGGGTCTCTGGTACTTGCGCCATGGAATACATATCTTGACTTAATGGGAAGACTCCTCATGCAAGGGTGTGGAAGAAAGTCAAAAGCCGGGAAGTGGTTGATTTGCTCCATTTGTTTTGGAATGCCTCGCCTTGGAGTCCCATATTCGCAGCCTTAGGGTCTCTGGTACTTGCGCCATGGAATACATATCTTGACTTAATGGGAAGACTCCTCATGCAAAGGTGTTGAAGAAAGTCAAAAGCCGGGAAGTGGTGGATTTGCTCCATTTGTTTTTGAATGCCTTGCCTTGGAGTCCCATATTCCCAGCCTTAGGGTCTCTGGTACTTGCGCCATGGAATACATATCTTGACTTAATGGGAAGACTCCTCATGCAAGGGTGTGGAAAAAAGTCAAAAGCCAGGAAGTGGTTGATTTGCTCGATTTGTTTTTGAATGCCTCGCCTTGGAGTCCCATATTCCCAGCCTTAGGGTCTCTGGTACTTGCGCCATGGAATACATATCTTGACTTAATGGGAAGACTCCTCATGCAAGGGTGTGGAAGAAAGTCAAAAGCCAGGAAGTGGTTGATTTGCTCCATTTGTTTTTGAATGCCTCGCCTTGGAGTCCCATATTCCCAGCCTTAGGGTCTCTGGTACTTGCGCCATGGAATACATATCTTGACTTAATGGGAAGACTCCTCATGCAAGGGTGTAGAAGAAAGTCAAAAGCCAGGAAGTGGTTGATTTGCTCCATTTGTTTTTTGTTTGTCATGCCTCACCTTGGAGTCCCATATTCGCAGCCTTAGGGTCTCTGGTACTTGCGCCATGGAATACATATCTTGACTTAATGGGAAGACTCCTCATGCAAAGGTGTTGAAGAAAATCAAAAGCCGGGAAGTGGTTGATTTGCTCCATTTGTTTTTGAATGCCTCGCCTTGGAGTCCCATATTCCCAGCCTTAGGGTCTCTGGTACTTGCGCCATGGAATACATATCTTGACTTAATGGGAAGACTCCTCATGCAAGGGTGTGGAAGAAAGTCAAAAGCCAGGAAGTGGTTGATTTGCTCCATTTGTTTTTTGTTTTGAATGCCTCGCCTTGGAGTCCCATATTCGCAGCCTTAGGGTCTCTGGTCCTTGCGCCATGGAATACATATCTTGACTTAATGGGAAGACTCCTCATGCAAGGGTGTGGAAGAAAGTCAAAAGCCAGGAAGTGGTTGATTTGCTCCATTTGTTTTTTGTTTTGAATGCCTCGCCTTGGAGTCCCATATTCGCAGCCTTAGGGTCTCTGGTACTTGCGCCATGGAATACATATCTTGACTTAATGGGAAGACTCCTCATGCAAAGGTGTTGAAGAAAATCAAAAGCCGGGAAGTGGTTGATTTGCTCCATTTGTTTTTGAATGCCTCGCCTTGGAGTCCCATATTCCCAGCCTTAGGGTCTCTGGTACTTTCGCCATGGAATACATATCTTGACTTAATGGGAAGACTCCTCATGCAAGGGTGTGGAAGAAAGTCAAAAGCCAGGAAGTGGTTGATTTGCTCCATTTGTTTTTTGTTTTGAATGCCTCGCCTTGGAGTCCCATATTCGCAGCCTTAGGGTCTCTGGTCCTTGCGCCATGGAATACATATCTTGACTTAATGGGAAGACTCCTCATGCAAGGGTGTGGAAGAAAGTTAAAAGCCAGAAAGTGGTTGATTTGCTCCATTTGTTTTTTTGTTTTGAATGCCTCACCTTGGAGTCCCATATTCGCAGCCTTAGGGTCTCTGGTACTTGCGCCATGGAATACATATCTTGACTTAATGGGAAGACTCCTCATGCAAGGGTGTGGAAGAAAGTCAAAAGCCGGGAAGTGGGGATTTGCTCCATTTGTTTTTGAATGCCTTGCCTTGTAGTACCATATTCCCAGCCTTAGGGTCTCTTGTACTTGCGCCATGGACATTCTTTTTTCTGATATTCATTACCTGGGGATTTGATTGGGCTATTGCCTTTCTTTTTTTACTGATCTTTGTTCTATAGATGTTTGACTACAGATGAGAGTTTTACACCCACAGTCAAATGTGTATTCCTGAAGGTGGACTCAATCCACTAAATGTCTGTCTGGCAACCGGTGCCTTGTGCACATCCCCAATTGAGATCGTAATTGTTGATTGCGGCAAAATCTTACTTGCTCTCCTTAGTACACATTGCATTATGTGCTTGTACACAGCCTTGGATGGCCCTCATACATCTGTGACTAATCTTGATGGTGACTATGTCACTGTGCAACACCATGCCCTCAACCCTTTGGGTTTAGGGCTAGGAAGCTCTTGTGAGAGTTCTTTATAGCTCTTGGTCCAGTCACACTACTGGTTCTGCCTATGATGTCACCCTGGAGGATACCATCTTTGACTATTTTTCATCATACCTCTGCTCCAAAAGCCTCCACAGCACTGAGAGTAGTGCGTTCAACCTTTTTGGAGTACATTTCATGTCACACTGGGTCTGTGACTGTACACAGATGGTGGCTCAAAGACTAAGTTGGTAGTCAGCTTCTATGCTGTATCCTCTCTGTTTCAAGTCAGTGGGGCTCTACTGGGCTCTTTTCTCACCACGGCTGAGCTGGTCACCATATACCACTTGGTACTGGAGATAACGTCATGCCTGTTCCAGAGACTGGATTGTGATCTTTAGCAACTTGCAATGTGCCCTGAGTGCTTTCAGAGCATTATCACCCAAACCCCAGGTTTGTGGTATCTGTGACACTGTGGATAGCACCTGATTGGATGATGTTGAGATTATCTTTGCTGGATTCCTGAACATGTGAGGATTGCAAGGAATGGGAATACCGAAAAGTCTTTTGAGGACTGGCCAACAAAAACAGCATTTCACTTTTCCTCACACTGGCTACATCACAAGAAGGGTAGCTGCCTGGCAAAAAAGATGGAAAATGGTTGAGGATAACTTAAATTTGTGTGATATCCTTCTGTAACTTCCTGTGTCATCTTCGAATGGGGGCAATGTATTGCCAAATACATTCTACCTCAGACTTTGATATATCTTTTGTAATGACCCAGTCTGGGTGATCTTCGCACACGTTCTGGCCAGAACTGGGATGAGCAGGGTTGCTATTGCTTGTTCTTTGTACTTGAGACAGATTCGTGCACATAGACTTGACTCAATGGTGTTGGATGCATGCTCCTGCGCTGGGAAGTCTGGCTGATGACTGAGCATGCTTCCCTCCTCTCTTTGCTTGTTTTGTTTCCTGTTTTTTGTTGTTTGGTTTTTACTTTTATTTGTTTGCTTTATTGTTTGATGTTTGTTTATAATCAGAATTTTAAAGTATCCTATTACTAGGCTGAATTTTTAATTATACCAACATGCCCTTGGTGATATTTGCCAGATGGGCATATATATATACATATATGAGATTTTGTACATTCAACACGATGGAATGGCCATGGCCTCTCCATTGGGTCCCAGCTTCACTAATGCTTTTTTATCCTACCATGAAAAAACTGGTTAAGGGACTGTCCCGTTGAATATAAACCGTTAGTGTTTAAAAGATTTATCGATGACTGCTTCCTTATTTTTAAACACAAAGACCATGCCCCATTATTTTTCAATTATTTAAATCAACAACACCCTAATATTAAATTTTCCATGGAGACAGAATTATACAATAAAATATCTTTTCTGGATGTCACTGTTTCAAAAGTTGGTTCTAAATTTAACACATCAGTTTACAGGAAACCCACTACCACCAAACTTGGCACCCACTTCTTTAGTTGTACTCCTACTAATTTCAAACATTCTGCCATCATAAACAGTATACACAGAGCTTACAAAATCAGTTCAAATTGGTTTCACTTTCATTGCGAAGTAGAATATCTTAGGAGCTTTTTTCATTTTAATTTTTTCCCAGTCCACCTTTTTGACAGACTTACTTCCAATTTCTTATTTAAAATGTTCTCTCGCAAAATCCCTCTAATAACTGTCCCCAAACAAAAACTATTCTTAAAACTGCCTTATCTTCCACTTGACACAAAATTCAACAAAGCTTTACTCTTGACTCTTAATAAATACTTTCCTCAATGCAAGTTTCTCCTAATTAATTCTAATTCTCTTGCTGTCTATACTTTCCTTCAACACAAAGAATCACTCCCATTATGCCTGCATTCCTCTATCATTTATCAATTCACTTGTACGACCTGCAAAGTCGCTATGTAGGCCAAACAAGTCTACACTTAAGATGTAGGATATCATACAGAACCAACATTCCTATCTCCAAACCAGAACACTCCTCTATACGAGAACATTCACTAAAACTTAACCACCCACATTGACCCTGATTCCTTTAGTATACTCTCTTCTGCCTCCTCTTCTCTAAGTTTCAAAATTCTTAAATCACTTTACATCAAACAAATAAACCCGGAACTCAATGATTATTCATCATCTCTTAAATTATTCACTATATAGACAAATGTACAACCAACCACATCCCCCTTAATAGTTTTCTTTCTGCCTAATTCTGTCCGTAATATCAGTTGTTACTCCCAGCTTTACTGTAATAAGGTTAGTACTCGTGCAGAGAAATTTTTATTTCTATTTATGTTTGTCCCATTAATATCTAAATGATCTGGTTTATGATTGACTTTTCCTTAATTTAATGTTTTAGTCGTCCTTTTGACCCCTCCATTATTGATTATTTACTATTTAAACTTTGGTGCCTTAGTCTACTTGTATTCATTTAATGTTCAATCACTTGAAATTTAACTTAATTGAATTACTTGCTTTGCTCCATTTATTAATATCTGCTTCGATTACATACCCCCTGATCTAACTTATTTTGGATTGTTCGCCCTGCCCTTATAATTCTTTCTTGCTATGGTTTATAGTGAATTTTTTGTATTCTGCTTGATGCTTGTTTCACGTTCATTATTCATATTTGCTGCTCATGGTATTTTTTTTTTTCCCAGTTCTTATTAATCGATTTCTTCATGCCTTGCTTTCAACTTTATTGCTATAGTTAACAATTTTTGTATTTCAATAGGAATTTAATTCATGTTTATTATGCATATTTTAAACTCTTGGGATTATTATTTAATTTAGGTATTTTTTACGATATTAATCAATTTCTTATTAATAGATTTTTGCCAATTTGCTTTCAACGGTTTAGGATTATATATTTCATTTTAACTTCTTGCTTTCGGTTATCATTTTTGACTCCTGTCATGTTTTTTATTGCTGTGTTTAGTTATTCTTATAAAAATAATTCTTTGTATTTAGAATTCGCTGATGATGGTCATCGTTAATGACCGAAACGTCCGGAAAATTAAATGTTCAAAACCATCGCATATGTCTTCATATTCCTGCTACGAATAAGGTTCCCAAGAAATGACTCCATCACCAATATATATATATATATATATATATATATATATATATATATATATATATATATATATATATATATATATAATATATATATATATATATGTGTGTGTTCCAGTAATTATTATTGAAATTAAGAATGCACTTCATTCCATCCCCACCCACAAGGGGATGTCACTTGTAGCATTAGCAATGTTGCTGAAGCTAACATCTGGTGGATTGTGTGCCATCCTTGCACCAAGGCCTGTGGAAGGATCTATGGTTACATACATGTATTTTCACTTTATCGTCACCTTTACAAAGCTGCAGCTAACATCTGAGCTTTCTAAGTGATGTGCCCTTCTTAGTATTGCACTTTAACTTTACTTTCCAGCCCCTAGGATGGCCGCACATCATCCACAGATCCTTGAGTTTGGAGATGATATGGGTGTGCATGTATGCCTCAGGTCTGGGCACTCAAGGCATTGCATGTTAGTGATAGGCTGAGGTTTAAGTGCAAGTCAAACCTAGAAAAATTCCTGCCCATGCACTCATAATGACTTTTTATCCTTGGTATAGCTCTCACATTGAAGAAAATGAAGAGTCTTGGAAAGATGCCATACAAAAGTTGTACAACTTCATTAAAAAAGAGGAAAAAAAATTGGATTTTTTATCAAATCAACACACATTGCCAAAACTTTATGTGGACAACATGAATTCAGAGCAGGTATAGTTCTATAATTCATGTTTATATCCTTTTTCTTCAATTATGTTGGCCCGTTTTTCACCACGGCTAAAAATATTCATCACTCATCTGATCATTATCAAACTACAGCCACCCTCTTTATAAACATTTTTTTTTTTAGCCATCATATATCTATTTCTTATGACTACCATTTAGAGAGAACGTTGTTAATGCCAAGAGACAATTGCTACTGTTTAATAATGGATTATAAGTAAATTGCTACTGCTTAATGATGAAAGGATGAGAAAAGTGCTACTGCTTGATGATGAAAGGACGAGAAAAGTGCTACTGGCTGAATGGTGAAAGGTTGAGTAAATAGCTACTGGTTAATGATGGAGGATGAGTAAAGGATAAGTAAATTGCTACTGCTTAATGCTGAAAAAGGATGAGTGAATTGCTACTGCTTGATGATGAAAGGATGAGTAAATTGCTACTGCTTAATGACAAAAAAGGATGAGTAAATTCGTATTAGTTAATGATGAAGGAGGATGAGTAAATTGCAATGGTGCCTATGACATCAAGAGATGCCAGTCATAGCCTAAGCCAGGGGTGAGGAACCTTTTTGTGAATAAAGGCCATCTTACAATTCATCATCACTCATAAAGGCCGCATAGAAAAAAATTTTAAAGTTATTTTATCCCTTAACTAATTTATTGGTAATCTAATAAAAAGACATTTTTTTAGAAATCAAAAGCATAATAATTTCAAATATTTCTATTTAAGTAAGTACTTTTTATACAAGTAATATGTAAATGAAAAATATTGAAAATATAGAATTTTCAAATATTTTATTTATGTAAGAAGTTTTCAAAATAATAAGTAAATGAGTAATATCGAAAGCATGACATTTTCAAATTATTTTAATTAAGAAAAAAGGTTCTTTGTATTCAAGGAATAAGTAAAGGAACAATAATCTTATAAAATGATAACATATAAACATCGAGAATATTCAATATACAGTAGGCAAGGCAAGCATGTACATTTTTTCTACAAATTAATGACTTCTTTGAGTTTGCTTCTTTTGACAAAACATTTTCATATCAGGCTCTAACATAGGGGTTCTTAGTCTCAATAGGTCCTTCAAATGCTCCTCTGTCAACTGTGTTCTCAGTGAATTCTTGATTTGCGCCAAGTACGAAAATGTGGATTCACAACAGTATGTTGAAGAAAAACAGGAAATCAGTCATCGTGCATGTTCACAAAGACAAGAATATTCCATCGCGTTTTTCCAAATTTCAATGGGATTTTCTCTCTTGTCAAACAGAGACTTCAGGATATTATCCTCAGACATTTCAATAAGCTCCATTTGTAACTCTTCAGGAGCCTCTGATACATCAACTAAGTGAGGTTGAAAAGCAAGTTTCAGAGTGATTTTATGCTTTTCAAAATCATTGAATCTTTTATTGTATTCTTCTATCAATATGTCTAAAACCGACTCATATGCTTCAAAATATCCATAGATATCTTCATTTTCACTCATTACCTTCGTAAACTGGGGAAAGTGTCCTTCTGAAAGTTTTGATTGAGCCAAAAGGGACTTGAAATACAACAGTTTCTTTCTAAATGCCTGAATTTTTTGCCACATATCATAAATGCATTTATTTCTGCCTTGCAATGAAATTTTTAACTCACATAAAAAGGCAACATCTCTGTAAAAATTTGGATCTGATAAATCACAATACTTGTTGTTTTCTTTGAAAAAGTCAATAATTTGCCTTCGTAAAGACAAACTTTGACCAATACTTTCCCTTGCAACAACCAGTGTACTTTTGAGTGATATGGCAAATCTACATTAATTACTTCATCATCCATCATCAGCATGTTTCAAAATTGATGATGCTTTGACGCATTCACTCTAATATAGTTAATAATGCTTATAACCTTTTGCAAAGTGTCATTTAAAGTTACACAGGTTTGCACAGAGATTTTGCTGATGTAAAATACAATGAAAAGAAATCAGTACACTTGGTTCTTGGGTTTCTCTCTTAAGATGTCCAATAAATCCTTCATTTTTAGCCATCATAGCTGGGGCAGCATCAGTGCACACACTTTCCAAATTAGTAAAATTTAGTCCTATTTTATGACATTGCTCTTTGAAATTGTTAAAAATATCTATCCCCCATGTCCTTCCTTTAAGGGTGCCTAAAGCAAGCAATTCTTCATATAATTGGAAATCATCTATTATGGCACAAATAAAATACAATAATTGTGCTGAATCAGTGGAATCTGTTGATTCATCCAAAGCTACTGAGTAATATATATTCTCTTTTTTTTATTATATTTTTCAATTGTTCTGTTACATTGCAGGCCAATTCATGTTGTCGATCTGTGTTAATCCTTCTTGAAAGAGGCACCTCATTATACTTATTAACTTTTTAACTTTATCGGGATCTATACATCCTACCACTTCTAAAATACATTCCTTTATGAGTTCTGCATTGCTGAATGCCTTACCTTTTTTTCCAAGCAAATATGCAACTTTATAGCTTGCTTCTGTCATAACATTCCCTTGATGTAACACAGACTGGAAAAAATTGTCTTTGCTTCTGTTTTCCATCTTTCAGTTTCTGCAGTGCTATCTTTTGAGGCTCACCCTCTAATTTGGCATATTTATTGTCTTTAAGAAGAGCATAGTGTTGCTGTGCATTAAATTTCTTAACTGTTACAATCGCAGTATCACAAAGCAAGCAAGACATTTTGCTTCCAGGTATTCACTAAAAATTATTGCAGTTCCCATTCTTCATTAAAGATCCTGTTTTCTTCTTTCAAAGTCTGTTTTAACTTTTTTGACATAATTATTGGCCAAAAAGAAATGTATTTATTCTGAAAAGCCATAAAAAGGTTAATAATGAATTAGTAAAGTCAGCCGCACACTGACCCAGACAAAACAGTCTTAGAGAAGACATCGATAAACCAGCATCCACAACCATGTTATAATAATTATAATTATTATTATTATAACAACAACAACAATATAGATTAGTTATATTTTTTTCTGTTATTAGTATTATTATTTATCATTACCTAATTGTTGCAGAAACTAACTCAGTCTCACAAAACAAGTCGGTATGAAGTAAGCCAATTCGGAGTAGCACAGACCACAGTGAGGAGGCGGATGAGACAGGAACTCTTCCTATATCATATGTGAAATCACTCACTCCCACTAGGCTAGTGTAGCTTACACGGAAACATTGTCTTTATATAGCAGTTGCTTTAAGTTTAGATTCACTGAATTTAAGAAAAATGCTTCCAATCTCTGAGAGCGACATCACTAAACACATAACTTTCTTTTTGTCTGTGTGTGTGTGCTTAATGATTTTAGACAAAGTGTTCAATGTCAAAAAAGAAATATATATCAAAAGGCCATAGAAGGCCGCACCTGATGGTCCAGAAGGCTGCATGTGGCCTTAAGGCTGCAGGTTCCCCATCCCTGGCCTAAACCCTTTGTGTTTAGGGCTAAGAAACTGAAAGCTTGGTGTATCTCTTGGACAGTGGCACCTCTGTTTCTGCCCAGGATGCTACCCTGGATGGTACTAACTTGGACTATTTGTCACCATGCCTCTGCTCCTAAAGTGCTCACATTGTCGGGTGTATTGTGTTTGGCCCTTTTGGACCACTCTTTGTGTCACACTGGATTCTTGCCAGTCTCCAAAGAGTGGGTCAGTTTCCACACTGTATCTCCTCTGTTTGAAAGACTTCAAACAGAGGACCACCTTCTGTCTTTACAGCTGACCTGGTTGAATACACTGGTCAGTATAGGAGATAATGTGTTATGTCCAGTTTGAAGACTGGATTGGGATATTTAGCGCCTCATAATAAAGTGCCCTGAGTGCTCTTGGGGCATTAGAATCTCTCCACCCTATGATTTACATTATCCATGATGTCATTGTTGCCATGAGCTGTGTAGATGTCAAGATAATATTTTGCTGGATTCCTGGTCATTTGAGAATTCCAGAGAATAAAGGTGCCAAAGAGTCCTTGTCGACTGGGTGGCCAGACCAGCACTTTGCTCTTCCTCACACCGACTACATGGCAGAAATACAGGCAGCTCTTCAGGCTGCTTGGCAAAGAAGATGGGAGACAGCCGAGGAGAAGTTGTGTGTTATCACGCTAGGAATGTTTCCCATTTACCTAACCCCCATTGCTGCCCTGGCTCCAGGTCACTTTGTCATGGTTGAATTGGGCACACACTCAGGAGGCACTGCCTTTTGACGGAGCGCTTGCCTCACTTTATTGTGATGACCACATTGTCCCCCCCAGACAGTTTTGCTCATGTTCCCTCTCCCTATATCTTATTGAGCAGGGTCACTATCCCTTGTACTCGGAAAGGGTTCATGTGCACAGCCTTGTGGACTATCACTTTGTTTGAAGATGCTGCTGGCCTCCTCCTCCAATTTATTTGACTCTGCCTGGGGAGGGCAGTGCCAGAGCATGCTTCCTTTTTTATATGTTTTATTTTGTGTGAATTTTAGAATACCTTACCTAGTACTAGGTTAGAATTCAAATTATGGTGACTTATCCCCTTGGAGGCAGTTGCCAGATAGCCAAACAAAAATTTATTGACCATAACATGCCCGGACAATTCTGCACATAAATTGTATTCAAAGCTAAACAACTGACAAAATCCTCCCCATATCAAACATTCATCTAAAACACTGGTCCAGGAATTATCAATGCCCTCAAACAAATCTTCAACCACTCTCTCCATTACTCTACTCCAAATGTCTGGAAATCTTCTCAAATCATACTCATATTCAAGCTAAACCTCTCACTGATCCTGCATCATACTGCTCAAGCTCCCTACTCTACACTACCTCCAAAATCATAGAATGTCTAGTACTAAATTCAAACTTTGGCTGCAACACAACCAAATGACATTTCACATTACAAAATCTTGTGTCACTCTCTTCAAAACCTGGAAAACTGGCTCACACAAAACTGCATAATAGCCTCAGCCCTCTAATCAACCTCTACACCAGACTACCACAAATCAAGCACACCCTAAAATCAGACTATAAATGAGCAACGCTTTTCCCTAAACAAAAGCACAACTCCTGGAATTACATGAGATTCCAACATGGCATTCAAAATCACCACTCCTGGCACTCACACGTGATACCCACATGACATTCACATACAAGGGCATAAAGAAATCCAACATCTTCAAAGCACTATCAAACATCAGTAAGGCAAAAGGAGACTCACCAAATTATAAAAGCAATTTATCACACCACCCTCAACTACACAGCTCCATCATGGCACCCAACTTTCCAAATCCCACCTAAACTCCCAAAGTAGTCAGAACACTGCATTTAGTCATTCCTCAAACCACACCTACATGCCAAAACAAAATTACTCACTCAACATTCACTTGGACATGATGGGAACCTAACTCTTCAGCAAAGCACTGAACCTATCCCAACCCAACCACCAGCTAACAATGAAACCCCATACCACCTAGACAAAAAAGAAGCGACATAAATACTCTACTAGTAAATAACATTATAAATGCCCCCTCACCCACCAATAAACCAATCAAAGATATTATTATACCAAACAAAGTATCATCCTGTCCCAACAAGAGTCAAGGCATTCCTCATTACTCCAACATTACAAACTGCCTTAACCTCCTCAGCCCATAACCAACATGCACCAGATGCAACTATCACCTTGACAACATAAAATACCATCTTGATTGTCTGCACCCATCCTTGGGACGTGATGGCCTTCCTAAGGGCTACCCACCTTGCACAAGAGAGAGAGAGAGGTGGGGCTAGAAAGTGAGTGAGTTAAGGCAGACAAATACTCTTTTCTCACTTGCACTCATGCACCCAAGTGGGTAGTCGCCAGATAGGCTCCTAAAAAAAAAAAAAAATTGCGCTCATGCAAGTAGCTAATCTCACTTGTCATATGGCAAGTAGCTAGTCTCACTTGTCATATGGCAAGAAGCTAGTCTCACTTGTCATATAGCAAATAGCTAGTCTCATTTACACAAATGCAAGTAACTATTCTCACATCATACTCTAAGTAGCTAGTCTCGCTTTTCAAAACACAAATGCAAGTAACTATTCTCACATCATACTCTAAGTAGCTAGTCTCGCTTTTCAACAGCATGATGGCATCAGGAAGCAAATTTTTCCCCTAATATTTTCCTCCCCTTTACTCCTCACACGGTAGGATTAAGTATAGTATGGGCAACCATGCCCTTCCAGCACCAATGTTTGCGCCGGTATCTGCCTTAATTGTGCGGAGTTATGCACCTCTGCAGTCATCAGTCTTCTTTAGAGTACTTGAACTATGCAAATATGATCTCTTGAAGAGAAGATTTTATTGGTACCAGTACAGGACTAGTTTTAGAGCATCACAACCTTAAACATTGATAATGAAATGCAGAATATCAAGAAAACCATTTATTCTTTCCTATCCAGGTTTGTGTTTTTTAAATTTTATCCCAAATTAAATAGTAATAAACTCACCTCTCCATCCATAGCAGGACTGACCCTAAGTCCATTATTTCCCCCTATGACTACTTCCTTAAATGCATTGATTCATTTGAGAAATTCTAATCTTAAGGTAGTTTTGCTCCCAAACTCTTAAAAAAAATGAACTCGCCTAGAGTAAGGTGTGGATAAATTGCCCTGAAATGTTCATAGGTAAACTGGACATAGCCTATCTCCAAAGGTTTATGAACACAAATATTCTGTATTTACAGATAGTCTAGTGCTTTATTTCAACATATGAGGTTTGCCAACCTTAACATTAATTGGGGAAAAGGCAGAATTCATTTATGCCTCTAATTACTGGCCAAAGCAACAAGTAATTGTAGTGCCATTAACACTAGAACAGAGAAGCGGCCAAAATGTTCGCTTTTTCCAATTTAAATTCTCACATCTTGCTCAATTTGTGTTAGCTTGCCATCATATTTCATGAATGCCTTCATTATGACATTAAACTTTATGTGGTATTATATGATTTAATACATCTTGGTGTTTCACGAGATATTCAGTGATATTACTAAAACAGAGAAACTGTCAATTTGACCACCCCTCAGAAGAGCAATAATGGAGCGTTGTCACAACTTGTCCCGACACATTCAATCTCACTGCATCCTGCTTACTACTTTATCCTAGTCATTCATTTTGTGCTGCCCTTCCAAGCTATGAACATGTGTGAAAAATGCTCTCTTTCAAATGGACAAGGTCAACAAACCTAGGTCGCGTGTTCTCAATTATTCAGACTTATGATCATATGACCTTTAAAACTTTCAATAATTCACAGACTAACCTTGGGAGGGCCTTTGCAATTATATCATTCAAAAAAATGTAAAACAACAGAAGGGTTTCAAATTTTG
>OZ018339.1:58862002-58897002 GCA_963969495.1 Ceratothoa steindachneri | reverse complement strand
GCACTCATACGTGGCAAAGACACACAATCAATCACTACCAATTCAAACGGTTCTTTCGCATCAACTTTCAACATCTGTGGTTTCACATGAACACCTTGCACCTTTCGCTTCTGACACCTTTCACACGTAGTTGCAACATCATTCACAACAGTTCTCAGAAACGGATGGAACACACACTTCTTCATACACTCTCACAGCTTAAACTTACCCATATGCCCATAATAATCATGCACAACCTTCACCAGACCAATCATACCAACTAAGGACATCACAGGTACATACATATCATCACCACCCTTCACATGCCTCACAAAATATACAACATCCATACAAACAACAAAATCCTTAGCATACCTTTTAAAATCACTTAAACACTCTGGCCATTCATTCAAATCAACACGCATCATTACACACCTCTTCAACTCACTAACAAAAGGACATATCTCTTGCATCTTTAGAATATCCTCATCACTTAAAATCTCATTCTCATCATCCATGACCAACTCAATCATACCGCAAAACTTGACAACATTCTTTGCACACTCATCCAACCTCATCACCTCACATTAACCTTTCATAAGACAATCCTTATCAGCATCCAAAGACAAATCATTCAATCTCATAAAGTCTACACCAAGCAAGAGACAACACAGCATTTGCTCATCCTTCGGAATCACAAAGTCATGCTTCACATTCACACCATTACCCAAACTCACTTTCAGACCAACCTGTTCCCATGCCACTATCATGCCATTTCCTAATCCACTTATCCGTAACTTCACAGGTTTATGCTCGCAACATTTAAACTCATCATACTTCTCAGAATCCTCTCATTTACTAAAGACACTTGCGCTCCAGTATCAATCAAACCACAGAACAACCTTTCACCAACTTTCACTCTCGCTTCCATCATATCAGGTCCACCATGTTCGCAATACACAGAAGGAACAAGCACACCAACATCAGCACTGATATCCACACTGTCATTAACTCCCATATCATCACTCACCACACGCTCATCTTCATCCAGACAATCATTCTTCTCTCTTATATACAAACACTTTTCAATCACCCAATTGTAGTGCACACCGCTCAAACATTGCAGATGTACCACATTAGGATTCAAACCCTTCATCTTCTCATCCTTGTACACAATCGGCCTCTCACCACCAAAGTGCACATAAACAATCACTCCATACAAACGACTCACTACAATCAACACTTCCTGAAATGGCGGGACCCCTTGCATACACATCGCTCTCAATTCTTTCATGAAGTTCCGCACCTTTGTCATACCAATGCTTTCAGGCTTCTTACACACTTAATTCATTACCTCCTTCCTTAAATCATCCACACTATTGGGCACTCTCACGTCTACTCCATCACTCTTCAAATCTTGCAAACCATTCCATAAACTCTCAAACAAGGAATCACCACCACCCTTACTCTCTTTTCCATTCATAATCCCTTTCGGCAAATACTCAGGATCACTCACTCCACACACATTTTCATCATTCGTACCAGGATACCTTGACATCAAATCAGCCACTCCATTCCATTCACCAGGCACATATTCAATCACATAGTCAAAGTCACTCAATTCTTCCAAAGTCCTTGCAATCCTACTATCAGCCCACTTCATACGCTGCAGATACACAAGAGGTTGATGATCGGTTTTGATCACAAACCTCACACCATACAAAAACGGACGCAACACTTTCAAACAATATCTTATCGCAGCCAACTCTCGCTCCACAGTCGAATACTTTCGTTCTGCAACATTCATAGCCTTGGATACATACCCAATTATTCGCCTGACATTCTCTCCATTCAAACACTGCTCTTGCATCAGAAAACCTCCCATACAATACCAACTCGCATCTGTATACAATTCAAGCATTTTAGCATTTACACTATAATCTGGGTAAGCCAATTCAACATCTTCAGCCGCTGCCTCTTTCAGTCTCTCATACGCCTCATTCATCTTATCATTCCACTTGACAACCGTACTACCTTTCTTGCCCATCCACTCAGACAGAGGCTTAATCACACCAGAACAATCACGTATAAACTTTCGCTGGAACTCAATCAAACCCAAAAACGACTTCAGTTGCTTCACACTCACCGGTTTAGGAAACATTCGCACCTTCTCAACATACTTTGGTAATTCTCGCAACCCATTCTCACTTACCATATGCCCAAGGAATTCCAATTCTTTCGCAAACCATTCACACTTCGCCACTTTCACCTTCACAGCAACACTCTCCAACGTTCTCAACACATCATTCACCAATCTCATATGCTCCTCAAAAGTCTGTCATAATCAAAATATCATCTATAAATGCAATCACATTCTTACTCGCAAACTTACTCAACACAACATTCATTGCCCCCTGGAAGGCTCCGGGAGCATTAGCCAACCTGAAGCTGAGGTTCCGGAACTGGTAATGCCTCTTTGAGGAAGAGAAGGCAGTTACCGACCGGCTCTCCTCAGCAATGGGCATCTGGTAATACCCCCGTACCAGATCCAGCTTTGTAAACCACTCCATCCCATGCATACTATACACACACTCATTACCACACATCGGAAACCTTTCTTTCACAGTCTTTTCATTCACCTTTCTATAATCCACACACAGACACAATCTTCCATCCGGCTTACGTACAGGTACAATTGGACTATTCCATGCACTCTCGCTCTCTTCAATCACCCCCAATTGCTCCAATTCCAAGCACTGCTCCTCAATCTCATCAGCAACCGGACGTGGGAAATGCCTCGGCCGCTGATAGATTGGGGAGTCCTCCTTCAGGACAATCTTGAATTCCGGGAGCTTTGCAACCCCGAAATCCAGATCACCCTTACTGAGGGCTCCCTTTCGTTCAAATATCATTCGATACACATCCTCCCTTTCATACTCAGTCAAACATCCATCCAATTTCACCATGTCCTTCACCTCATTATACATCCATTCACATGTCTTTTCATTCGCAATATTCACCCTGATATCCGTGCTATCATCCATACCTACCTCAGTGACAGTGGAGAGGTGTCCTAGTACATCTCCGACTTGGATACCCCTCACCTGTCCCTTCACCCTGGGGTCTGCCTGCACACATACAAAAGGATCATTCATTCTCATCAAGCCATCAAACACACAAGCAACACGCCTTACCTTATAATATGCATACTTTCCATCCAATATCACGGTGTTCTCACCCACATTTAAACTAACATCCTTACTCCAACTCACTCTAACCGCCACCCTTTCACCCTTCACAAGTCTTACATTCTCCATAGCAGTCACCTCAATACCAGTAAACACACTCCTCAAAACACTACCATCTTTCCCTACATATAACTTATACACCCCATTTTTACCAATCTTTCTCTCAATCTGATCACTTGCAGGATGCACAACCATACGATTCATTTTCATAAAATCATAGCCCAAAATCACACCATACTCACTACTCACCTTATCAATCACAGAAAATTCGCATTCATTCATCATCATACCATGCATTCGAACAGCTTACCTTATCATTCCAATCACAGGCACTCTCCTATTACCAATACCTACCAAACTACCCTTGCACTCAGACAGGAGGGCTTTCTCGCTAACCTTGTCATACATATCTGTATGCACCAAGCTCGCCTTGCATCCAGAATCTATTAAAGCTAAACATTCAATTCCACCTTCACACTCAGACACTCATACTTCCTACCAGACAGCACTTTCACACTAGACAGACTTACCAACACATTACTCACACTCATGCACCCAGAGGATACTTCAGCAGGTACCCTCTTACCATTCAGTTTCCCGCTTCAGACTTTCCATTCACACCTTGCACTCTCAGTCTAATCCAACACTTTTCACTTGAATGTCCTTCCATTGCACAATAGCTACATACATTCCTCTGGTCACGACACATCCTTGCATAATGACCAGCCTTTCCACAATTACCACATGCATATTTCATACTTTCCCCACCAGTTGCTCCACCATTCAACCTCGGACAATCTTTCTTCAAATGGCCTATTTCTTTACACTCGAAGCACTCTTTCACACTTTCCTGGCAATCCTTTATCATATGCCCTTTCTTACCACACCCAAAACATGCACCAGATGTCCACCTACATTCTGCCAACATATGACCTTTCCTTCCACACCGGCGACATTCCACAATCTTTCTCCCACCACTCGGTCTCTCGTTTGCTGGGATATACCTCGGTTTCTCTCTCATATTCCATTCCCACGCTTGAAATTCATCTGCCCCCTTCCATTCAACCACCCTCCATTTGCCCATCCATTCTGCTGGCCCAGGAAGTTTGACATCACTCCAGCTGACAAACTGTACCATCCATCCTCTTCTAGATCGCTTTCATCATCAAATCATCCATCTTCTAACAGTTCCAACACATCCTCCCACATCAACCGTTCACCTGTCAGTCTCACTCTCTCCTTTCTCTTTCCACTCAGCCATTCACTCACCTTTCGCGGTGTAGCGGCGGGATCGCGAGTCCCCAGCCAAAAGTTCCCGCCGCCCTGACAAGGTCCGCTCGGTGGTTCAAGGAGAGTGTATTGAGGAGAGAGAGTATTTTCTAAATTTATTAAAAACCAATGAATAATGGCGATCAACCACAACCCCAGTAAATAATAAAAATGCAAATTCAACCAATCACCAAAATATTTACAATTTCTAAACACACAAAAAACATATATAGTTGGCCTCACAATAATACCTTGGCCAACAAACACATGTATATTTACACAAAAGGCCTTACAATAAGATCTTGGCCACGCAACGAATATTAGAACCAAGATATCGCGGAAGATGGGTGCACCCTTAACTATCTAATCGAGTGAGACGTATTGGAGAAAGTGGGAGGTGGATCACTTTCTGCGGGATTCTGAGGGGTCCAGGACTCGGCAAAGCCGAGGATTTGGGGTTGCTGGGACGCTTGTTGGTACCAACTGCTGGGTCACAGTCGGTTGGATGCTGCTTCAACCACTCCCTGGAGACTGGAAGGTGCTGGCCAAGGTCCACACGTTAGAAAATTGCCCCAAAAGGTAGGCACACTTGCGAGGGTCAGGATTGGCTTCAGCCGTCTCTGAAAGCCAGATGTCGGTGACAATCGGTACCACGGAACTGGAAAAGAGAAGGCACATTCAGTCACCTATTCACTGCCACACTCAAACATCTTTACTCCTAACTCATTCAACCATATCCACTCTCACACAATCTTCACTCACCTATCCTCCGTCCAGGCGGTTCTTCCTTCTTCAGTCACAACTAATGACTTCCAAACTTATACACTAAAAATATTTGCTGAAAGAATCCGCCTAAAAGAAAACAGGAGATGAATGGGGGAGCACGATAGAGATCCATCGAGTCCCCCCACACAAAGCAAAGACGGTGATCACACGATCCACACACACACACACATTCTGCAAAAGAAGAAAGAGATTAGACATAGGGGAGGGGAGGCGGACAACCAAACTACTACATCCCTCCCAGCTAAATTCGTCTCACCTCACCATGTCTCAATCCCCATCTTCATTCATTCACAATGCTTTCGACATCACCCAGTCATACTCTTTCACTCTGCCTCTCCTCCTAGTCACAGGTCCATCAACTGTCTCTGTCATCTGTCGTAATGTCTCCTCATGTCTGTCCATGGCCCCTTCTCTATGTACTTCATCCACACACACATCCGACATTCCCTGACCAATCCCACTCAAATCCTCAACTAACCTCTCTACTACATCCATCAAACCTTCCCATTCTTTCATAGCATTTATCGACTCTTGTTCCAATTTCGCACTTATCCCATTTATACTCTCTAGCATAGACTCAGACTCATTCAACGGAAACTTAAAAATACTGTACGTTCTATCATATACTCCATCTCGATCTTGCACAAACCCAGAAAACTCTCTCACATCACTCTCACCAAACTGTTCCATCCATTCATCCTTTCTCAACCGTTTACTCTTACGCTTCCCCCTTCGATGTTCAACTAACACTAACTGCTTCCCCTCTAAAGCACTAGCTATATCATCCACCATTTCACAGTCTTCCATTCCTTCAGACAGATATTCATTCACCGGATGTTGCACCAAATATTGAGGAGGTTCACGCCACTTTCGCAACTGACTTTGATGCGCTCTACGTTCATCCAAACTTCCATCCTCTCTTTCACGAACTATCACATAACTTACCCCATTTGACCAAACCTTTCTTACTACAAACGGACCTTCAAATTTCTCTTTCAACTTATCCACATTCAGTCTACCTTTTGTCTCAATCTCCTTTAGTACTTTATCACCCACAGAAAAACTCTCAAACCTTTCATTCCCTTTTCTCCACAACTCACGATCCTTCTCACTAAGTCCCTTATGTGGCCTAATCATTCGTTCAAAGTTCATCAAATACTTACATGGTGACATTCCAATCGCCTTATGCACTGTCATGTTATACGCCCAAAGCACTCTTCCCAAACATTCATCCCATTCTTTCCCATCTTTCACCATCAATCGTAACATCTCACTCAAAGTTCTTATCGTCCTTTCAGCCAAACCATTTGCACTAGGCATATACGGCGTCGTTCGCACATGATCTATTCCCCATTCACTCAACATCTCCTCAAAAGCACGTCCCACAAACTCAGGTCCATTGTCACTCAACATTCGCACAGGCTTACACATGCACATGGGCAACATTCTCTCACTCACTTCTCTAGCAACAGTCAATGAAGATTTATTTGTCACAGGTGCAGCATACGCAAATTTGCTCTTATGATCCACCATCACAATCATCCCAACATACCCTCTTGCAGTCCTCGGAAAAGACACGCAATCGATCGCTACCATTTCAAAGGGTTCATTCACACTCAACTTTAATACAGGTGGGGCGGCATACACTCTCTGATACTTTCTCTTCTGGCACACTTCACACGTAGTCGCTACGTCCACGCAAATCTTTCTCAAAAAGGGACTAAATATACATCCTTTCATACATTCCCACAATTTATTCTTACTTATATGTCCAAACCTATCATGCACAATCTTCACCATTCCAATCGTGCCACACACGGAAAACACCGGAATATATACATCCTCATCATCTATACATTGAACAAAATACACTAAACCCTTGCACACTACAAACTTTCCAGCAAACCTTCTAAACTCTCTTAATATGCAACTCCATTCATTCACAGGAACACTGGTCATCACGCTATCTTTCAATTCACGCACCATCGGACATGACTCTTGCATGCTCTCTATATCTTCAGCAGTCAACAGTTCTTCACTCAAATCGACACCTGCCACTCCTACAAATCCAGTTGAGCCTACAAGCTCACTCTGCAACTTCCCAACTGTTACACCATCTTTCACTAAACATTCATTACATACATCCACTGAAATCCTATTCTTACGCAGAAAATCAATCCCACTCAGAAAACAATAAGGTAATTCATTCTCACTTAGCACAACAAATTCATGCAATATATCATTCAACTTCCCCATGCTTACAGACAAACTCACTTCCTCCCATGCCATAATACGTCCACTTCCGAGTCCACTTATCGAAACTGTCACACCTTTTCTAGAAACATTCAAACTCATATTGTCAGCATCATGCACAACCTTTGCATTCACCAAGGAAATTTGCGCACCTGTGTCAATCATTCCACAATAGCTCTTCCCATTCATAGTCAAGGTAACTTGCACTCTCTCTTCAAGTCCATGTTCACACATTATATTCAACACTTCGGTCTGTTCCACAAACACTTCTGCAGCATCCAAACCTTCATCTTCACTAACAGGAACAATTCCTTCGCAAACGTAGTCAATCTCTCTTCTTACATAATTCTTCTTCTCAATCAGCCAATTATAATGCACACCACTCAAACATTGCAGATGCAACTCACACCCATTCACTCGGTCTACACCTTTACCATGATACATCACTGGCTTCTCCACACCATAATGCACATATACTCTCACACCAAACAGCTTACTCACTATCGCTAACACTTCCTGAAACATCATCACTCCTGGCATACACATACTTCTCAACTCTTTTCTTAACCTACTTGAATTTTCCATTCCCAATTGCTCTGGTCTCTTACACGCTTCTTCCATAACCACCTTTCGTAATGCATTCACACTTTCTGGCACCTTTTCAAGCAATCCATCTTTCACCAAGTCTCGTAAACCATACAACACACTTTCGAACATAGAATCACCTCCACCCTTACATTTTCTTCCAACAACTACACCTGCTGGCAAATTCTCAGGGTTTATGCTTACAGTCTAGCTCTCATTCAAACTACAAGGCAAACGTGACATCAAATCAGCAATCACATTCCTTTCACCTGGCAAATACTCAACCACAAAATCAAAATCACTCAAATCCTCTATCGTCCTTGCAAGCCTACTATCAACTAACCTCATACGCTGCAAATACACTAGTGGCTGGTGATCTGTTCTCACTACAAACCATACTCCATACAGAAATGGTCGTAACGACTTGAGACAGAATCTTAACGCAGCCAGCTCTCTTTCAATCGTTGAATATGCACGCTCTGCCACACTAAACGCCTTGGAAACATACGCAATTACTCGCTTTCTTTCAACCCCATTCACAACTTGATCTTGCATCAAACATCCACCCATCGAATGACCACTTGCATCCGTATACACTTCAAGCATTCCTGCATTTGTTCCATATGCTGGATACGCAAGTTCCACATCTTTTGCAACTTCCGCTTTTAACTTTTCAAACGCTGCATTCATAGAGTCATTCCACTTAATCACAGTACTCTTCTTTTTCCCAGTCCATACACTCAACGGTTTCATTACACCTGAACAATCTTTCATAAACTTTCTTCCAAACTCAACTAAACCAAGAAATCCACGCAACTCTCTCACTGTGGTAGGCTTAGGGAAATTCCTAACCTTTCCCACGAACTTCTGCGATTTACGCAATCCAACCGCACTCACTTTATGTCCTAAAAACTCAACTTCACTAGCAAACCATACACATTTAGACAACTTCACTTTGACACCAACCTCTTCCAACTTTCTTAAAACATCATTCACCAAGGTCATATGTTCTTCCATGCTCTCACTCATCACCAAAATATCATCCAAAAACACTCGTACATTCTTACACGGAAAACCACTCAACTCTACATTCATAG
Organism: Ceratothoa steindachneri; assembly: GCA_963969495.1. Lineage (NCBI taxonomy): Eukaryota > Metazoa > Arthropoda > Malacostraca > Isopoda > Cymothoidae > Ceratothoa > Ceratothoa steindachneri. The sequence goes on along the minus strand of OZ018339.1, from coordinate 58,887,785 downwards.
CACGCTGAAAAGCAGCTGGGGCGTTCGCCAACCCAAAGCTCAGGTTTCTGAACTGATAATGGCGCTTTGAGGTAGAGAACGCCGTAATAGGTCTACTCTCTTCAGCCACAGGCATCTGGTAGTATCCACGTACCAGATCCATCTTAGAAAACACTTTCATTCCATACATACTGTACACACATTCAGACACAACACTCATAGGAAACTTGTCTTTCAACGTTCGTTCATTCACTCTTCTATAGTCAATACACAGTCGCAAACGTCCATCTGGCTTTCGTACAGGTACAATCGGACTATTCCAGGCACTCACACTCGGCTCAATCACGCCAATTCTCTCTAATTCCTCACACTGTTCCTCAATCTCTTGAGCCACAGGGGCAGGGAAATGACGAGGCCTTTGATATATTGGCATATCGTCGCTCAAAATTATTTTGAACTCAGGCAAGCGAACGTTGCCAAAGTCCCCATCCCCTTGACTCAAAGCATCTCTCCTATTCCACAACATCCTGTAAACTTTTTGCTTCTCACATTCACTCAACTTTTCTTCCAATTTCACTTGCTCAATCAAATCTTCATACTTCCAAACATTCGACGTTACACTCACGGAAAACACATTTGCGTTCACCACATGCATATCATTCTCCATATTCACCACTGTATTTAACACACCCAATTTATCTCCCACTTGCACTCCTCTAAGACTCTTCCTTCGCAGATCAGGCCAAACTTGCATGCAGACACGCGGATCTTTCATATCAATTATACCATCAAACACATGCACCACTCGCCTTAATCGATAGTTCGCAGCACTACCATCCAAGACATAAATATTCCCATCATTCTCATTTATCTCAACATCCGAATTCCATCCAATCCTTACACTCAATGTTCCATTCTGCTTGACAGGCACACTCTCAATCGCATATACCTCCAGACCTTTCATGATGTTCACTCTCACACTTCCATCTGGATTCACATACCATTGAAACTTCATACTTCCATTCTTCTTACATTCAATCATCTCTAAATCAGGGTGAATCACAATACCATTCGCTTTCAAAAACTTATAACCTAATAGCATGTCATACTTCTTGTTTGCACCTTCTACAACACAAAATTCATCTTCATTCATCCGGACACCGGCAATCAAAACACTTTCTCTAAACCTTGCAACAATCGGCACATCCTGTTCACCTAATCCAGTCAAATGATATCCACGATCCTTAACTTCACTTACTTTCATTCCTACAAATGCTTCATAGTACACCACATTCACCTTACATCCTGTATCAATCAATGCACTTACTTCTCGTTCTCCACACTTAATTTTAACACACATACACCTATTCACTCTCTGACCCCAATTAACTCCACGATTTGACAATCCTTCTCTCACATTCATCACTTGCACTCTAGAGAATTCCCCAGAAGGAACCCTCTCATTCCTTAGTTTCCCTGAGTCGTATCCTCTCGATTACTTGCATCATTCCCATCCATTCTTTCATTCATGCATCTTTCTCCGGTCCTACACAACCTTGTTGCATGACCTACCATTCCGCATTTACCACAGGTAGCTCTTGGACTGGCACACATCCTGGCATAATGCCCTATCTGCCCACAATTACCACACACTCCAGGTCCACTCATATTTACTCGACCACCTTCCCTGCAATCTTGTACCAAGAGGCCCATTCTTCCACATCCATAACACGCTCTTTCCCTCGCACGACTACAATCTTTTATCATGTGCCCCATTTGTCCACAGCCAAAGCAACTTCCTTGTGACCAGCGACAGTCAACCCTCATATGCCCAACTTTCTTGCACCTCAGACACCTAGGCTCATTTACTCTAGATCTACTGTCATTCCTACCATTTGTGCGACCACTATTCCGACCATTCTGAACCCTACTCCACCCATTCCGACTCTCACTCCTACTTTTACTCCCTCTCGGTTGGCGGCCAACATACACACACTGTTGTTCATTCTGCCCGTAATAATTTTCTAAAAATCTTGTCATCACATTGATCGGGTTCTCTATCAGCGCATCCCGATAGGACCGGAACTGGGGCAACTTACTGATACTTGAGTTGCGCACAGTGTGAATCGAGGCCTCCTCCCTTCCATAATCCTCAAATTCACGGTCCTCTAACATCTCCAGTACATCCTTCCATAGCAATCTTTCACCAGCCCATTTCATCTTCTCTTTCCTCTTATACGTCACATACTCACTCACTTCATTTGGAACCGTATTTAAAAACTTCTTCATCAGCTCCTTATTCCCATTTATTCCGTCATCTCAAAATCTCATTCGTGCCAAGGACTCTAAGCGATGCGCATAAGAATTCACATCCTCATTCTTTCCCATTCTCGCTTCCTCAAACCCATTTGTTTTCTTATACTTCACACTTGTCTTCATCCTCTTACAGTGCTCTATTATTCTCTCTTTCATAACCTCCCACTTAGGCTCACCCACGCTCATAATCGTCCGGTAAAAATCCTTCTACGCCCATCCAGAAACTCGCACAACTCTTTCACCCAAAACCTATTATTCTCTCCAAATTTTTCCTTACAATAATTTTCATACTCTTTCAAAAACACTTTCACATCCTTTGCTCCTTCCACTCTAAACTTACTTAACTTTGGCACTTCTCTGATCAGTATACTCCGATGAACCTCAGCATCACTTTCACTATCACTCACTTCTCTCCCACTTTCACTCATGCCTTCATTCGAGCTGAAATATAAGGAGTCAATACTAGCCAGTCGGGTCCTTTCCTGTCGGTCTGGGCATCTAGTCTTTGGGGTCTTCTTTTTTCGATGCCTAGTCATTTGCAGGGGTTCCTTTATGCCTGTCAATCCCTTTTTATCAGTCATGTAAATTCCAAGTGGAGTCGAGGCCACACCCCCACCAATTGCACCTGATTCTCCCATTTTCTCATTCAGCATTCGCATCAATTTTTCCTCCATTCGCACCTCACTGTCTTTAATCCTCACTTCGATCTCCCTCATTTTCCTTTTCAAACTATCATTCTCTTCTCTCAAATGCGCATTTTCTCTGTCTTTCTGCCGCACTAACTCATTTAGTCTTCTCATCTCCAACTCCATGGTCCCAATCTGTTCCTCCTCCATTAGGGACAAAAGACACAGGCTCTCACTCCTCTCCTTCCTCAAACCACCGGGCAGTCCCTATTCGGGCGCCAAAAATATGTAGCGGCGGGATCGCGAGTCCCCAGCCAAAAGTTCCCGCCGCCCTGACAAGGTCCGCTCGGTGGTTCAAGGAGAGTGTATTGAGGAGAGAGAGTATTTTCTAAATTTATTAAAAACCAATGAATAATGGCGATCAACCACAACCCCAGTAAATAATAAAAATGCAAATTCAACCAATCACCAAAATATTTACAATTTCTAAACACACAAAAAAAATATATATAGTTGGCCTCACAATAATACCTTGGCCAACAAACACATGTATATTTACACAAAAGGCCTTACAATAAGATCTTGGCCACGCAACGAATATTAGAACCAAGATATCGCGGAAGATGGGTGCACCCTTAACTATCTAATCGAGTGAGACGTATTGGAGAAAGTGGGAGGTGGATCACTTTCTGCGGGATTCTGAGGGGTCCAGGACTCGGCAAAGCCGAGGATTTGGGGTTGCTGGGACGCTTGTTGGTACCAACTGCTGGGTCACAGTCGGTTGGATGCTGCTTCAACCACTCCCTGGAGACTGGAAGGTGCTGGCCAAGGTCCACACGTTAGAAAATTGCCCCAAAAGGTAGGCACACTTGCGAGGGTCAGGAGCACATTCAGTCACCTATTCACTGCCACACTCAAACATCTTTACTCCTAACTCATTCAACCATATCCACTCTCACACAATCTTTACTCACCTATCCTCCGTCCAGGCGGTTCTTCCTTCTTCAGTCACAACTAATGACTTCCAAACTTATACACTAAAAATATTTGCTGAAAGAATCCGCCTAAAAGAAAACAGGAGATGAATGGGGGAGCACGATAGAGATCCATCGAGTCCCCCCACACAAAGCAAAGACGGTGATCACACGATCCACACACACACACACATTCTGCAAAAGAAGAAAGAGATTAGACATAGGGGAGGGGAGGCGGACAACCAAACTACTACAGCGGGATCGTGTCCAAAAACTTCCTCATGAGTGGTTTACATTCATTTACATCATCATCACCATACCTCTTTCTTGCCATACTCTCAAGCCTATGTGCATACATATTCACACTTTCACTCTTCCCCATTTGAGCCTTCTCAAATTCATTCACCCTTTTATACTTCACACTCTCTTTCATTCGTTTCACCTGCCCAATCAATCTCTTCTTCACTACATCGTACTTTGGCTCTCCCACACTCGTTCTCACTCGCAAGAACTCCAACACTTTCCCATCCAAACACTCACCCAGTGACCCTTGTTCTGCTGGTACTTGAGCTTGCAGTACCCCTCAAAATCCCCGAAGAACTCATCCATACTCTTTTCCCCATGCGATCTAAACTTATCAATCCTTGGCACTTCCCTAATCAAAATTCCTTTCCCCACATTCACTTCACTCTCCCAAGAGCTACTTTTGGTCTCACTCATTCCAATCATATCATCACTCTCTCCCTCATCTGAGTATAGCGAATCCACACTCTTCCCTCTTGCCTTCCTATCCTTAACCTTAGAACCATGCTTACTTCCTCTCTTACTTTCCACTCTCTTCCATTCACCCCCTTTCCTACCAGTCACAGTATCTTCTTTAGACTCAATCATACTGCCATCCATTCCATTTAGCGGAGTCCCTTCAGTAGGAGCAGGGGTCAGGGTTGTAGGTCCTGGGGCTGATCCAGCCCCTGTCATCATGTTATATAGGTCCTGCATCCGTCGGTCTGTCTGATCCTGTCGGTCTCCCATTTCCTTCTTCATCCTATCAGTCTTTTCATTCATCCCTTTTATTTTATTCTCCATTCCCTCCATCATTCCCCACAACATTTCACACTCCTCTTCTTTCTTTCTCAACTCCAGTCTCAATCGCACTACTTCTTCATTTAATGTTTCCGCTACAGCCATTGTTCCCAAGTTAGTAAAAAGATAGGAGGAGGGAAAAATCAGTCAAACTACTTGTCACACTAATTGGGTATGGACTGTAATCCAATCCCGTCACGCTCCCGGTTTCGAAGTCTCACATCCCTATTCGGGCGCCAAATGTAGCGGGCCGAAAATATATCTCTAATCCCAATCGATCCAACCCGCTTCCTACACTGTCCGGACGTGAGAAATCGAGGGAGAATGAAACGGATTGTATATACCGTCCCTTTACTTACAAAAGAATACAGTTATATTTACAGCAATTTATATTTACAAGGGAAGTGTGCACACTTCAAAATGAGGCCAAATTCCCCAATCCAAATAAGATACCAAAAGAGAATTTTCTAACAGGCGAATACAACAAATTTACTTATATATCTACACAAAACATAAAAAAAACACAACAACCGAACGAAAAGGGGCACACGCTATCACTTGTGTGCTGGAGGTGGGTGGTAGTAGGCTAACATAAAAGGAGGCAGGATTGTCAGCCAATGCGGGTATGGTGGTCCAGGTGTCTAGCGAGGTATGAAAGCCCTCCGTCTCAGGGCTGGGCGGAGCACTCGTCTAGAGAACCCTTCTTGCCATCCGTCCAAGCTTCCACTCTCTGTAGAAGAGATATATCCTCCGTTTATGACCCATTTACTTATACATGGAAGGGAAACTAATAAGTGGGCATTACCCGAGTAAATTTATCGACTAGCTTACCTCTAAATGTATATCCAAACAATTCTCAAAATATAATCTTTTGATAAAAGATTATTTTAAACAAAGTACTATTTTGTTTTAATTATAGTGATATATCAAAACTAGCTACTATCTTTCCATAATATGGCGCCTGGAAAGAAAGAAAAACATGGTAATCATTTTATACATAAAATAAACAAAAACAAAACAAACCCATTCCCATTCACACACACACACACACACACACACACACACATTCTTACAGAGGGAGGGAGAGGGTACTGAGAAAAGGGGTGGGAGAATGGCCCTTTTACACACACTCACATTCGCTCCACCACAAGGCCAGTCCATCTGGCCTGGGGGCTCCTGCCGGCAGAGGGGAGAAGCAGGTTCATTCCCCACCCTCCTCTCCTAAAAAGAAAAGGAACAGAAAAAAGACTCAGGGCTCCTCTCCGTCCGCGGGGGCTGTGGGGATGGATGGGTCTGCTGCCACTTTGGTAGGCGACCAAGCCAAGATTGGCACATCTGGCCCCTCTGCCCCCCTGGGTGCATAGCCCCCGACTAAGACCAAAAGTGCGCGGAGCCTCGATAACATTGGGGCACCTCATTCAGAGGTTACCTGGCATTTTCGACCCTGCTGGCTTCAAACGCTTCCTCGTTATTCACTCCATTAATGGCAGCATGTTGGCCAAGGGCAACATGATCCATCAGAGGAGAGCTTGAGCTAGTATTATTGGTAGAGAGCCAAAGGTGACCCATTTCTTGGACAGGAGCCTTCTGGCGAATGTGGCAAATCCCTTCGAGGCGGCCAAGATAAATGCTCATCGGACACTTGATGGCACCCCGGTGAGTGTGATGCCGCACTCTACCATGAACTTTGTGAAAGGAGTAGTTTATGTGAGGGAACTTGTGGATTACTCCATAGAAGATATCACTGTAAGAGCTGGCCTACCACAGGGCAGTCAAGGTCAAGCATGTGATGAGAAAACTGGGAGGGACCTCAAGGCCCACCCCTACACTCGTTACTTTTGACTGTGACGAGCTCCCAGAGTCGGTGCATGCCGGTTGGTACCGCTACCGAGTGAAGGCATTCGTGCCACTGCCGCAGAGGTGCTATTACTGTCACCGCTTCAACCATACAAATCGCTCATGTAGACGTGCAAAGTCAGAGTCACCCGAAGTCTGTGTAAATTGCCACACACGATAAGTCCAAATCATGTGTGACCAAGTGTGTCAATTATGGAGAGCCGCACCCCACTACTTCGAAGGCATTTGGTGCATATCCTTGAGAAAGAAATCCTGGCTGTTCAGGCCCAGGATCATCTCTCATACCATGAGGCTAAGGACTTGATCCTGTCACACCCGGCTCTGCCTGGGACATCGTATGCATCAATACTTAGAAAGACACCCTCTGCTCCTGGCCCATCCAGGCCAATGAGCATGGTTGTTTCCGCACTCATTCGGGGCCCTTTTGCGGGTAATACTCGGAGGAGCTGCGGAGGCTCGTCTCGTCTCGTCCCGTTCCCGTTAGCTATTTTACTGCAGGAGATCATGCCTGCTGCGTGCCACCTGCCCGCCCTCCCGGGGTATAAGGTTTTGCGACCCTATCACCACGAGATGGGGGATGCGCAGTTTACACCCGCATGATGTCTCCATTCTTCTTTACACTTTAGATACCTCATTTCAGGCAGTGGCTGTGCAGCTTCACCTGGATAGGAGGTATACTGTTATTTCTGCGTACATTCCACCGTCAGCTGACTCTGATGCGGGGGACTTCCGCCACGTTGTGGCACGGTTTCCGAGGCCCTTTCTCTTGTTGGAGATCTGAATGGCAGACATCCTCTCTGTGGAGACTACTCAATAAATCCTAGGGGACAAGTCCTTGCCGATCTGATCGAAGAGCTTGAGATAAGTGTCCTAAATGTGGATGAGTTTACGCATCACTGCCCGAGAACTGCTTCATTTTCTTGCCTCGATCTATCTTTGTGCTCTTCGGATGCACAGCCTGATTTTGATTGGGGGGTGGTCGATGACCTCCATGGTAGGTATCACTTTCCCATTCAACTGTCATTTTCAGGGCAACTGCCGCCTGATAGACCACCTTGGTGAATGAGACCACAATCTCGGACCCCGTGTCCGTGGCGGAATCCTTCGCGACCGCTTTCTCCGCATTCTCTAGTCAAGATGCTGCTCCAACAGCATTCAATGCACGTCATGATGTCGTGGAAGGCCTCCGACTGGACTTTACCTCCAGAAGCGGAGAACCCTTCAACGACAGGTTTACTGTGAGTGAGTTGCGTTCCGCTCTTGCTTCGTGCGTGGACACCGCCCATGGTCCTAACGATGTCCCGTACTCCATGCTTCGACACCTGGGTGAGCGAGGCATGGCCTTTCTGTTAGATTTGTTCAACAGAATCTGGGTGGAGAGTATCTTCTCAGATTCCTGGCGAATCGCTACTGTGCTCGCCTTTCGCAAACCGGGGAGAGATCACTCTACTCCAGCCGGTTTCCGCCCAATCTCTCTAACCTCTTGCGTGTGCAAGTTGATGGCGAAATAATTAAATGTTAGATTAGCCTTTTTCCTAGACAGCGGAGGCCATCTTTCTTCCGCACAGTGTGGCTTTCGCAAGTTCCACTCTACATCGGATGCTCCGCTCCGACTGGAAAATGCCGTCTGCGAGGCCTTCCTTCGTAGAGAGCACTACGCCACGGTGTTTTTCGATCTGGAGAAGGCTTATGATACCGCATTGCGATACGGTATCATGGATACTCTCCCCAGATGGGGGCGAGGGGACGCCTCCCAATGTTTATATCTGAATTTTTGCGAGATCGTTGATTCCACGTACGGGTGGGGGGGAGCCCTTTCCGGCCCAATGGAGCAGGAAAGTGTCCTGGGTGTCGCACTCTTTGCCCTGAGCATCAACGGCATCACCTCGGTGCTGCCGTAAAATGTTTTCGCTACGCTCTACGTGGACGACCTTTCGATCTCTTTTGGCGCGGCCCAGATGCCAACTCTGGACCGTCGACTCCATAGGCATTGAACAGCGTCTCTCGCTATGCCGAAGCACACAGGTTTCATATTTCCTTGGCCAAGACTAAAGTGGTGCATTTGCCGCCATTCACGGCTCCACCCCGACCCAGATTTGTTTCTTAATGGGTTGCGCCTGGAAGTGGTTAAATCGCAACATTTCCTTGGGCTTGTATTCGACCGACGCCTCACCTGGGAGGCTCATATTCGCAGCCTTAGGGTCTCTTGTACCCGCGCCATGGATATTCTCCGCTCCGTGACGTTCAGCGCTTGGGGTTCTGATAGGGCTACTGCCTTACTACTTTTTTATCGATTCTTTGTTCGTTCAAAGCTCGACTACGATGCAAAGTTTATGCATCCGCAGCCGAGCGTTTATTGTGGAAGGTGGACTCGATCCACCACACCGACCGATGCCTTCCGCACTTTCCCCATTGAGAGCCTATTAGTCCATGCTGGGGAGATGCCACTCGCCTGTACGCGTGAACCCGGCGCCTCCCTCAGTCGCCAACAGGTCTCACTGCATCCGCAGCTGATTTCGACGTTACCTATGCCGCCGAAAGACGCCAGTCATACCCTAAGCCCTTTGGGTTTTGGGCCAGGAAACTCCTTCGAGAGGGGGGGGGGTATAGCTCTCGGGCCGGTGGCGCCCCTGGTTCTGCCCTGGAGGGTACCACATTTGGCTATTTGTCGCCACGCCTCTGCTCCCAAAGCTTGTACAGCTCCGGTCGTATTGCGTTTGACCTTTTTGGAGCACACCTCGTGTCCCGCCGGAACTGTGCCAGTGTATACGGATGGCTCCAAGTCCGAAGAGGGGATAGGTTTCTACGCCGTTTCCCCTCTGTTTGAAGTCAGTGGGGCTCTGCCAGGCGCTGCGTCTGTCTTCACGGCCGAGCTGGTGGCAATACACCACTTGGTACAGGAGATTACGCGACTTGCCCGGTTCGGAGTCCGGATTGTGATCTATAGCGACTCACAAAGCGCTCTTAATGCACTCAGGGCATTGGAATCTCCGCATCCCCTGGTTCGCGATATCCGTGACGCCACGGTTTTGGCGAGCCGGGCAGATGTCGAGATTATCTTCTGCTGGGTTCCTGGACATGTAGGAATTGCGGGGAATGAGCACGCCAAAGAGTCCGCGAAGACTCTGCGACCGGACCAGCGTTTCGCTCTTCCTCACTCCGACTGCATGGCAGGAATACGGGCAGCTCTTCGGACTGCTTGGCAAAGAAGATGGGAGACGGTCGAAGGGAACTTAAAGTTGTGTGCCATTGTGCCGCAACTGTTCCCATGGACCTATCCCCCAATGCCTCGACGGCATCAGGTCGCTTTCTGTCGTCTCCGTATCGGACACACTCGTGTGACTCATCACCATTTGATGGAGCGCTCGCCTGCGCCCTATTGTGACGACTGCGTCGTCCCCCAGACTGTTCGGCACATTTTTGTCAAATGTCCCAGTCTGGGTGATCTTTGCGCACGTTATTTCTCCCAGTACCGCCTGTTCCTTGTGCTCAGGATGAGTTCCTGCACATCAACCTGTGGACTTTTAGACTTTTTGGAGGAGGCTGGCCTTCTTCCTGTTATTTAATATTCAAATATGGATCGCCATCTTCTTCGGCGGGGGAGGGCTGGCCTTCTCCTGTCGATGGAGCTTGCTCTATATTTTTCAATACTTTTGTTTGTTTTTTTTGCCTTTTGTTTGTATTTTTTCCATTTTTTAATTTGGCTTTTAATATAGCCTAGATACAGGCTAGCTTGAGTACGGCGACTTATGCCCTAGAAGGCAGTCGCCAGATGACATAATTAAAAAAAAACAACATTAGATTATCACTAAGCTAGACAAATTTGGAATAAAATTTTGGGTAGCTGCTGATAACAAGTAAAATACTTTTTGACTGGATTTCCATACCTTGCTAAAGATGAAAAACATCCATCAAACCAACCATTCTTAGCATATGTAATTCTTCAGTTTGTCAAACTATACTTTGGCAAACGAAGAAAAGTTATGACAGACAACTTTTTACTTCTCTTTGGTCCATTGAATCATGCCTGGAAGGAAGTGCCAATTAGCATAAAGAATTTGTGAGACAAAAGATTCAACACTCATGTTTTGAAGAAAGACCAAGGAATTTCTTAGGGCAACATTTTATCATTGTATATCTGAAAGATCTAACTATGTGTACACTACTAACGCCATCAATACTTGGAATATATTACTTTCCACACATTTTCTGCTCCAATCTTCACCACTTTACACCACTCTTTTACAGTCTTTCATGTAGAGGTGCCCTTGTTATTTTTCACTTATTAGTTTTAATTAACTATTAATATCCTTCCTGTTTTTCTTGAACACCTCTGCCTCTCCTTGAGCCTTCATCTGCATTGTTAAATTTCTTAAACGCTCAACTTTTTTACTAATTGAATACCATAAATTCTTCTTTCAGATTTGGCAGCAACTAGAACTTCAAAATAATGCATTAATTCCCAATGTCAATCAAGTAGTTGAGGTAGATGACTCAAATCTATGCACAGCAATTGCACATCTTTGCAATAAAGTTAACAATGAAGATGGTAAAGAAGAGGAAGAAGAGAAACAAAGTATAACTGAAGATGAAGGCGTTGAATCTGGAGAAGAGGAGGGGGAGGAGGAGGAGGAGGAGTTGTCTCTATCTGAAATTGGATCACTTGACTCAAATGAGAATGAGAAGGATATTGATGAGTGGGATCTTGATGCTGATACATTTGCTGATATTGTCCTTGATGAGGAGGATGAGGATGAAAAGGAAGAGGATGAGGTGGAAGATAAAGAACAAGTTGATGAAAATTCACAGACAAACACACCTGAAGAAAATAATCGAAGAACTTTCTCATCAACATCACTTGATACTCAGTTTCTCAACTTGAGAGAGAGTGAATGGATTGCTGATAATGATATTATTGGAAAGGACTTTGGTGATAATATCAATTTACTGGAGGACCTGGACCCTGAAGGATCAGACGATGTGAGTACATGTAGTTTTCACAATTCATGAGACAGCCCAATCAATATATATCAAGAGCACTTGTCTTCTAGACATACCTTTTTTATGCCTTGCATATTTCTCTCTTCTTCCCCCACTAGGGGGTTCAAGAATCATCTCTAGGCTCATATGTAATAATTTCTCAAATGTTTCTTAATCTCCCCGGGAGATTCTCTCTTCTCTTTCCATCTTATCCAATCGCTTATCCTTTTCTTTAGTTTTCCATTCTCTCCCATTTTGTTTCTGAGGGCCCCATTTCCATCAAGTTGCTTGAATTTACTAATACATTTAAATTTTCCATTGTATTTTAAATTATTAGGAATAAACCTTTGATAAAGGCCTGATTGGAGGCGAGCCCTATCACTGAGCTATACCCCCTCCCCCCATCTCTAGCTTAGCCTCTTCTCCTTCCTTCAAAACACTTGTTTCCTCGCTTTTCATACAATCTCTACCACAACTTTCTCTGGTCAGCCTCTAATTTCACAGGGTAGATGCTGGCCTTCTTCTCAGCCAACCATCCCGGATCGGGGCTGAGAGGGGAGAGGACAATGTTCCCTAACCCCTGAGCTCCGGTTCTGGATTTTTTTTTTAACAACCAACCTGCTTCATTCCCACCCTTACCTTCCTCACATCCCTTTTCCTTCCCACTTCACCATCTATCCTTGATTTTACGCCATGCTCAAGGTGGAGCAGCCATGCTGAAGGACTGCCAGGTTACCAGGCCGGAGGGGTAACCTTAAATGGTGGCACCTGGCTCTGCCAGGCCTGTATGCACCCCTTGAAGAGCGGGCCACTGCGAGGGGTGATGAGCTATTACATCCTGTAGAACAAATAGGCTCACCATGCCCAATGATGATAAAACTAAAAATCTCCCCTCAATTCTCCCTGTGTCATTGACGGAGCCGCCCTCGGGCAGCTCCACAGAAAAAATGTAGGTCCCCCCCCTGTGCTTGCGCAGGGGACCCTCCATATTTCTCTAACCGGAGAGGAGGCTTACTCCTCTGCTACGACTACGGATGTTGGGGACTCCCCCTCACCCCCTTCTCTGGAGGTGGTTTCAAGCACCTCGCTATTTCCAGCGGCAGTCCCTCCTTTTCTTTCTAAGGGGACTGCCAAGAAAGCCAACAGGCAGCCCATTGCTGACCGCCCCTCATTGAAGCGGTTCAGTAGGGCAAACCCCCTTAGGGGAGAGAGGGAAGCCAGGCCTATTTGGTCGCTTCCCTCAAAAGACCTGCTGGCAAGAATATTAAACCTTGCCGGGGTCAAGGCTTGTGCCTCCACACACATGACTGGTGACTCTGCCAACGAGACCTGCAATGTCCCTGAGGGGATGGCCAACTGGATGCCCCTCCTTTGATAGACATGGTCCTTGAGGCAACCCAGCCTCAGACAGTAGGGCCTTCCATGGGGGGGAATCCGGGCTCGGCACCAAGCACTGACCCCGAATCCGCCCCTATGCAAGGTCCTCCTCAAACGGCTGCAATCTCCGAGGCAGTACAAGGAGGGAAGGGATCTCCTCCAACCGGTGCCCCTGCGACCACCAGGACCTTGTCCATTGCGGAGAAGGACCTGGCTGAGGCCGGTCCATCTGGCCTAGGGGCTCCTGCCGGTGGAGGGGAGAAGCAGGTTCATTTCCCGCCCTGTCTCTTAAAAAGAAAAAGAACAGGAAAAGGACAAAAAGGACTCGGGGCTCCTCTCCATCCGTGGGGGATGTGGGGATGGATGGGTCTGCTGCCACTTTGGTAGGCTACCAAGCCAAGATCGGCACATCCGGCCCCTATACCCCCCTGTGTGCAGAGCGCTGACTATGACTAAGACCAAAAGTACACAGGGCGGAGCCTCGATAACATCGGGGCCCCTTATTCAGAGGTTACCTGGCGTTTTCGAGCCCACTGGCTTCAAATGCTTACTCGTTATTCGCTCCACTGATGGCAGCATGTTGGCCAAGGGCAACATGATCCATCAGAGGAGAGCATTAGCTAGTGCAATTGGTAGAGAGCCGAAGGTGACACGTTTCCCGGACGGGAGGCTTGTGGCAAATGCGGCGAATCCCACCGAGGCGGCCAAGATAAGTGCTCTTCGGACACTTGATGGCACCCCGGTGAGTGTGACGCCGCACTCTACCATGAACTTTGTGAAAGGAGTAGTTTATGCGAGTCAACTCGTTGACTACTCCATAGAGGACATCACCTTAGACCATGGGACGGTCAAGGTCGAACGTGTGATGAGAAAACAGGTAGGGGCCTCGAGACCCACCCCTACACTTCGTCACGTTCGACTGTGACAAGCTCCCTGAGTCGGTGCGCGCCGGTTGGTACCGCTACCGCGTGAAGGCATTCGTGAAACTGCAGCGGCGGTGCTATTACTGTCACAGCTTCGGCCATACGAATCGTTCTTGTAGACATGCAAAGTCGGGGTCATCCGAAGTCTGTGTAAATTGCTCCAAGGCTGCACACGATAAGTCTAAATCGTGTGTGACCAAGTGTGTCAATTGCGGAGAGCCGTACCCCGCTTCTTCGAAGCAATGTGGTGCATATTTCCTTGAGAAAGAAATCTTGCCCGTTCAGGCCCAGGATCGACTCTCATTCCGCGAGGCTAAGGACTTGGTCCTGGCGCTCCTGGTTCTGCCTGGGCTGTCTTATGCCTCAATAGTTAGAAAGCACCCTCTGCCCCTGGCCCATTCGGAGCCCTTCTGCGGGCTCTACTCAACCCGGGCGTTCCCCTGGTAAAGCTGGTGGCAAAAGGGGTTCATACCCAGCCCCGGCTAAAACCAGGGCTCCCCCCTCTTCCCCCAGCGAGACCGTTTCCCGTAAGGCGCAACGGCCACGCGCCTCCACCGAGTCCTTAGACTCATAGGAGGCAACACCGCTGAAGTTGGTCGCCAGGCCATCTTCCGGGGTTCCTAAAGCTGTCCCCCGAAATGAGGACAGCAAGAAAGGAGCTTCAGCTCCTTCGCCACGCCTAGTGGTGGGTTGAGTTGCTCGGAGACGGTGGTTCCTCGAAAAGAGGGCCCCCCGCCTCCGAAGCAGCAACGCCCGCCTAAGGTTTCGAGGCGGAGGGAGGAAAAGACTCGCATGGCTAGCCCAACCTCCCCCAGTAAGTCGTCGAAGGCGACAGCGGTTTGTCCGGCCAACACCGCCCGGGGTTCTGCCTCCGGTAAGCGTACGGCTGTTGCCGTGAGGATCTTCTGTTCGAAGAGGGCCCCCTCGTCTCCTCTGAGCTAGGCCTGGAGGTCATATTCCTTCAATGGAATTGCTGTGGACTCCGGACCAACTGGGAGAAGCTGCTGAGGCTCGTGGCGTCCCGTTCCCCGTTAGCTATTTTTCTGCAGGAGACCATGTTATAATGGTCTTGCGACCCCACCACCGCGGGATGGCCGGGCTGGGAGATGCACGGTTTACACCCGGCATGATGTCTCCATTCTTCCTTTCACTTTAGATACCTCATTTCAGGCAGTGACTGTGCAGCTTCACCTGGATAGGAGGTATAATATCATTTTCTGCGTACATTCCACCATCAGCTGACTTCGACGCGGAGGACTTCCGCCGCGTCGTGGCACGGTTGCCGAGGCCCTTTCTCTTGCTTGGAGATCTGAGCGGCAGGCCTTCCCTCTGGGGAGATTACTCAATAAATCCCAGGGGACAAGTCCTTGCCGATCTGATCGAAGAGCTTGAGGTAGGTGTCCTAAATGTGGATGAGTTTACGCATCACTGCCCGAGAACCGCTTTATTTTCTTTCCTCGATCTTTCTTTGTGCTCTTCGGATGCACAGCCTGATTTTCATTAGGGGGTGGTCGATGACCTCCATGGTAGTGATCACTTTCCTATTTAAATATCATTTTCGGGGCAACTGCTGCCTGAGAGCCCACCTCGGTGGTGCTTGGCACGGTGGCCTTCATTTCAAGAAATGACTGAATTCTATATCTCAGTCGAGGAGTTTGGTAGATGAGGCCGTTGAAATCTTCGCCGGCAACCTCATCGCCGCGGGCCTGACTACTATTCCTTGAAAGTCTGGCCATTTTGCACGCCGACCACTCCCATGGTGGTCGGCCGAGTGTGAGACGACCCTCAAACAGAAGCGTTATGCCTACATGCGCTATAAGCGCTGCCCGAACGATTTCACTGTCGGTGAATTTCGTCGCGCTAGGGCTAGGTTCCGGTATATTTCGAAGCACGCCCGCCGCTCTTCTTGGCGGGCGTACGTGTCTTCACCTAACGGGAAGACGCCTCTGGAAGAGGTGTGGAAGCGAGTCAAAAGGATTCGGGTCAAGTTCTCGCAGGACCCCCCTTCCGTTCTCCTGGAGAATGGGACCGCAATCTCGGACCCCGCTTCGTAGCGGAAACCTTCGCGGCCACTTTTTCCGCATTCTCTAGCCGGGATGCTGCTCCAACAGCATTCAATGCACGTCTTGATATCGCGGAATGCCGCCGGATGGACTTTACCTTCAGAGGCGGAGATCCTTCAACGACAGGTTTACTGTGACTGAGTTGCGCTCCGCTCTTGCTTCGTGCGCGGACACCGCCCATGGTCCTGACGATGTGCCGTACGCCATGCTTCGACACCTGGGTGAGCGAGGCATGGCCTTTCTGTTAGATTTGTTCAACAGGATCTGGGTGGAGGGTCCCCTCCCAGATTCCTGGCGAATTGCTACTGTGCTCGCCTTTCGCACACCGGGGAGAGATCACTCTACTCTGGCCGGTTTCCGCCCAATCTCTCTAACCTCTTGCCTGTGCAAGTGTATGGAGAAATTGGTAAATGTTAGATTAGCCTTTTTCCTGGACAGCGGAGGCCATCTGTTTTATTCCCAGTGCGGCTTCCGCAAGTTCCACTCCACGTCGGATGCTCCGCTCCGACTGGAAAATGCCGTCTGCGAGGCCTTCCTTCGTAGAGAGCACTACGCCACGGTGTTTTTCGATCTGGAGAAGGCCTATAATACCGCATGGCGATACGGTATCATGGAGACTCTCCACACGATGGGGGCAAGGGGACGCTTTACAATGTTTATATCTGAATTTTTGCGAGATCGTCGATTCCGCGTACGGGTGGGGGGAGCGCCCTCTGGCCCAAAGGAGCAGGAAGAGGGTGTCCTGCAGGGAAGTGTCCTCAGTGTCACACTCTTTGCCGAGAGCATCAACGGCATCACCTCGGTGCTGCCGGAAGATGTTCACGCTAAGCTATACGTGGATGACCTTTCGATCTCTTTTGGCGCAGCCCATATGCCAACTCTGTAGCGCTGACTCCAGCAGGCATTGAACCTAGTCTCTCGCTTTCTCGAAGCGCACAGGTTTCGGTTTTCTTTAACCAAGACTAAGGTGGTGCACTTCTGCCGCTATTCACGGCTCCACCCCAACCCAGATCTTTTTCTTAATGGGGGTACGCCTAGATGTGGTGGAATCGCACCGTTTCCTTGGGTCTTGTATTCGACCGACGCCTCACCTGGGAGGCTCATATTCGCAGCCTTAGGGTCTCTTGTACCCGCGCCATGGATATTCTCCGTTCCATGACGTTCAGCGCTTGGGGCGTTGATAGGGCTACTGCCCTACTTTTTTATCGATCCTTTGTTCGTTCAAAGCTCGACTACGGATGCGAGTTTTATGCATCCGCAGCCGAGCGTTTATTGTGGAAGGTGGACTTGATCCACCACACTGGCCTTCGCTTTGCGACCGGTGCATTCCGCACTTCCCCCATTGAGAGCCAGTTGGTCGATGCTGGGGAGATGCCACTCGCTCTACGCCGCGTGCAATGCATCACTCGCCTGTACGCGCGAGCTCAGCTCCTCCCTCAGTCGACCTCAGTGTCACACTCTGCCCTGAGCATCAACGACATCACCTCGGTGCTGCCGGAAGATGTTCTTGCTACGCTCTACGTGGACGACCTTTCGATCTCTTGGCGCGGCCCAGATGCCAACTCTGGAGCGTCGACTGCAACAGGCATTGAACCGCGTCTCTCGCTATGCCGAAGAGCACAAGTTTCGGTTTTCTTTGGCCAAGACTAAGGTAGTGCACTTCTGCCGCCATCCACGGCTTCACCCCGATCCAGATTTGTCTCTTAATGGGGTGCGCCTGGATGGGGTGGAATCGCACCGTTTCCTTGGTCTTGTATTCGACCGACGCCTCACCTGGGAGGCTCATATTCGCAGCCTTAGGGTCTCTTGTACCCGCGCCATGGATATTCTCCGTTCCGTGACGTTCAGCGCTTGGGGCGCTGATAGGGCTACTGCCCTACTTTTTTATTGATCCTTTGTTCGTTCGAAGCTCGACTACGGATGCGAGTTTTATGCATCCGCAGCCGAGCGTTTATTGCGGAAGGTGAATTCGATCCACCACACCGGCCCTCGCCTTGCGACCGGTGCCTTCCGCACTTTCCCCATTGAGAGCCTGTTGGTCGATGCTGGGGAGATGCCACTCGCTCTGCGCCGCGTGCAGTGTATCACTTGACTGTACGCGTGAGCCCGGTGCCTCCCTCAGTCGCCAACAGCTCTCACTGCATCCGCAGCTGATCTCGATGGTGCCTATGCCGCCGAGAGACGCCAGTCATACCCTAAGCCCTTTGGTTTAAGGCCAGGAAACTCCTTCGAGAGGTAGATATAGCCCTCTGGATGTTGGCGCCCCTGGTTCTGCCCAGGACGCCACCCTGGAGGGTACCACATTTGGCTAATTGTCGCCACGCCTCTGCTCCCAAAGCTTGTAGAGCGCCGGGAGTATTGCGTTCGACCTTTTTTGGAGCACACCTCGTGTCACGCTGGAACCGTGCCAGTGTATATGGATGGCTCCAAGTCCCAAGAGGGGTCGGCTTCCACGCCGTATCCCCTCTGTTTGAAGTCAGCGGGGCTCTACCAGGCGCTGCGTCTTTCTTCACGGCCGAGCTGGTGGCAATACACCACTCGGTACGGGAGATTACGCGACGTGCCAGGTTCGGAGACCGGATTGTGATCTATAGCGACTCACAAAGCGCCCTGAGTGCTCTCGAGGCATTGGAATCTCCGCATCCCCTGGTTCGCGATATCCGTGACGCCACGGTTTTGGCGAGCCGGGCAGATGTCGAGATTATCTTCTGCTGGGTTCCTGGACATGTGGGAATTTCGGGGAATGAGCGCGCCAAAGAGTCCGCAAGGACTCTGCGACCGGACCAGCGTTTCGCTCTTCCTCACACCGACTACATGGCAGGAATACGGGCAGCTCTTCGGACTGCTTGGCAAAGAAGATGGGAGACGGTCGAAGGGAACTTAAAATTGCGTGTCATTTCGCCACGACAGATTCAGGTCGCTTTCTGTCGTCTCCGAACCGGACACATTCGTGTGACGCATCGCTATTTGATGGAGCGCTCGCCTGTGCCCTATTTCGAAGACTGCTTCGTCCCCCAGACTGTTCGGCACATCCTTGTCGAATGTCCCAGTCTGGGTGATCTTCGTGCACATTACCTGTCCCGGTACCGGGATGGGCGGGGTCGCTACCGCCAGTCCCTTGTACTCGGAATGAGTGCGTGCATCATGACTGGTGGACTTGTTGACTTTTGGGGGGAGGCCGGCCTTCTCCCTTGTATTTAACTTGTTTTTTGTTATTGTTGTTTGTTTTGTTTTTTTGTAGGTCTCAGGCTCCTGCGCCGGGTGGAGCGGGACTTCCCCCCGACGCCGGAGCTTGCTCCCTGATTGTTATCTCCTTTTTATTGTTTTTTCTGTTAATTATTTTTATTTTAAAGTAGCCTAGAACTAGGCTGTTTGTTTGCGGCGACTTATGCCCAAGTGGGCAGTCGCCAGATAGCCCCTTAAAAAAAAAAAATTCCTCCCTCAGTCGCCAACTGCTCTCACTGCATCCGCAGCTGATCTCGACGGTGCCTATGCCGCCGAGAGACGCCAGTTATACCCTAAGCCCTTTGAGTTTAGGGCCAGGAAACTCGTTCGAGAGCTAGGTATAGCTCTCGGGTCGGTGGCGCCCCTGGTTTTGCCAGGATGCCACCCTGGAGGGTACCACATTTGGCTATTTGTCCCCACGCCTCTACTCCCAAAGCTTGTAGAGCGCCGGGAGTATTGCGTTTGACATTTTTGGAGCACACCTCGTGTCACGCTGGAACCGTGCCAGTGTAAATGGATGGCTCCAAGTCCCAAGAGGGGGTCGGCTTCCACGCCGTATCCCCTCTGTTTGAAGTCAGCGGGGCTCTACCAGGCGCTGCGTCTTTCTTCACGGCCGAGCTGGTGGCAATACACCACTCGGTACGGGAGATTACGCGACGTGCCCGGTTCGGAGACCGGATTGTGATCTATAGCGACTCACAAAGCGCCCTGAGTGCTCTCGGGGCATTGGAATCTCCGCATCCCCTGGTTCGCGATATCCGTGACGCTACGGTTTTGGCGAGCCGGGCAGATGTCGAGATTATCTTCTGCTGGGTTCCTGGACATGTAGGAATTTCGGGGAATGAGCGCGCCAAAGTGTCCGCGAGGACTCTGCGACCGGACCAGCGTTTCGCTCTTCCTCACACCGACTACATGGCAGGAATACGGGCAGCTCTTCGGACTGCTTGGCAAAGAAGATGGGAGACGGTCGAAGGGAACTTAAAGTTGCGTGTCATTTCACCGCGACAGATTCAGGTCGCTTTCTGTCGTCTCCGAACCGGACACATTCGTGTGACGCATCGCTATTTGATGGAGCGCTCGCCTGTGCCCTATTGCGAAGACTGCTTCATCCCCCAGACTGTTCGGCACATCCTTGTCGAATGTCCCAGTCTGGGTGATCTTCGTGCACGTTACCTGTCCCGGTACCGGGATGGGCGGGGTCGCTACCGCCAGTCCCTTGTACTGGGAACGAGTGCGTGCATCATGGCTGGTGGACTTGTTGACTTTTGGGGGGAGGCCGGCCTTCTCCCTTGTATTTAACTTGTTTTTTGTTATTGTTGTTTTTTTTGTTTTTTTGTAGGTCGCAGGCTCCTGCGACGGGTGGAGGGGGACTTCCCCCCGACGCCGGAGCTTGCTCCCTGATTGTTATCTCCTTTTTATTGTTTTTTCTGTTAATTTTTTTTATTTTAAAGTAGCCTAGAACTGGGCTGTTTGTTTGCGGCGACTTATGCCCAAGTGGGCAGTCGCCAGATAGCCCCTTGAAAAAAAAAAATTCCTCCCTCAGTCGCCAACTGCTCTCAATGCATCCGCAGCTGATCTCGACGGTCCCTATGCCGCCGAGAGACGCCAGTTATACCCTAAGCCCTTTGAGTTTAGGGCCAGGAAACTCGTTCGAGAGCTAGGTATAGCTCTCGGGTCGGTGGCGCCCCTGGTTTTGCCAGGATGCCACCCTGGAGGGTACCACATTTGGCTATTTGTCCCCACGCCTCTGCTCCCAAAGCTTGTAGAGCGCCGGGAGTATTGCGTTCGACCTTTTTGGAGCACACCTCGTGTCACGCTGGAACCGTGCTAGTGTATATGGATGGCTCCAAGTCCCAAGAGGGGGTCGGCTTCCACGCCGTATCCCCTCTGTTTGAAGTCAGCGGGGCTCTACCAGGCGCTGCGTCTTTCTTCACGGCCGAGCTGGTGGCAATACACCACTCGGTACGGGAGATTACGCGACGTGCCCGGTTCGGAGACCGGATTGTGATCTATAGCGACTCACAAAGCGCCCTGAGTGCTCTCGGGGCATTGGAATCTCCGCATCCCCTGGTTCGCGATATCCGTGACGCCACGGTTTTGGCGAGCCGGGCAGATGTCGAGATTATCTTCTGCTGGGTTCCTGGACATGTAGGAATTTCGGGGAATGAGCGCGCCAAAGTGTCCGCGAGGACTCTGCGACCGGACCAGTGTTTCGCTCTTCCTCACACCGACTACATGGCAGGAATACGGGCAGCTCTTCGGACTGCTTGGCAAAGAAGATGGGAGACGGTCGAAGGGAACTTAAAGTTGCGTGTCATTTCGCCGCGACAGATTCAGGTCGCTTTCTGTCGACAGTCTCCGAACCGGACACATTCGTGTGACGCATCGCTATTTGATGGAGCGCTCGCCTGTGCCCTATTGCGAAGACTGCTTCGTCCCCCAGACTGTTCGGCACATCCTTGTCGAATGTCCCAGTCTGGGTGATCTTCGTGCACGTTACCTGTCCCGGTGCCGGGATGGGCGGGGTCGCTACCGCCAGTCCCTTGTACTCGGAACGAGTGCGTGCATCATGACTGGTGGACTTGTTGACTTTGGGGGGGAGGCCGGCCTTCTCCCTTGTATTTAACTTGTTTTTTGTTATTGTTGTTTGTTTTGTTTTTTTGTAGGTCGCAGGCTCCTGCGACGGGTGGAGGGGGACTTCCCCCCGACGCCGGAGCTTGCTCCCTGATTGTTATCTCCTTTTTATTGTTTTTTCTGTTATTTTTTTTTATTTTAAAGTAGCCTAGAACTGGGCTGTTTGTTTGCGGCGACATATGCCCAAGTGGGCAGTCGCCAGATAGCCCCTTGAAAAAAAAAAAATTCCTCTCTCAGTCGCCAACTGCTCTCACTGCATCCGCAGCTGATCTCGACGGTGCCTATGCCGCCGAGAGACGCCAGTTATACCCTAAGCCCTTTGAGTTTAGGGCCAGAAACTCGTTCGAAAGCTAGGTATAGCTCTCGGGTCGGTGGCGCCCCTGGTTTTGCCAGGATGCCACCCTGGAGGGTACCACATTTGGCTATTTGTCCCCACGCCTCTGCTCCCAAAGCTTGTAGAGCGCCGGGAGTATTGCGTTCGACCTTTTTGGAGCACACCTCGTGTCACGCTGGAACCGTGCCAGTGTATATGGATGGCTCCAAGTCCCAAGAGGGGGTCGGCTTCCACGCCGTATCCCCTCTGTTTGAAGTCAGCGGGGCTCTACCAGGCGCTGCGTCTTTCTTCACGGCCGAGCTGGTGGCAATACACCACTCGGTACGGGAGATTACGCGACGTGCCCGGTTCGGAGACCGGATTGTGATCTATAGCGACTCACAAAGCGCCCTGAGTGCTCTCGGGGCATTGGAATCTCCGCATTCCCTGGTTCACGATATCCGTGACGCCACGGTTTTGGCGAGCCGGGCAGATGTCGAGATTATCTTCTGCTGGGTTCCTGGACATGTAGGAATTTCGGGGAATGAGCGCGCCAAAGTGTCCGCGAGGACTCTGCGACCGGACCAGTGTTTCGCTCTTCCTCACACCGACTACATGGCAGGAATACGGGCAGCTCTTCGGACTGCTTGGCAAAGAAGATGGGAGACAGTCGAAGGGAACTTAAAGTTGTGTGCCATTGCGCCGCGACTGTTCCCATGGACCTATCCCCCAATGCCGCGACGGCTTCAGGTCGCTTTCTTTCGTCTCCGAATCGGACACACTCGTGTGACGAATCGCTATTTTAAGATGAGCTCTTAAAAATTTTAAAAAAACAACCCAAAATCCAGCTCCCTTGGATAGAAAAGATATCCTGAAAAGAATCCCTGACCTTTTTTTACTTTCAAACAGGAAGGGGTGAATGCCATGTATGACAAGTTCTTCGATAATCCTAAAGGACTTCAACAACCTAATGACACTAATCTACCTGAAGAGGAAAAGGAAGAAGTAAGTCTTTAACTAAATATTTTATTTACTCGCTATCATTAGTGAAAGTGGTTCCTTCTAGTTTTGATCAAGGACAGATTTGAGTCAACACCATCACTGCGGTATATTTTATAGAGGAATCTTACTGTGATATATCCTGAAAAGAATCCTTAACCTTTTTTTTTATTTTGAAACAGGATGGCACGAATGCCATGCAGGACAAGTTCTTCGATCCTGTTGGGCCTCAACAGCCTTCTGACACCGACCTTCCTGAAGAAACACCAAAAGAGGAATCTAAAAAAGTGAGTCTCTAATTGCATATTGTTTAGTTGCTATTATTAGTACACTGTGAAAAGGGTTAGTTCTACTTGTATCACCCTGTAATAGGGTGTCAGGTGTAGCATGGGCAACTGCGACTCTATATCTTCCATATATTTTTATGTCTTCTATCTGTACCACTTTATAGATCTGATGAAATCATTCAGCAGGAGATTCTCTCATTGGTTTTAGTGTTGAATTTCTTCTTAATAAAAAAACAGGTCAACAGACCCAAGTTGCGTGCTCTCAATTATTCTGACTTATGATCTTAAAGTTTTTCAACAAGTGGGGCAATCTGACCCATAGTTAATTTCTGGGCTAACCTTAGGAGTACCTTGGAAATTATATCATCAGAGAAAAAAGTGAAATAGCATAAGGGTTTCAAATTTTGTTAGAATCGACTAAATAGTTACGATGCTATTGCTAAAAAATCTCAGTGAAAAGTAAAATGGTTGTCATCCAATCGACCAACTTACGGACTGACATAGTAACTTATAAAGTGGTGTGCATGCGACTAAATATCTTGTTTAAAAATGCTACCTAGCTCTTGAGGCATCTAATGCACACTTGGGGCTCTATCAGGTGAAGGTGCTAGCAATACTAGCAAACCTATTTAAGCCCAAATATTAGACCTGGGACTTTACATTTCCTCATTACTTCCAGACCCTCTATCCGCAACATGGATGGGTAGGTGTGCCGACCATTGCATGGCTCCTTCAAGAGACTTTGTCTATGATCTACTTATTGTTTGACTTTTCTTTCCTTTTTTCTCATTCAGGTTTTACTTTTGTTTCTAGTATTTGGGAGACATATGTTATATATTTAAATGTTTATTTGCCTTCCTAAGGGTAGATTAAGGGTTTAATATTTGTTGACCCTGCAAGCTTGAGTCAGGATTGCATACCCTCCCAGTCCCAGCACCTAGAGTCAGATCTACCCTTATACAGGGTTACCCACAAAAATGTTAACTGAACTTTATTATTACTCAAAAAGTATTCAAAATCTTTTGGTCCTATAAATTTGTTTTTCTCTAACAACCCTTTGTGCAGGGTGATTATGGATTGGTTGTCTGTAACACTGTGTGTTATGTCATGCTTGCACAATGGTAGTATCGTAACCAATGAGGTGACACATTTGGCCAGTTGAAAAGGAGTGGGGTTGTCATTATTCTCAAGTTGAAGCGAGTTGCGTGTATTCTGGTGAAAATGTGTGTGTTTCTGAGGTTACCTGCCCCAGTATCAGGTTTAGAAGAACATTCTTCCGTCTTGTTTTTTGGTTTGTTTTTTTTTTTCATTTTTGTTTTTGTTTTTTTAGAAAATTTAGAATAGCTGAGTACTAGGATAGAATTGTAATTACAGTGACTTATTTCATTGAAGGCAGTTACCAGATGGGCGATTAAAAAAAATCCCTCTT
Organism: Ceratothoa steindachneri; assembly: GCA_963969495.1. Taxonomy (NCBI): domain Eukaryota; kingdom Metazoa; phylum Arthropoda; class Malacostraca; order Isopoda; family Cymothoidae; genus Ceratothoa; species Ceratothoa steindachneri. Next base: position 58,862,720 of record OZ018339.1, on the reverse strand, counting down.
TACTTCAATGCACTCAGCCACATAACTCAGACCCCTATATCTAAAAATTGTTCTTATTGGTGGCTTACACGCATTCACATTCTCATTTCCAGACTATTACCATGCTTACCAACACTCATAATTGCTACATAAAAATCTCTCCTCTCTCCTTCCAAACACCCAATTCCTCAGGTTCAACAGTTACTTGATTCTGCAGCAAATTTTGTATTCCTGAAATCCCTCATTGATTCACACTTTCCAAACCATACACATGAAATTCACTTTCAGCACCTAATAAATCAATAAGCCCTCCTTAAGGGAATAGCACATCTTTTCATATTAGTCACTTTTAAAATTCTTTTGTTCCAAATTTGCATTTTTTGGTTTTGTATATCATTTTATTGCAAATTTTATGCACTTTTTTATAGTATAATTATTTTTTTAGCAACATGACTAGAACAGTAAAATTATGATAATGCAAAATTTTATACATTTGTGGAAACGCAAAACTATACCATGCAATTTTAAATATTTGATAAAAAAACGGCGCCTAATAACTGGTTTATATTTTTTGGCATCATTCAAATATAGATTCCACTAAATTCCAAGGCATTCAGAACACCCAAACTATTCACTTAACACCTACCCATCCAACTGAGATCAAAGCCTATAGTTGACCATGTATGAAAAATATGTTTCAGTCTGCCATTAAAACAGATTTTAATGGAACTAAAGAAAA
>OZ018339.1:57432002-57434502 GCA_963969495.1 Ceratothoa steindachneri | reverse complement strand
TTTACTTTTCTCTCTCTGTACTTAATGTGTGTAGCGACTCTCGCGTGTGTCCTATTTTGGACTACACGCCGGTCAATACAGAGCAAACAACAACGCGGGCATGCCTTTGAAAACGATGCTAGATAGGAGAATGCTCCAAAGACTGGGGACAGATTTCCCCAATACATACATAACAGATTGATAAGTAAGCCAGATATCTGCCTCGAAAACTTTAACTTGCCATTTATTTTTACTTCGAACCGGTTGACATACCGGTCAGCGACCACATAGCTACACTACTTACCATTAACCAGAATCGCATGCAAAAGCCATGTAAGAAATGGAAAGCCTATCACCAGGCAGACTGGACAAAGTACAAAGAAGTATTAAGTGAATATGAACCAAGGACTTTCACCGAAGCGACTATAGAAGAAATCGAAGAGGGACTTAGAGAAATTAGGAGTACGCTGATTAGAGCAGACGAAAAAGCAGTTCCAAAAAGAGCCTTTAAAACCATCCCAAACTTTAGATGGTCCCAGGAAATGATAAATAAAAATACGGAAATAAGACTTATCTCTGAACAAATTCGGAGGGAAGGACTTAGTAGAGACCTATACAACCAACTTAGAAGAAATAAAAGAGAATTAACGCAAATGATAAGCGATAAGCAACAAGAATATTGTAACAACCAAGTAAGGAAGTTAGATGTCTATAAATCTCCAAAGAAATTTTGGAAATGGGTAGATAGAATGAAGGAAAAGCCGGCAAAGGAGAAGATCAAAATTAAAGATGAGGGGGATACTAATTGGGGATGAAAGCGAGATAGAAATAGTTTTCAAAGAATACCGAAGAAATTATTTTGGAATCAGCGAAGAAGAAAATGAGAATTTCGACACTTATTTTGAGAAGGAGGATAGGAAATGAGGAAGAAGAAGAAGAAAACATCTACACGTAGCGGGAAGATACATAACCGGATTTAAAAACAAATAAAGAGATACAACAACGAATTTGACAACCGATTAAGAGATAAAATACCAGATTAGACAAACAGTTAAGAGAACCGATACGCGATGAAGGAAAGAGTAACAAAAACCATTAAGGAACAGCAAATGTGAAAGCGAAAAAATAAAAAGAAAAACAGACATGCAAGAATAGTCAGTTAGAATACAACATAGCATGCGAGAAAAGCAAAAAAATTCTACTTAAAAACAAACTCACACTAATAACGGTTTGACTGCCAACTATAAGTACTAGGTAACAAAACGGAAAGCACAGGCACCTGGATCTCAAGTACTTCTTCTAACTATGATTCCAAATTCTAACTAATTAAAATGGACAGAGATTAGCTTGACCTCCAAACATTTTGCGGCTCACCGCACGCTTCTAACTTCCTTCCATTCCTCACTGACTCTTGGTTACTGTCTTTCTTAACAGGCTCTACAAATATACGTGGGTGGGTGATACACAGCGTGGTATTAGCACCGCGTATTAGATGTAGGGTCAACACCACCTAGGTCATCTGTTTGATCTTCTACTAGTTTCTTGCTGTAGTATCGCTCCCTTTCCTCTTCCTCTCTATGTCCTCCTCCTCTTTTCCCTGTTACCCTCTCACCGGTGCCGCAAGGCACAGGGAGTGGGGAAAGGGGGAATAGGAGTCCGGGCTCTCTTGCCCCTTCTCCTCACTTCTGGCCCCGACAGTGGGCCAGTGGAATTAGCCATTGAACAGGGTCTGTTCTTTCGACAAAAGAACATTCACCTGTAAGAGACCACATAATAAATTGTAAAACGTCAATAATAATAAATAACTTTAAAATCATAACCAGCAATAAATGTCCGACCACACTCAGGATCGCATAATCAATATATATTAAATCTTTAATACCTACTCTTAATTCAGATAATTCGTCAGTACCCTCTTCATGTTCTGTAAAAACCATAACCTACCAAACCCTACTCAATAATATTGTTCAAATATTCTCAGTCTGAAATATTTCACCGCTTAGTGTTAAGGTGTGTTTTTCACTATAGTTACCAAAAACCTTTTGTATATCATAACTTGGCAGTATTATATTTAAATTGCATAGAGTGAATTAAGCATTCACCCTAACTTCCGCAGTTATTATAATCAATTCATGTCAGTAATCTAAAGCTATATTTCTCATTATTGTTAAATTGCTAATGAATTGTCATATATTCATAGGAACCAGAAGATGAGCGCACAAGCTCGAAACGTTGTTTTGAATAAATGGATTTAGAAAAGTGATTGGATTATTTTTCGCCGAAAACTTAATAAGCTTTTGAAAAGTTTTTACACGCATACCAACTTCAAAATAGTTTTCCTTAACAACTTTCATATTGGAAAATTTTTCAGAACTAAAGACAGAATCCCACCTGAAATGAGCTGTTCAGTTGTCTATAAATTCATTTGCCCCAGGTGCCACCAGGGGATCTACATTGGCAGCACTGTTCGCTCACTTAGGGCTAGGGTCTGTTCTCATCTTGGTATTAGCTCTCGCACTGG